>VWZU01010907.1:1753310-1788054 GCA_013397095.1 Sterrhoptilus dennistouni
GGCTTCAGCTCGGACGAGACCTGCTGCCCCAACCACCACCCGCACCCGCCGCACCACCAGCACCTCCGGCGGCACTCGGCCGGGCGGGGTTTGGGGAGCGAGCGCCACAACAACGGAGGCACCAAAGTCTTCCCGGAGGGCACGAGCAGCAGCGGAGACTTGGGCTTTCTGCCCCTGGACTGTGCCCCCAGCAACTCCGACTTCTTCCTCAACTGGGGCTATACGTACCGCGGGGTGATCTTCCCCACCCTCCGCAACTCCTTTAAGTCCCGGGACTTGGAGCGCCTTTACCAGCGCTACTTCTTGGGTCAGCGGCGCAAATCTGAGGTGGTCATGAACATCCTGGACGTGCTGACCAAGCTGACCCTGCTGTTCCTCCACTTGACCCTGGCCTCTGCTCCCATGGACCCCATCAAGGGCATCCTCTTGGGCTTCTTCACTGGCATTGAGGTGGTGATCTGTGCCTTAGTGGTGGTCAGGAAGGACACGACCTCATACACCTACCTGCAGTACAGCGGTGTTGTCACTTGGGTGGCCATGGCCACACAAATCCTGGCGGCAGGACTGGGCTGTGGCCTCCTTGGGGACGGCATTGGCTATGTGCTTTTCACGCTCTTTGCCACCTACAGCATGCTCCCGCTGCCGCTCACTTGGGCCATCCTGGCTGGACTGGTCACCTCTGTCCTGCAGCTCGTCATGCAACTGGTTATCCCCAGGTTTGCCGTGACTTCCCTCAACCAGGTACCGTGGTGAGGAGAGGGTGGGAGCAATCCTCTTTCTCCATCGCCCTGAGTGAGAGGAGATGTGGGGGGATGTCCCAAAAGATCCCTTCCCTTTTAACCGGGTGCTCAGAAGTCCATTACCTGGAAGGGAGATCACAGGCAAAAATCAACCTTCTTGTCTCCCCTTCTTCAGTCTCTCAGTGCCCATCCCAATGTTTCACCTCAAGCTGCAACTTGGGACACTTTCTAACTTCTCTGTTCCCTCTGCTTGTATATTGCTGTCCCTTGAAATGGCACTGGGGAGAGAAGCTACTGGGGCAAGTGGGGAGGATGGGTCATTTGTTATTCCCCTCCCTGACCTTCAGCAGTGATTTGGGGTTTGAGATTACTCTGCCTTGGCCAAACTCTCCCAGTGTCCCATTTTACTGCTCATGCCTTTTAACTCTGAATCTGCTGGGGCAACTGGTACTTTTATATGTGAAGGGCAGCTTGGTCTGACCTATGGGAAAACAGGAGCAAAGCATGCTGCTCTTTTGCAAGGAGAAACCAGTGAAACTTCAGTGAAGACAGAGCAAAGCTCCCCAGGAGATTTGGTGTGAGATCCTAGGCTATCTTAGAGGACACTAAGAAGGCTTTTCTGCTAGTGGTCAAGGGGCAAAGCACTGTTGTGCTAAATCCTTACAAGTGATGTCTAGGACATCAGAGTGCTGGTTACATGGTTGTGTGCTGCAGACTGCAGAGAGACACTGGTCAGGATAGTCTGAGGGGTTAAAACCAGTTCTCACCTGATTTCACACTCAGATGATTTCTTCCATAGAAAAGTGAGAATGCACCAAGCCCCCCATATCCCTGCAAGGCAAGAAAACGGTGGGTACCAGGACAATTTAATCCCGGAGATTCTTGCTGCTCCCTTTTCCCTCTCTTTCCAGACTGTCACAGCTCAGTGCTATCAGTATTTCATATCAGATTATCATGTCCATTTGGCTTGCTCCACCGAATCGGGGAGAAAAGGGTGGAGACACTGTCAGATAATCTTGAAAGGAGGGAGGGTACAGAGGAATTTGTTGCTGGTGGCATGTTATTTACATAAGTGTTGGGATGTGCACCTGGGAAGTGACTGATCTTGCACCTGGAAATTTGACATCCATGGTTCTTGGGACATGTCTATCTTCCTTAGACCCTGGTCCTCCTGAAAGCCTTGCCCACCCTTGCCCTTCCCCTTACTACATACACTGTTGTCTGGGGCTGCTTGACCTCATGTCCCAGTGATTGGCTCACTGCGTTTTGGGAAAAGCTGCCCCGGTGTGTTGTGCCTTGCTGAGCCCTGTGGATGTGAGACAACTAGGCTGAGGCAGAGTCGTTGCCCAGCCCTTGGTGATGTGCTGATGAATGAACCACAGCCACACACTGTGCCCCACTCCCATGCACTGCTGGTGCTCCTAGCGATGGGTCAAAAGCTGTGTGAGTTATGCTGATTTCTTAATTTACTTCCACGTCCTCTCCTGGAGCTATGAGTAATGCACTGCTATCTCATTACGCACCCGTATCGCAGCTGTTTAACTGCTACACACAATGCACACATTTCCCACAGACATTTCCCAGGAGAGCTACTAATATCTTCGTTTTCCAGCCACTTGTATGAACCAACTGCCTTGGAGCAGTGCGCAATGAGAGATTACCAGCCAGATGATTGCCTTCATGAACTACACATATAAATCTCCTTAACAGGATCCGTGCAACTTGTCACACATCGGTGTTGATTTACACCGGCTCCCGCTTGCCCAAGGACCACTTAACATAGCCCGCCGCTTCAGCCTTTTGCCTCCAGCTCCTGCGGGAGAGGCCGGACCCTTCCCCTCCCCAGGACCCATCCCGGTGCGATGCCAGAGGAGCTCGGAGGGGTCTTGGAGCCGCTGGTTGGTGCGCGGGGGATGCGCGGGCGATGCCCGGAGCGCTGTCCACCCGCGCGGTGCTGAAGGCGGCACGGACCCGGCGCGGCCCGGGGGCTCCCTCCAGCGGCCCCGCACGGACCGAGCCCGCCCGCCACTGCCTCTACCCCACGGCCCCTTCCTCCCCGGGCACCCCTTGTACGGTCCTACTTTGGCACTTTCTGGTGTTGCACCATTTTCTTACGTTTGGCCGAGCCCTCTCGAGCGTTAGTGGATGAGGGCTTCTGCAGTTGATGAAGGATGTAGAGCTATTGCTTCACAGGTGAAGACAGAGAATGTAAATTACTGTGTCATCAAGGTTATGTATGAAATCTTTGGGCCAACAAAGATTTCTCCATCCTGCAGGCAAAACATTCTGTTTTATCATAAGGCTCAGGTAAAATACAGCATCTTCCCTTCAAAGAAGCCTTACAAGACTAAATGAACTGTTTCATTATGTACCAATATCTGTCAGCATCTTGCTCTGCCTCAGGATGCAGACAGATCCTTACACCAGACAAAAATCAGGAGTTAAAGTAGGCAATGAAAGGAAAAGCAGATGGCAAAACTCTTATTGTGGTACAAATAATGGGCTTTCTACTGATATTTTTAAAATCAGGATTTCATACAGGGAAAATACTTAATTCAGTTCTGAACAGAAAAAAAAAATGTGTCTGGAGTCAATTTAGTACTGTACCCAGTAGCATCCATGGGCAAAATGGTTGTGACCTCAGTCATGCAGGTATAAGCCATACATCTATCTAAACTCATAAATCTGCAACAGTTTACATTGTTCAAAAGGAAAATCAAGTGATTTTATGTGTTTTCCCCTAACCTCCTAGTTTTCACTGATAAGTTTGTTCACAAGCAGGTCAAACCATTAGTAATGCTGCATACTAGCATACACTACTGCTGCCTGGTTCACTGTTTGTTGTAGTTCTCATGCATTATCATGAGTACAAGTAATTCTCTCTGTTTGCCTTTTTTTCTTACAGTAACACTTAAGATGTCACCTATTTTTTCTTCCCTATCATCCTAGGAAAAGGTGAAGGAGAATGGTTTGAAACTAGATTTTCTTAAAGTAACAAGAACAAAACCCCAAACATAGACTCACTAATTTCAATCCTGCTAAGTGCTGAGTGTTTCTGGGGGGATACGATCACTGTTAAACCCAACTGACCTCAGCCTGAAATGCTGAGGAATGAGCTGCTGCTCGGCTTGAGAGGAACCATGAAAAAGGGACTGATACCATGACTTAGGTAAAGGCTGCACTGATACTGATAGAAGTCTGGGTCAGGAAGCAAATGAGAAATCAAAGATCTTACTGGTAAACAAGTGCACTGCATGAATTTGTAAGCCTGGCCAGATACCATGATGGGGGTACTGTTTGTCTCTGACATTCCCCAAAATGGAAGTTTTATTTGTATTGCATTCATTTTTTACTTTCTCCTGGGTAACAATGTATGCAATCCAAAATTTCAAAGACCACATATTGTTTCAGGCATATGGGGAAGAACAAACAACTCAGAACTCCTTTGTGTTATGTAACATAGGGAGATGATAAAATAGACATGAATTTTGACAGACTTGAAATTATGTAAGCTACACACATACTCTGGATTTTAATCCTCTGCCTTTGCACTCTTCATTTGCTCACATGAGCAAATTCCACCTGAGTCAGTATGACTACTCTCATTACTAAATCACGTATATAAGGGATACCTTGAATAACCAAGTCCTAAATTATGCATATTGACTAAAACTTTAAAAGTACATTTAGAAATAACCTTGAAGTGGGTAATATTAAGACTGGGTAAGCTCATTCTTTTCCCTCTCTCTTTCTAAGCCTAGACAGCTCTGTGAATTAATTTTTTCCCTGCTTATTTTTTCCCCAGATCCTCTCTCAGGGTTATTAATAGAGGGAAAGGCAGAATTTATGAAGTCACAAGGAGCCCTACGGAGATAAATCTGTGTAATTGTACAATGAAAACTGACAGCTTTTGTGTGCATATTTCAGCTACATGTTTTCCAAAATCTGATCATAGATATGAGGATATGAGTATATGCAAAACACACTCATCTCTTCAAAATTCCTGCTAAATGCTTGTGCAAAATCTATTCAATCTCTAAAAATATAAGGACATTTCAAAGTTAGCTACCATTTGAGAAGCAGAATCAAAGCACTCAACCTTTCTCCTCATGTTTACTTTTGTAGCATTATTTTGCTAGGTATTTTCCTGCCATAGTCTTTTGTGGACAATTTATAAATGGAGTGTGTGATTTTAGACTGGATTACGGACTGCTTTCCTTTTATATCCTCTAATATCACCTGACCAGTATCAGTGGGTCACAGCTTAATTAGATCAGCATTGGATACACTTTTCTCTAAAGCAGCTGCATCATTGTTGTGCTAAGTAGGGCAAATGCACTAAGTATATTTACAAATTGATGATTAATTGCCTCCAATACGTAGGAACTCAGGCAAAACCATGAATGAAACCTGCTTTCATCAGTGAATTTTAGCTTACAACAGTCAGTGTGCTTGTTCTCACTAAAACTTACATTGCTAGATTTGATATGACATTTTTTTTCTGCTGTCAAAACACTTCTGGGTTACTTTCAGGATTTTGTTTATTGCTTGTTTGTTGTTTTTCATGGCCTAGAAAGAGGCATGTGCTCCAAACAGCAGCATCTAATGTAAAATAAACACATACCAGAGCACTGCACTTACAGCTCACAGTTAACAGCAGATCATGTTTGAATGAACCTTATTAGCCTGTACAGAAGTCTGAAGGGGATAAACATCTCCAGTTCAGCTTCTTACTGCTCTTCCCAACACTTCAATGATGTCATGGGAACAGGAAAGGGAAGAAGGCAAAACTAGAACTGTTCAAGGGATTAGTCTTTTTCCAGAAGGCAGGGAAGATGGAGATCTTTCTCATCCTTCACCTTACCTTTTCCTTATTTCCAGAATATCTGGCTATGCATGAGATAAACTACAATGTTCCACATAAAAGGTGAAATTTAGTAAACAGAAAAGAAATTATGTTTTTAAATTAATGCTTGGGTTGATGGAAACTCAAACCTGAAAATCCTTACTCAGCTCCTGCCTGGCACTCCATTCCTGTAGGCACTTGGTCAACATCATGTTAACACAACGTATAATGGTCCAGGCAATGGTCAGTGCCGTTGGTGGGGAATGGGCTGAAAGGCAGCACCCACTGGGGGGTGGCAAATGGCTCCTTTCCAAAGTGGCAGCCTGTCACAAATGTGGTCTCCAAGGGATTGATACTGGGCTCAATGCTGCTTAGTATCTTTATAAGTGATCTGGAAGATGGGATCATACTTACATAGTTTGTCCTTGGTCCCAAAGTGAGTAAGGAAAGGAGAAGCCACCCTGCAGGAAGATCTGGATTGTCTGGAAGAGTGGGCTAACAAGAACCCTATGAAGTTCAATGAGGACAAGTGTAAGGTGTTGCATCTGAAAAAGCATGATCCAGGATTGCAGCACAGGCTGGAATTTGCCTGGCTGGGAATCAGGTTTATGGAAAAGGGATCTGGGGGCCTTGGTGGACAAGAAATTCAGAATAAGTCACTAGTGTGCAGCTGGGGCAGAGAAAGCCAGCAGGAGACTGGGCTGCATTGCCAAGGACATCCCCAGCAGAGATCAAGAAGTCATTATCTCACTTTATTCCAGGCAAGCACTTGCCTGGCTTGGAATACTGTGTTCAGGTTTGGTCCCAGCTATAAAAAAAATGATGTGGACTGGCTGGACAGAGTCCAAAGAGAGGGCAAAGAAGGGGGACAAAGATGAGCAAAGAAGGGGGAAGCCTGACCTATGGGGAAAGGCTGAGAGAACTGGGCGTGTTCAGCCTTGAACAAAGGAGGCTTAGGGGAGCCATTTTCACCCTTTAGTATTTAAAGGATGGCAACAAAAATCAGACTCCTTTTTTCGCAAGGAGTCTTATGGAAAAGGTGTGTGGTAATGTGCAAAAGTAACTTTTGGGGAGATTACGATTGGACACAAGATTAAAAATATTTGCAATGAGAAAAATCTCTCCAGGGAAGTGGTGGATTGACTGACATTGGGCACTTTTAGGATGTGTCAGGACAGAGTGCTGGGCCATCTTGTCTGGACTGTGCTTTTGTCAAGAAAGGCTGGACAATATGATCCTAGAAGTGCCTTCCAACCTTGCATTCAATGTCTGTGATTATATGATCACATTTCCCTAAGTGTAGCCTTCTTGCCCCTAACTGTGCTTCTGTTTCCCTGTATCCCATGAAGTGCCTCAATAACTCTAGGTTTAAATTACTAGGCAGCCTACCCTACCCAGCATCTAAACACTGTTCTACTTGGAACACATTTTGCAGTTGTACTACACACAAAACACCTGTCCAATGTCAAAGGGAAGGTTATTGTGTTCTTCCTCTGTGTGACAAATGTGGTAATGAAAATATTCCTGGGATGTGATAGACCAAGGTTTGAATCATTTTTTCTCCAGAGGGGATTGAAGTCTGTCTCTCTTACCTCATCAGAGAGTTTCCAAAGCAAACTTCTCCCATTCCTAGCATGACCGTTCTTCGGTTAAGATAAAAGTTTAAGATTAAATGTGAAAAAAGAAAAAATTAAAAAGTAATAATCCTAACTCTGTAACCAACTGATTATGGAATTCATCACTGGAGGTGTCCTTGCTCAAGATTTTAGTGTTTTATATAATGTTGTTAAATCATTCCCTCGAGCACAGGTCCCAACCACCAGACTGTAAAGTCTGGTCTCCACTCTGACATGATGAATCTTGAACCTCTTTTTCAGAGTACTGAAAAGCCCAGATATATAGGGGAAAACACAACAGTAAGTCTCTAAATCCTAGGGAAAACTGAGGTTTTAGACATACTCCCTGTCATTCATAGTTTCAGAGTGTTTTTGCATACTGTGTAAGGATCTGTAAGAGTAGGGTGGCATTCAGCATAGGCTTCTGAATGAAACTGTAGTTGTTGTGTGTCAGAAAATGAGTTGCTCAAGGACCTTGCTTTGTGGCTTATGAGCCTTTTTTTTTCATATTCCCTTTCTTACAAAGACAACTTCTATCACTTGCTCTGTTCTTGGTGCAGTGCAGGTTGTACCTATCATGAGTGCAGAAAAGACTGTAGAGTTTCAGTCTGACCCAAGGAGGGAGATGAATGCAAATCACTGGGTTACTACTGCAGTGAGTCTTGAGCATTTTGTTAGCAGCCTCAGTCATTCAAACCAGGGATAGAAGAGACTTGGCTCATCAAAAGTGATCAAGCACAAAATGTCCTGAGGATCTGCCGTTTCTTGAAACTAAAAATTTTTCTAAGAGATATTATTAAGATCTGACTTACTCACAGGCTTCCAACAGCTTCATTTAGATCCTTGATTTAAAGCCCACAGAATGTAATATAAAGAATCCCATACATATTAGGATTTTTTAGGTGAACCATGAAGATGACTTCTCAGGACTCTCTTTAGGGAAAGTTTTGTTCTGAATACACAGTTCTTCTGAAAGACAAGACAAATGTGGTCATCCAACTCCTCCAGGAATCTCTCTGGATGAGCTCTGTCATGCTTATCTCTCCAAACAGCCAGGTCTGCTGACAGAGATACCAATGTGGTGCTGCTTAACCTAGAACAAAAAAACCCATCAGGAACTGCACACAGGATGAAGTGCAAAGTCAGGCAGCCGTTGGCTGTCAGAGGAATGTCTCGTCATATGAGTTGTATTTATTAGCAACTATTTTAAGAAGTGCTGTTATTTCATTTGCCAGCTTCTTCTGCTGCAAGGTTTCGTGCAGTTAGCCCTAGAGAGAGAAAGGCTGCAGAGTTCATTAATTAACCATTGCTGCAGTGTGAGAAGCAGCTGAAGTGCATCAGTGTAAAAAAAATTCAAAACTAACACAAGCCGATTTTTTTCCATGATCACAACAAATAATTATACTTCTTCCAAATAGTCTGATGTTGGTTTTATAATTTTATATGATGCATTAGTTTTAACCTAGATAACAGTATCCCCAGTATAAATGAAATAATGTCTGAGTTCAATAATCTAATTTTTATTAGATTTTAGTTATTTTTTATTTTTCAATTTTGATTTAAACATCACTTTGTAGTTTTGTATTTTCCTCTATGTTTATTTTCCTTTTTAGAGATTTTATTTTTCCCTTAAAAATAAAATGCAGAAATCCTTCTTTACTGAAATTAATGGAAGCATTCAGTAGTGTCATAATCTTAATTTTGAAATTCAGTTTATTTCTTTGGGTGGATCCAGTCTTCAGGCACTTTACTATTTCTCCTTTGTTCAAACTCTCCTGCTTCACTTACCTTAGAACTACTCAGAGTTGGAGCTATCTATTCTGTGTTTCTTGCATTAGTTCTGCCACAGTAGAAGGCTCATTCATAAATCCATAACTATCACCACCATGAAAAGAAGAAATAATAAAAAAACCAGGAAGATTAATCAGCACAGAAAAAGTAAATTATATTAAATGGTGTAGAAGAGGTTATATAATTCTGGAGCTAGGATTCTAGGTAAAGAAATTACTTAGATCTCAAGGAAGTTATTCAAATAATGGCATAAGATCTAGTTGTACACATTCTTTTATCCTATGATCCTCTTGTCATATGGGAAAGTACCTTCAATGCTTATTAATATTAATAAGCTTCACAAGCATATTAGACAAGGTTATAATTGACATAGAAATCATCCCACGTGTGCTCAGTATAATCTGATGTGCAGATATGCATGTTCTTTGAGCAGAAGGAGTAATAGTCACCATAGATTTCAGCTAAGGATTGGGAATGAGGATCATACCCATTCCATCACTAAATTAATCATTGGTCTGTGGTGACCCACACACATCTTTGTGCATTTCAGAGCTTCATTTGATTTGAAATTTTGCCTTCCTCAGCTGATGTAATAAGTAACTAATATGTTCAATTGCTTTGAGATTTTTGTGTAAAACATCCCAACACCTTCTATGATGCATCAAAAGAGGATACTGCATTGGTTTCTTTCAGCCATGCACATTTTTGTTGTAATATGAATCCATCAAGTATAGTGGGATGCATGCATTTAACGTCGTTCTTTCTTTAAAGATCTGGTTCAACATCATTCTCTTCATAGTTGGAAGGTATAAGTTCTATAAGGAGAAGTCAAGAACTCTGGTTTTGTCTAGTTTGGAGGAGAGGAGGCTGAGGTGTGACCTTGTTGCTCTCTAGCAGCTTCCTGAGGAAGGGAAGATGAGAGAGATGTGCTGAGCTCTTCTCCCTGGGATCCATTGACAGGACATGTGGGAATGGTTCAAAACTTGACCAGGGAACTCAAAGAATGGACATTAGGATCCACTTCTCTACCCAGAGGGTGTTCAAACATTGGAACAGGCTCCCTGGAGAGGTGATCAATGCCCTAAGTTTGTCAGTATCTAAGAAGCATTTGGACAATATCCTTAATAATATGCTTTAACTTTTGATGGCCCCTGAAGTGGTCAGGCAGTTGGACTAGAAGGCTGTTGTAGGTCCCATGAAACTGAAATATTCTATTCTATTCTATTCTACTTCAGCCCAATCATCAGTGACTCTAACATCCACCTGTACTGAGAAGATTTAAAAGGAGATGTCATATAGGTGGAAAAGGACTGGGGGTGTTGGTCAACAGCTGCCTGAACATGAGCCAGTGTGTGTGTCCAGGTGACCAAGCAGGTCAATGGCACCTGACCTGTATCAGCAACAGTGTGGCCAGCAGGACCAGGGCAGTGGTTATCCCCCTGTGCTGGGCACTGGGGAGGACACACCTCCAATCCTGTGTCCAGTTTTATGCCCCTCACTGAAATAAAGACATTGAGGGGCTGGAATGTGTCCAGAGCAGGGCAATGGAGCTGGGGAAGAGTCTGGAGCACAAGTCTAATGAGGAGCAGCTGAGGGAGCTGGGGGTGTTCAGCCTGGAGCAGAGGATCTGGGGACACCTCATCACTCTCTACAACTGCCTGAAAAGAGGCTGTAGCCAGGTGTTGATCTCTCTCCCCAAGTAACAAGAGACAAGATGAGAGGATGTGGCCTCAAATTTCTCCAGGAGAGGTTTAGGTTAGACAGTGGGGAAAATTTCTTCATGAAAAGGATTGTCAAGCACTGGAACAGGATATGCACGAGAGTGGTGGTGTCACTGTCCCTGGAGAGATTTAAAAGTCATGAAGATGTTACACTTAGGGACATGGTTTAGTGACAGACTTAGCAGTGCTGGATTAACAGTTGGCCTTGATGGTCTTAGTGGTCTTTTCCAACTTAACTGATTCTACAATTCTTTGTAGTAACTTATTCTTGAAACATTAAGGGTGTAGTATACCTCAAAATGATTGGAGAGATTTACAGTAGATTCCTCCAGGATCTCAAGATCCTTGAGAGAAGCCAGTGAATTTTATTTTTTTTTTTTTTAGAATTACGCAGAACTGAAGCCATATGAAACTTGCCTAAGGGCTGTACAAGTTTTACAAGTTGCTGTAAACATTTTTTGACATTTCAAAATGTAGCCAAATGCCACTCTGATGCTATGACAATTTACATGTTCTCTGCAATCCTGAGAGTAATAGCAGTTTGCTGACAACAATAGGAAGAGAAAATTTATTACATGTATTTAATTTGTGCTAATGGAATTGCTCTTGTCTGCTGTGTTCCATTTCTCACCTGAGAGACTGTAAGAAATTCCAGAAGTACACATGAAGTGCTCCCAATTTTCTATGTGGTGGCACAGGATGGTAGGCCCCCATTAATCTTCTTATAATCTCAATAGCTCTTCATGCTTAGAAATTATTTTTTCAATGACTTATTACTTTCTTCCTTGGAAAAAATGTATTTGTGTCTGGTTATTCTTAATTTTCTGATGACAGCCACCCTTCTTTGCTAACACTGCATGGTAGATTATCTAACACAAGCATCCAGTTACTTCAAAACTCATCAACAATCAAAACAATAAAATCTAAAAGCTTTAAGTACAGAACTCTCCAAAGCATTGTGACTTTGGAGAATGAGTGTAAAAGGATGCACCTTAATATGTCAATTATTTTAAGTTCAAGAAAAACTCTCATATACATAAAGATTGGTATAAGTTTGAGTTGTTCAATGTCCCTTAGGTTTTGCACAAAGATTGTGAAGGTAGTTGCTCCATTCCTCTTCCAGCAGTTCACAGAACTGTGCTGGCCAGATTGCTCTCCATGACACCACAATATGCTAACTTCCACACTGACTTTACAAATATCCAAGTCTATCCAAGTGAATTTATTAAAGAACACTTCTGATAGTGTACAAGAAGGAAGAGGATTTGAGATCACTTCTGGTTTACTTCTGCAATGCAGAGCTTCTGTAATTTGACTTGACAGAGTTGATTTTAATTTTTTTTTAATCTAAAAGCAATGTATATATCTGGTAAGATTTCACATTTAAATTTCTAAAGGTTCAGTCCACTTCATAGATTTATGCGTATTTTTATTACATGATGCAAATACTCAGCAAAAGCAATGCTGTGAAATTTCATGTTTTATTTCGTTTTTTGTGACTTGCTTTTAGGCTCAGTAATTACATTTGCAAGTCAAAATAATATTTACTATGTCCCTAAAGTTTGTGTGTGTCTGAAGATGGTTTATAGGTGCAATTTAAAAATGGAAAATATGCACACCATTAATTAAGTGATGCTATTTCTAATTACTGTCATTAAACTATAATCTGGAAATCAAACTGTCATATTCTGGCTAACAGCAATATGGATTTAGCAGCTGCAGATTTTAAGTTTAGTTCCTTTTACTACAGAATGACAATTCAAGGAGTCTCAGACAAGGAAAAAAGAGAATGCTAGGGCATCCTACAAATAAAGAAATCATTAAAAATCCAAAGCATAAACATACATACACAGAAAAAAACCCAGATTTTCTTACAGACTTTGTATAGAACTTGTGTCCAAAGCATGGAAGAATAGGTGGTCACAGAAATTATCCTCAGGATAATCATCTGGCCTAAAGCCCATTTTTCAAAGTGATCTAGAAACTTAAAAATATGGCAAGGTAGTAAGGAAGTGTTTCAACACTCCACAATCTCTTTAAATCACTTAAGTGGTTTTAAGAATGTCTTGTGCGACTCACTAAGTCCCACCAAACTCAACAGAGTTTAATAGTCTTATGTGCAGACAACACAAAGCTGGGAGGAGTGACTGATAGACCAAATGACTGATGCCTCCCAGAGGGACTTCAGTGGGCTGGAGAAATGGGCTGACAGGACCTTCATGGAGTCACAGAATCACAGTATCCTTAAGGCTGGAGAAGATCTCTAAGATCCTCAAGTCCAGCTCTTAATCCAGAGGCACTGTTTTCACCACTACACCATGACCCCAAGTGCCACATCAGCCTTCTCAGCAGTCCCAGTGATGGTGACTCCACCACTTCCCTGCAGCCTGTTCCAATTCCTGATCACTCTTTCAGTAACAAAAATTTTACTAATATCCAATCTAAATCCTCTGGAAGAACTTGAGGCTATTTCCTGTTGTCCTGCCACTTACTACCTAGAGGACAGACTGACCCACACCTGTCTACACACTCCTGTCAGGGAGTTGTAAAGAGTGACAGGGTGCCCCATGAACTTCCTTTCCTTCAGAATAAGCCCCCAGAGCTCCCTCAGCTGCTCCTCATCAGACTTGTGCTCCTTCCCCAGGTTTATTCAACAGAAGGGAAATGCAACATTCTGCACCTAGGAAGGAATAACACCATGTACCACAACAGACTGGCAGCTGAGCAGCTGGAAAGCAGCTCCTGGAGAACCTGGTGGACACCAAACTGACCAGGAACCAAGAGGCTGAAGGCCAGTGTGCTCCTGGGCTGCCTGAGGCAGAACATTCTCACTGGGTTGAGGAAGGCAGTCTTTCTCCTCTGTTTGGTCCTCCTGAAACACATCTGGAGTCCCGGCCCCAGTGCAGGACTGCTCAGCACAGGAGACACATGAACATACTGGAGGGAGGCCAGAGAAGGGCTGTGCCGAGCTGCCAAATGAGGAAAGGCTGAGAGATCTGGGACTGTTCAGGCTGGAGATGAGAAGGAACGGGGGTGTGGAGGAAGGTAGTAATCTGATAATTATCTATAAATAGATTATTCTAAAGTAAGGAGATAGAGACAAACTTTTCTCAGCAGTGCTCAGAGATGGGATTATAGTCAATGTGGATGAAATGAAATGCAGTAAATTCCACTTAAACATAAAAAAATGCCTTTTTTTAATATAAATGTGAATGAGCACTATGATAGGATGCCTAGAGATGTTGTGAAGTATTCATTCTTGGGAATATTCAAAATCTGACTGGACAAGACCCTAAGCAGCTTGCAGGTGATCCTGCTTTGAGGAAGATCTGACAATATGGTCTCCAGAAGTCCTTTTCAAACTCATTGATTCTGCAATAACAGTACAGTTATTGTTTCAAGAATAAAAAGATCTGCTGAGGATCTGGAGGGCAGAACTGACAGAACAGTTCTGGCAGAACTGGCAGAACCCAGACCAAACATGCTTATATGGTCATGTGGAAGGCACATCTCCTGTGATCACAGGGTGAGACCTGGTTTACACGCTGTGCCTTCTGCACGCACTTCAGTCCATTCTAGCCTCAGGTCATGGGAGGGACTTGCCTGCAGGCCTGTATCATAGAATCATGCAATCATTTAGGCTGACGAAGACATTTTGGATCATCAAGTTTAACCATAAACCTGAAACTACAGAGTCCACCGTGTCATCAGCTCTCATTTCTCCATGAGTGTTGTTCTATGGGCTTACCACCATCACATGGTTCAAAGCTCAAAGCATCAACCTTGCCCTCCCCATCCCCATCTAGAGACATCAAGCACTGCCAGAGTACAAACGTACATCAAAAATCAGGCACTTGCTCACTCCATGCTGCATTTGGTGAACAATTCTGCCTCCACTTTCTAGATCTCCGTGGTCTGTGCAACATTGGAGGTGGAAGAGTTTGAACAATATTAGCAACACATGTCTTTCTTTCTATGAGCAAAAATAGTTCCTCTACCAGTACCAACCATTCAGTTTCCCGTGGTCAGATTGATAAGTTAATGACCAAATATGTGATATAAGTGTATGTGTGCATACTGTGGTCTCATTGGGGCTTTCTCAGCAGTGTTAAGCGCCAAAGAAAGCTGGAGGCAGGTTTGCCCTCAGGCAGTCGGTCTATCAAAGTTAGAACAGTGTTATGAGCAACAGATACTAACCTTTAAAAAAAAATAAAAGTAGAAACTAACCTTCTCCCAAGAAAGCACTGATGATCTTTAAACATAATGTTTTCAGTTGCAGTAGATCCTGCTTATTTTCACAATTTCTACAGGATAGAGGATTACTCTAGACTAAAGGAAAATGAGGAGACAGCTGTGACAACCTTCACAGCTACAGAAAGGAAGAAATCAATTCTTCTCTAAGTTATTCTAAGGAATAGTTACATTAAATAATAGGAGGAACCTTGAAAAAACAACCTAAAAACAATATCTTAAATAACCTCATTTTGCTTGGAAGGCTTTACTCTGAGGTATAATTATACAGTTTAGAGTGGCAATTTTTAGGAGTGATTTAGGTAATATCCTGGACCCCAGAGCATGGGTTAAGTGACTTATCAAGCTCTTCTCATGCCCTACTTTCTATAATTAAATGATGTTCGCTCCTAATTTTGACTATGATGCAAAGTGTTCTCACCCTCAGTTTCAAAATAAGTAAACAATTTCATATATATAATGATTTCTGCCTTGAGGCTTATGGATTAGTCTGAACTATTTTCATTTATGTAGCCTGAAATGCCACAGCTTCAGGTATTTATATTTGTGGATAAGATTGTTGATGGTGCAAGAAAATGTCAAAATTTGATTATCTTTTCCAAGAGAGTAACAACTGGTAGAGAGATTGTGTTGCCAATAAAGTCATGTTGAAGACAAAAAAACAGAGAAAGTGAATGTTTATTGAATAGGGGCTATTTTTGCCCAGTGAAAAGTACTTTTTTAGGTCATCATGAGCTCATTTTACTTCACCTTTAATCTTCCTCATCTTATGTATGATGATTAATAAATAAATCACCTGGTCTGATTTATTTTCATGTATATATATACATACATAAATTCAGAGGAGCAGTGTTATTTTAATTTCTGTCCATTGTATAAATGTGCATATAGCACTTAATTACAAAGAATAAGCATTTTCCTGGTTGTCCCTGCTCTAAGCAAATATTTCAGTAATTGTGTACATTAAAAGATGTGTCTCAGAAATCTTTGGGATTACAGCTGACTTTAGGTCTATTCCTAGACATGTGGTGCACATGACAATAATGGAAACAATATAGGAATACAGAACTAAATATGGAGATTAATTAATGTTTGCTGAGTGTCTGGGGCATCATTAAGAAGGGAAAGAGCCTTGTCTCTAACTTTGCTCTGGGAATGCTCATGGAACATCTTGTCTCTTGCCAAGTTTTCCATGTGTGGCACCCACAACAGGTTCATTAGGCCTGAGGATGCTTTCTGTCACTTCAGGAACAGAGCTCCTTCCTATGGCTGAGCATCCCACTCTGACACAAACTGGGAATTGAGCTTTTGCTTTGGAACAGATAAAACATTTCCTTCCTTCTCCAATAATGAGAACAGCCTTAGTAGCAGACAATTTTAACTCAGGGAACCTGGTGGCTAATGCTCTCTTCAAGGGCAATAAATTTTGACCTTGGCAGTGTATTTTAATCAAGTTTCTCATGTTGTGAAGGGCGATTCAGTCTTTCAGCAAAATGCCCTAATTTACAGACTACAAAACCAGTAGCAGCCGTTCAGGGTAATTATACAGACAACTTTAATTAAGTATTTTCAGAAAACTATTTCTACTCCTGCCAGACACAGGAATCTCTTTGAAAAATGAATACTTTGCAAGTTATGCTGGACTTTTTGTTCAAGGTAGAGGATGGTATTAAACACACGGGCAAAATACAGTTACTCTTGCTCTTCTTAGTGGAAGTCAGGTGGTAGGTAAAGGTAGGACATCCCATGGCTTTCATCATTATAATAATTTTGAAGATGTGCACGTTGATAGTGTATGGATTAGTGTTGTGGTTTGAAAGCAAAATGAATGAGAGGCTGCAAGTCAGAAATACAATTTCATAAGAAGAAAGGTAAAATAAAATAAAATAAAATAAGATAAAATAAATGCAATAATACAAAAGACCACTGACAGAGTCAGAATACAACCTGAGCAGGATGGTGGAAGCAGTCCAGGTGAGGTGCTCTTCCTGAAGCAGTGATCCTGTAGAAAGGTCTGGTAGCTCTGGTCCTCTGGGAATCCAGTGGGTAAGGGCTGTTTGTCCTATCCCAAATCCCAGATTATATCCAGGTGAGAATGCTTGGCTCCTCCCCCTGGGTGGAGCATCTCACAATGAGATGATGAGTTGTGAAGTGGGTCCTTGATGGCTCATTAAACAGAGATAACTCCTGGAGGGAGTTACCTGTGAGTCATGGGCAAGGCGTTGATGGGCCATTAGCAGAAGAGCCCAAAGGAAGGGGGCCTGGGAAAACACTGCCCCACCTGGTTCCAACAGCTCATGAAGATGGTGATAGAATAAATACTTGTGTACATCCTACACTACAACCAGGACAGTTATGATGCATTTTCCCAGAAATGTCTAGATCATCCCATCCAAATGCAGTGACATTATTCTGTTCCTGACTGGACTGGCTCCTGAGCTACCACCTCACAATTGCAAGTCCTGCAGATCACTGGTGTTTTGTCATCCAGCAAAGAGTTTTTATGAAATACTGAGGTCACCAGGAGCTGACACCTCCCAGAGGAGGGATTTTGCAGCTCTGAGTGTCAATGACTCTTCCATTTCCGTTTTCCAGTTGAACTGGAAGCTGAGGGTTGCCACATGCTTCCCACATGCTGCAGGTGTGGTCTAAATCTTAAATATCTCTATGTAGCCACGTTTTCCCTTCTAGGGGCCGCCAGAAATGTATCAGCCTAAGAAAGGCATTTCTATTCCTAAAAGCCTGAGTTTTTCAGAAATCCAGCAGTTGCAATGCTTTATTACTGACTAGGGAAATATAAAAGATGTAAGGGTAGAGTTTGGGTTTTTTTCAAATTCTGCCAATTTTAACACAGAAATTTTAAACATAAAATATTTAAATTTTAAACATAGAAAATTTTAACATAGGAACACACACTTGTAAAAAATAAGCACTTCATAAAATTGTTCTGGTTCTCCATATTTGTGTTGCTTGTCTCCAGATATTGTTCTCCAATATTTGTATTTTTATTATCATCTTGTGAGGAATTAAGTCACAGTGTTCTACTTTTATAATTAATATTTGTATTTTTAATATCACCTTGTGAATTATTTAGTTGCAGTGTTCTACTTTTGCAATTAATATTTTTCTCCTTAAAAGTAATAACTGGCATGATTTAGAGTCTTTGTCTTTTTTTTTTTTATAAACTCTGTCCATAAAATACTATATAGGAACATGTCAGAAGGTAAGGAAAACCAAAATGCCTGGAAAAAGTAATTTATTATACCATTACACACTGTATTTATTGGAAAAACATGTTAGGCTTGTACTCATATAATGATTAATTATGCTGACTAACAAATGGATGTGAATATTCATAAGGTTGACAACATAGAGAAGTCATTTGAACTTGTTCTTATTTTTACCTAGAATTTAATATAGGTTACACATGTAGTTACTGTGCAGTGTCAGCCTTGAGATAACAGCTTCAGATCAACAACTAGTGAGTTAATGCTCTCTACAGACATTGCTTTAATTGCTTTCAGCACCGCACTATCTAAACAAGAAGAAAATATCTTGAACAATGGAGCTTGGCTGGGGCCTTATTTTACTTTAGACACAGAAAATCTCGTTTTTGTTTTTCAGTTTGAAACAATCTGACCAATGTTAACTGGCTGAGTGGCAGAACTTGTACAGTAAGAACTGATTTCATCTTTGTAGGGCAACCAAAATATTCAAATTGTTGCCAGGAAGGAGCCATAAGTGATTCCTTAGGATATCTGAAATGCTTTGTTTCACTCATGTTCTGATATCTAATAGATAAATATTGTTGGAGGAGACTGCTTAAAAAACTATCAGGGCTGGGATGAATATCTCCTCAAACAGATGGAGATCTGGATCAAGTGTTAAACTCAATGAAATGTCTCACCCTGCCATTACCTGTGACCTTTCTCCTTCAACCCTTTCATAATTTAACTACTAGAACTGTCTGGCTTTCAAAAAGTATTAACCAGTTGGAAGATCAGTTTATAAAACTGATTGTCTTTGGTTTTCTTTTTTAAAGCTCAGAAGCAATGTTTTCTCCCCTGCCTAAAATTCCTGTAAGGAATCAGCTTTATCAGCTAATTCTTGGCTGAAATTATGGGATGGTTTTTGTGCCATAAAACACAGTGCCATCAGCCTTGGTATTCATGTCCAAAACCACACCCAATTTCTTTCCAAGCACTGGTCTGCTGAGTGCTCCTATGAGCACTATATTTACGTATCCTGACTGCAGCAATATTGACTTAAATATCAAAACTGTGAGCTAAATACTCACTAAAGCCAAACACTGCTTTGCCCAAGAAAATTTCCTTTTGAAGACAATCAGCTTCTGTGTGAGCAGGTAAAGACTGACCTTGCTCCTGGGTGGGTGCCTACACACAACTCAAACTGCAAAAATGTCCACATCATTCATGGCTGTGCATTGCATCAAACCCTGTACACAGCCCTCCTGATGCAAATCATCTGAAGGGCTTCTCTTGTTGGTTTATGTCCATCAAGATTTAACAGTCTCCAGCAGCAATCCTTGTATCAGCAGGATTCATTATTCAACATCAGAGACAGAGGTTGTTTTTCTTTGCGTCATTTACTTAATATTCCTTGAACAGTCCAGTTTCTGTTTCTCGTGCTTATACAGGCAGGGAAAACAAAGGCATGGCTTGTATTGTCAGGCAAGGAAAATTTGGCTCACGGTAAATATCAGGATTTGATATTAATTCCATCCTTGTTTTAAACCAGAATAAGCCACTGCCTTCAAAGGAATTAGTCCTAAATCACACCACTGTCAGTGCAAAATTAATCCTGCACTATATGTCTCCTCTGCTAGCAAAGTGTCAGGAGGAGCCTAATCCTTCATTATTTGTCTCTGGTATATTCTGTCAGCCAAGGACTGAATCAACTCTTTCCCACAGCACTCTCTGTACTTTTGATGTCAGTTTGACTTCTTCTAGCTCACCACACTGAAGCGTTCACCATGACTAATAGCAGAACAACACCCACAGGTTTCACAAAGGAAAATGCTTGTCCTCGCCTAACTCCCTGAGATAAAGTTTTAATCCAGCTGGTCTGGAATGTTGTAACCTCTCATGGCTTTTTTCTGGTACATTTCCACTTGCTCCCATGTCCTTTCCCTATTTTCTGTCCAGGATATCCCCTAAATGATGGTTTGAAAAACTTGAGATAAAGCAGGCTTTAAAGAAAACATCAAATAACATTAGATATTGATAAAATTCCTGTTTAACCTTGAGTGACTCATGTCTAATGCTGTGCCTGAGATGTTTTCAGTTCAGACCTGGAAGGCAAAGTCTCCTGGGCCCTATTACAAATCTGCAACCATCCTAAAGTTTTCCTTGCAAGTTCATTTATATCTTCATGGGATCTCCATCTCCTGAAGTCTCCCAAGGTCTGAGCACTGGTTCTCACTGTGGTTAAGGATGCCTGAAATTCTGTGTACACTGAAGTCAGACTACAACTACTTCTTTTATTGTCCCTAAGATTTCTCTGAAGTAAGTGTAGGTCTCATGTTTACAGCTCAGCAGGGACAGCTGAGAAAATAGGTGTTTGGGGCTTTTTATTTTTTTATTGTTCTGGGGTTTTACAAGGTTTTGCTAGGAAAGGACTCTAAAAATTAAATTGTTGAATTCTGTCTTTTCCTGGTCTTCAGACCATCACAGCTGGCAACAAAAGAAGATATCAAGGGGAAAAAAAATAAAGACAGGAATATCAATTGCTTTTACTAGAGTTTTTTGGTCACTTTTCAAAAAATAATTTTAAATGGAAGCAGAGTAGCCATGATGGGAAATTTGGAGAAAGATATTTTCCATATTATTTCTGGTCTAGCAAAGCTAACACCTGATCTGAGAACTCTAAGTTGATTCTTGTTGATTCTAAGTTGATTCAATCAGCAGTAACTTCGATGGGCAAACTCCATTGCCAGTGACAGCTGTGCAAAATGGCAGCCACTTAGAGGTGAAACTGGGCAAAAGGTAGCCTTGAGACTGGTCTGCTGTAAAAAATACTAATGATAAGTGAAAAGAGCTTTTGTTTCCATCACTTTTTTTTCTTTTTTTTTTTTTTTGGGTTTTTTTTTTTTTTTGGGTTTTTTTTTTTTTTTGGGTTTTTTTTTTTAATAGTTCCAAAAAAGAACAGCTGTAAGGGATGGTTTGTTTGCCAGCAGGTATCACTGATTAACACACACACAGGTAATTAGTAGAGCTTCCCATCAGAATACAAACAGGTTTTGAAGGGCAAGGCTTGTTTGGAAAAGGACACTAAACACTCAGATATGCCTCAGGTGTTTTTCATTATCAGTATTCTCAGTATTATTTTAGTTAAACCAATTCATTTTTTTAATAGGTATTAGTCTCACTCCGACACAGACTAGAGTGGATTTTATAAGGTTGTCTATTTCTTGATAAAGAGTTCTAGAGTAATTTAAGATCATTACAGTCTGCTATTACTGTATTTTCTTTTTCCATTGTAATACCAAAAGAGGAAAATGGCTTGCAGAATATTGCTTCTTTCTTTATCCTATGGCCATAGCTTGGTAATTCAGAGGAGAATACATGCAAACTGACCTAACATAACTAGGAAGAATAAAGAAAATCTTCTCTTGTGCAGTCTGTTGTTAGAGCTCTGTAGAATGCACCAAGGCAGGATCACCTGCACACAGATTGTGACAATTGCCAGTTCCGGTGGGTAGAGGCATGGAGTATGTTCTGCAGGTAATTTCTGGGGCATTAAAACAATTCATCAGATGAAAAGAGCAATGAAGTATGCCAGAAAAGATGAACAGCTGTCACCCCTACAAACATAATTATTGCTCACCCTGTTTTAACATCTTATTTCGATAAGAGCCATTATCCAGAGCAAAAACAGCTGTGCAGAACAGCCCAAAATCTACATAATTCACTTCTCCTTAAAATGTAGTGAAACTCTTTGCAATGCTGTAAAACAGCTATGATGTGGAGGTTTTTTTCTTTTACTTCCATTACTCCTAATCAGTTGCATAATCTAATAAGGGATCTACTAGGATTTCTTGTGCTTTGGCTATCTGGAATTGACTTAGGTAAAACTACTGTATTAATTTGAAGAAAATTTCCAGAAGTGACTTTCACTTTAGGCATCCTAGCTTTAGCTTGTCCAGGCTCATCCTAAACTCAGTGATGCTCTCAGACTTTTCCAGATGAGGTGTCAGCTGGAATTTTTTGTCAATGAGATGATGTTTAATGCTTGGTCTTTGAATGCTGGTACATTTCTAATGGGAGACAGCTATTTCAAACTCATATATCCATGCATGTAATGCAAGGGGAAAAATTAATGCTTTGTAAAGGTTTCTTCAAAAAAGCCCACAGGCTTAAAAAAAAAAAATTCTCAATATCCAGGAAGTCACGGCTGTACCTCCCCATTTCAGATTAATTTCCTGTAAATCTTTGTTTAGATGTTGTAACTTTCAGATGGAGTAATTTATTTCTCCAGCAGCTTTAAATGGAATGTGGTTCCTTTTGAAAATAATTACTTGGATATTTGTTTTGAACAGTAAATATGCAGCTTGTAAGGGAGGACAATTTCTGCATAGAATCATAGAACATCTTGAGTTGGAAGGGAGTCTCAAGGACCCTTGAAGTGCAGCTCCTTGTCTTGTATAGGACAACCCCAACAATCACATCATGTGCCTGAGAACATTGTCCAAATGCTCATTGAGCTCTGTCAGGCTCGAGGCTGTGACCACTTCTCTAGAGAGCCTGTCCCAGGGCACGAACACCCTCTGGGTGAAGAACCTTTTCTGAGTATCCAACCTAACCCTTCCCTGACACAACTTCAGCCCATTCCCTTGAGTGCTGTCACTGGTCAGGAGAGTGATGAGATCAGTGCCTGACACTCCACTTCCCCCATGAAGAAACTGCAGATTTGATGACACCTTCCCTCAGTCTCCTCAAGTAATTTCAGCTGCTTCTCATATGTCTTCCTCTCTAGGTTTGTCACCATCTCCATAGCCTCCCTTTGAACATTTTCCTATAGCTTTATATCTTTTTAATATCTCTGGTTCTCAATACTGCACACAGGACTGCAGGTGAGGCTGCCCCAGTGCAGAGCAGAGCAGGACAATCCCCTCGCTTGCCCAGCTGGTGATGCTGTGCCTGATGCCCCCCAGGACAGGGCTGGCCCTCCTGGCTGCCAGGGTACTTCTGACTCACGTTCAGCTTGCCATTACCCAGGACAACCAGGTCCTTTTCCATGGCCCTGTCCCAGGTCCAGAATCCAGTACTTGTTTTCATTAAACTTCATACAGAAACTTTAATACATCCAGGTCACTCCTCAGGGTCTCTCTGCCTTCGGGGGATCAACAGCTCCTGCCAGTTTATTGTAACTGGCAATTGAAGAGTATAGGGAAAATTTTGGAGTCAGACAGAGCTTCATGAGTCTGAAATATAGAAGTGTAGGAAGAGAAACAGCTGCAGGATCTACTCCTGGTTAGATAGCACAGGTAATTTAAAGTATTCCTGTAGTACATGTGCTGTGGTTTCAAGGTCACATATATTTGGGGAAGAGAAGAGATTCCTGTCTGAGCCCTCTGTGTTTGCTTATAAATACACCAAACGAGGTGATGAAATTATTTCATTTTTGGCAACGAAGTAATTACATCTGGAAGATTAGCTTTAGTGTTCTCCTTGTAATTACGCCGCAATACAGCTTTCTCAAAGTAGAAGAAAAAGGTACCCAACACACAGAAAATACTGAATGGAGAAAGTTATTCATGTCAAAAAAGATAAGACTTTTTTTTCTAAGTGGGAACATTTCAGATATCTGGAGGTGACAGCATCCTGTATACAAAATGAGGACAGAAGGGCACTGTGCTGTTCAGATCACATCTGGAGATGTGATTGCAAGATTTCATTGCATAGTTCAGGATCAGTTCCTAGGTAAATGTCAGAGACTTCACCTAAATACCTTATAGCCATGGAAAACGGTTTCTAAAAAAGTAAAAGTAGTTTTCCCATCCTTATTCATTCCCCTATATGCATGGGCTCTGCCTCTGCAACTGGCATTGTCCCAGTCACTTCTAGTCACTTTAACATCTTTGAAAAGAAAAGTACCTAAAAAAGATTATCCAAAGTCCCAGTATATTTTTTTTGTTATTAAAATTATTCCTGAATTCTAAATTTTAGACAAACTCAAGGGGAACAGGAGTACAGGTGTTGAAACTTTGGGGCTGCTCAACAGCACTAGCAGGGTTATGGATTTGCTTGACTGCTTCTGCATCCCTCAGTTATGTCAGTCCTTATGTGTCTGATATATGATAAAATTACGATATTATATGATTTATATTATTTTCTTGCAAGATTTCTTTTACCACACCATGTTGCAAAAGTTTTGCCATAGTTGGTAGCTGACTTACCAAATTTGTGTGGCTTTAGCTATTTATAAACAACTTAATTGACAATCAATTTTCTAAATTTATAATTGATTCAATAGGAAGATACAGGGGTTTTTTTTCTAATAGCAAATTACACTCGTGTTCTGAATATTAAAGATACGCATTTTCAAATACTATCTTGAACTGGAACAATTGATTTTATGCCAACTTGTCATTGTTCAGAGGGAAATGGTTTTTATTTTCTAAAACACTAATAGGACAAAAAATTGTGTTAGGATATTCTGCAGCAGGATAGAGAAAACTCTATCTGGAGAGGGAAACTCTGGAACCAGCTGTTTTCATTGAAGGTAATCTAATAATTTCTTGTGGAACACCCTATATTTTGGTATGGCCAACCTGCTTGCAGGCTGCACATTTCATGCACCTTGAAGGCCAGACTGTTCCTAAGTACACAGTGAAGTCCTCCAATGGCAGCTCTGAAAGTAGCAAGATCAGGCTTCTCAAAAGATCTCATCTCTCCTAGAGGCATGAATAAGACTGGAGTTTTTGAAGAATCAGCCAATGTTCCCATGGGAGCTGTGCACAGCTGAACCACAAAATTCAGTTCTAAACATGAAATCAGATTGTGACGCTGGTACAAATGGCTTCATTCTCATGTAGCAAATCAAGAGTGGGTGGGGTAAAGCTGTTCTTAACCATCATAGTCTGTGCTTGTCTGACTTCACCATAAATAGACATTATACTATTCTCCATCCCTGTCTTCTGAGGGGTGTGGTATATTTCTGTCTTTCAGTAAAGTATGTGTATGTAGATCAGATAAAAGAGTAGCACTCATTTGAGCTGTGAGTAGGAGCTAAACATCTGTTGTACTTATGCATTGGAAAACAGAGAGGATTAAGGACAGGTGAGTTTTCTGGAAAGTTATGGCAGCAGTTTGGGCACCTTTGTGGGCCAGACTGTTTTCCAGTAAAAGTTAGCAAAGAAGCACCCACAAACGAAAACAAACAAAACTCCCTCTCATCACTGCCAGGGGAATTTAGCAGTTAGACCTGGGAGAAGTCAGAATGAGTGAACCTGGGGAATAAAAACACTCTTTACAAGGTGATTTAACAATAAGGCAGCAATGATTTTTATCTAATGAGTTGGCAGCAGTGCCAGCTATGAATGTTCACATGCTTCCTCTTCCTGTGGAGGCTGTGCTGTGAACTTAATCAGACGATTGCTCTAGATACGAAAATCACTGCCAACGCCAAATGTTTCTTGTTTAAGTTGGCCAAGTTCCCTGATATAGTTCACAGCATGGTCCCACAAATAATTGATCTGGCACAACAAAGGGGAAGCTGTACTGAGGGATCAAGGTGGGCATGAGGCAGTACAGAGAAACAGGTACTTACTAGTTTCTCTGCCAAGAGCTTTGATTAATAAAATCATACTCTCAATGGGAGATAGAGGCTTGCTGCAGCCCAGCAGTGAGAGAGCAGTAGAGTCTGTGCTGCCAGATGTTCCTGTTTTAGAGAAAGCAGAGCATTTTGGTCTTCTTGTGCAATCTTCAGTCCATTCCTGGTGATAAGTTCTTCTTATACAGGCATCTTATTTTCCCTCAAATAACCCAAGCAAGACAGTGATCAAGAAGGGAGAGAGCATTTTATGAGGCACTTTAATTACAAAAAACAACCTTGTAGTGAACTTCTATTTTGTTAAACAGCTAATGAAGAATCAAAATGCTTCTCCAAACTTAATTATCCAATAATATTTACCATAGCAACCAGTTCTTTATGTGGCACATACTGAAAACACTCCTTAAGAAGTACAAATTTACCCTCCCAGTTTTTCCAAAACAGACAAGAAATACTCTAATCTGTTGCTAAAGCCCTGAGAATGTCTAGCTGGAGATTACATTGAAAACCATTTCTTTACTTCTCACATGTGTTTGGGTGACATCAGCCCCAACACTGCTCTGTTTCTATGTGGCAGAACAAAATTTTCTGCTGAAGAGGTTAATAATAGGTTTATTTCTGCTAAACATTCTGGAGTGTATTTCTGCACTTGAGGTAGTAACACATAAGTTCATGGTCCTTCTGGATTTCAGAATAACTTCTAAACTTAGCTCTCTTTCCTCTGCCTCCACTGTGCTTTCCATGTGGATATATGCTGTTGTTGTCTCAACTTGATGATGAAGATTGTTTGAGTCAGTTACAATCTTTTAGGGCCATCTATCAGTCAATGTATTTCCAATCCATCTGGTTTGTTGAATGCTCATAAATATTCACTTTTCCTCAGGTTATGTGTTCTTTGGAAGTGCTGAACTCAGTCAATCACTATACACTCCATAAACATATGCTAGTGACTGCCCTTATGGCTCTGAATTTCCTGATAGGCAACTGCATATTTCAAAAAGGGACATCATGATAAAACTAAAACACAGTTCACAGTTCAGTTATAATTTTTGAAGTCTTGAAACTTCTGACATTTGCTAAACCTTTTTTAACTTGCTTCCAGTCATTCATAAGCTTACAAATTCTGTGTAAACTCCTAAGGCCAACTCAATTAGGTGCTCTTAATAGAAGAAATGCCTAAAAAATGTTGCTATGCTTAGTCCAGTATCTTGCCTGTACCCTTCTGAACTTCCTGTTTCCTGAACTAGATTCAACTCTGCCTTGAAAAATGTCTGTAGCTGATTACCTACCAGTTCACAACAGACTTAGGAGTTCTTCACCATCTTTTCAATGAATTTTCCTTTTTCTGGTCTCTTGCATTTCTATACTGTACCTGCTTTGATTATCACTTCTTCCTGATAAGCAATGTCTGGTGTCTTTTAATTGTTTCTTTGAAACCTGGTGGTTCTCAAATCAACTCAAAATATTTTCTTGGTTTCAGCTGTCTTGGCAAAGCCTTTTTTATATGAATGGCAGATAAAAATTATGTTATTTCAATCAATGTGTCCTGTCAAATTTAAACTGAGCTTATGTCTGACTTACATCCTCTCATACCCTTAGGTTTTTGCTAGTTTTCATAATGATTTTGCAAAGGGTTCTGAGGTGCCTGTATGGAGGACACTTTATAAGGACAATTTATTTGACATGTGATTTTTATGTGAACTAAGTTCTTAATCACCTCCCATGAGAAATGAAGAGCAGAGTTTTGGAGTAAGGATTTTAATGGCTGCTTCTTCTTGGGCCCCTGACTCCCAAAAGGACATTGAGTTGCTGGAGCATGTCCAAACGAGGGCAATGAAACTGGTGAAGGGTCTGGAAAACATGTCCTGTGAGGAGAGGCTGAGAGAACAGGGGTTTTTTAATCTGGAGAAGAGGACGCTCAGGGGCACTTCATTGGTTTCTACTACTACATGAGAGGAGATTTCAGTGACGTAGTAGTCTGCCTCTTCTACCATGTCTCAAGTGAAAAGACTAAAGGAAATGGTCTTAAATTGTGCCAGGACTAGATATTAGAAACAAAATTCTCTCTGGGAGAGTAGTCAGGCATTGGAAGAAGTTGACTGGGGAGGTAGTTGAGTCTGGAATTTTTCAAGGGACATCTAGATGTGGAACCTTTGGATGTTATTTAAGGGTGGTTATGGTGCTGCTGGGTTGATGCTTGGAATGGATTACCTTGAAGGTCTCTCCCAACCTTGATGATTCTGTGATTGTGTGATTCTACTGCCTCAGTGATCTTGTCAGGTAACTTCCTTTAGCTCTGTTCATCCTATAATGTGATTATGTGTGACTGCAGGTTCAGCAGGGACAGTGATTATCCTGTTACAGAGATATTCCCAAGCAGTGTGGTGAAGGGTACCTTCTTTGCTTTTCTTAAATATTCAAGTAGCAGACCTCCTCAGAGCCCTCTTTAAAATCAAAATATATTACTCATAGCTTTTTAAGATCACTTGCTGTGCTATTACTCTTTGTTATTTAACTGCTGTGCAAGGTACAAATAGACTTATAAATGTTGTGAAAGTATTTTCTTTTTTCAAATTATGCCTCAGCTTCCCTACTGTGTGAGCATTGATTATTTTCAGGTCAGTAAAAAAAGATATGAAACTCTGTACATCTCTGAAAACAGTCTGTTCTAGCTTGTAGCCTTGACTGTTTGTAGAAAATCCTCCGAGACTTCTGGAACTGGCCTCAGTAAGCTCTGGGAAAAAGGAGCAGCAATAAGAGACTCAAGTCTCACATTTGAGACTTGAGTATTTTTTATTCTTTTAATAACAAGAGCCCTTGATTAATATGCCTTGCAAGTCATAGTGCTTTACTCTTTGGAATGGTTTCAATCAGACTACTATGTGTCAGGAATGCTGATTCTGCCCCTGCACAGGCTGTTGTTTTACCTGTAACACGTTTTCCACTATTCCCTTCCTCCAAATCAAATTATGTACTCATGAAATCTAATTGGAAGCCAAATTCTAGTGCATTTGCTCTAAGGAGATCTGCTGAAGTGAGTGGAACAAGTCCTGAGCATTAGCAGAGATGGGTGAATGAACTGGACTTAAGAGGAAATTGCAAATGAACTTGCAAGCGAAGGCAACCACCTTGTCATTGCTTTCACTGTTGAAATCCACTTTTCGAATGTTCTGGAGGGATTTTCTCCTTTTTTTCACTCTATACTCTTACTTTCCTAGTATGTGTGAAAATACAGTCCAGGTCAAGGTTAAAAGTCAGTCAAAAAGGTTTGAAAAATTGTCTCCTCCAACCTCCCACAGCTGATTTCAGTTGTCCTGCTGAACAACTCAGTTCTGAGCTAGTCTCATGTCATCTCATCATACACCTCTTGGTAGCTTCCACCAGAAAGGAGTTATCTCGTAGATAAATTCCTGCCTTCTCTGATTTATCTTGGAGCAAAGGCAGAGCGTGTCTGGGGGAAGATGGCTGGTCCAGGGCAACATCTCTCCAGTAAAACAGAGTATGGTAGATAACAGGAAAAAAGCAGGAAGTGCAAAGGGAGAATAGTGATACATGCAGAGTGACTAAAGAGTCTCAAATTCCCCCCTTTTAAAAAGTAAAAGCAAGGGGTTATGTTTTAAGTCAGTAAAATCAAGGAATGGTGATAAGCAAATTCATTGAAAATGATTACTCACTGTTTATAAATATCATGCAGCACTCAAGGAATTTATAAAACTGTGAATTAAAAGAGAAAAAAGGGAAACATTTTTAACACAAAGATGTAATTAAAATGTAAAAAAATCTTTATTATTGAGAGATATAGGAGCCAAATATACTATTAACTTGAGAAAGGCATCAGGAAAAGTTGTGCAGGTGCACTGAATATATCATCTCCAGCTTAGAAGATCCTAGAAGGCAGGGAGATGCAAAGATCACGCTAATCATGCCCTACTTCTCACAAGCCTTGTCTAGACATCTACTTCTGGAAAAGGTTAAACAAAACTTCATCTGGAACCAGGATATACGTTATTATTTAATCATGGCATATAAATTGCAAATTAATTTCCTGTACTATAGTAGAACAATACTCTAGATTCAGAAATATGGGAATATACAAAGTTGAAGTTTCACCCAGATACTTTTGGTCTGATATCAGATCTCACTTTCAAACCCACATGACTGTGGGGAGCAAGACCTGCAGGTCTGAGTCAAAGCATGAGATTAGGAAGTTTGTCCTCTATTAGGACAAACAACATTTGGATTTTAGAAAAACTGATTTTTCGATGATAGTAAGAAAATACAATGTCTATTCCAAAATGTTCTGCAACCACAGATTGCTGAAGTGTTTAAGACTGTTTTGACAAGACATCACTGAATGCTTGCTGTACTTTTGTACACACTATTTTCTGTTTTATCCTTCCACTCTTGCCTGAGGACTTTCTGTTTTCCACTACTAGAAAGAGTATCCTGGATGATGAACATTTGATCTACCTTGTTGTGGCTGTTCTGGTGTTGCTATGACCTTGTGGGTATCACCTACAGCTATCATAGCCTTTGAAATCTCAACCAATAACAAGGATGAGATATTGGATAAAAGTACTGAGGCTGCAGAAGTTTGTCCTCTCTCTAGTACAGTCAAATATTGCCAGTTTCTTACTCACTTTCCCAACCAATCCTCACTTCAGTGGTGTTGATGCGCCCTGCCTTACAAACACGCAGAGCACAAAGAGAGGTCAAGGGGAGACAAATAATCCACTGAAATTTACACTGTCCAATGATCCACTCCCATTTGGCTCTCTTGACTTCATATGGAAAAGAAGGAAGCTGTGACGCAGCTGCTACAAGGAAAACCAGTTCAGCTCTTACGTAGATTTCAGCAAATAAAAAGTCTGTGTACACTGGCACTGGCTCTGCAAGAATTTACTTATCCTTTCAGCTTCCCTTGTTGAATGGTTCAGAATCCAGATTGTGCAAATTCGTGCTTTGGCATCAGCTGAAAATGAATGTATTTAATTTGGTCAATAATAATACAATAACTATTATCACTGATATTAATTCTTAGCTAACTGACATTCCGTATGTTCCTTAATATGGCTTGCTTCCCAAACTAAAGCGCAAATGGAACAAATCACAAAGTTGCTCTTGTAGAAGAGGCAGTGCCAAAAAAAATTGCTAATTACGTTTGTAATCATTCCTGGCTAGAGCTCTGTGACTCAATTTTTTGGAAATATAATTTGTGGTTCAACCAGAGTTTAATGCCGCCAAATACTGTATATCTCATCCTCAAGGCAGAGACAATTTACAAAGTTGATGTCTCCACTTAAGATCCAAGACATTCTTTTATGCAAACTTTTCTAACTGCTATTTTTGCAGCCTGCAAAGCTGTCTTCGTCTCTCTTTCATTTTTTTTTAACCAGATGTTTTTTGCTTCTCCTGTCTAATTAAATCCTATTTTTTGTTCATTGCAGATTGCAGCTCAGGCAGTGTTATTTATGTGCATGAACACTGCAGGAATCTTCATTAGCTACCTATCAGACAGAGCACAGCGTCAAGCCTTCCTGGAGACCAGGAGATGTGTGGAAGCCAGACTGAGACTAGAGACAGAAAACCAGAGGCAGGTATGGTCACCAGGAAAAACATTCCTATTTTTGTATTAACTGGTATTGATAATTGGACAAGATCAGGCTTTTTTTAGCCTTGTTGGCTCCAGTGTGATACCCTCTGATTTGTGCATGTTAGCTGAGTTTTATACTGTGCTGGTGTGTATTGTGTTGATATGACACCTAAAAGGTTTCCCCGCGGAAACAGGATGAATGGAGTGGCTCTTCATCATCCTTTCCCACAGAAGAGGCCGTCAAATGAAACAGCAGCTGGCAGGTGTTTAAAAATGCTTCTTTACACAAGAGGGGTTAAGCTGGGGTGCTTCATGTTTCAGAGTGTTATAGATATTAAAACTTGCACTAGACAACTGAAAGATATTCCAGAACCATCTGGATGCAATCCTGGGCCATGTGCTCTGGGATGGCTCTTCCTGAGCAGGGAGGCTGGACCAGATGTTGTCCCTTCTAATTTGACTGCTTCTGTGAGTCTTTCAAAGCTAAGCAAGCTCATGGAAGTGCACTCTATCTAGGCAGAGAAAATACTAAAGCATCCCTTCAGGCTCATAGACGGATTTTTGCAGCTGGGAGGCCACTGCAGCTAAGTATTTCTATTCTGGTTTTCTGTTCTTAAACTTGTCTTCGAAAATCAAGTGTTGGCTACTATGTGCAAGAGCATACTGGCTGAGGTGCACTTTTGATCTAAACAGGTATGGTTGATCTTAGGTAATGACTTTTTGTGACCCAAAATAAATATCGATGTCGTGGTTTGAAAGCAAAACGAGTGAGAGGCTGCAAGTCAGAAATACAATTTAATAAGAAGAAAAGTAAAAAGGTAAAATAAAATAAAATAAATGCAATAACACAAAGGATCACTGAAGAGTCAGAATACAACCTGAGCAGGGTGGTGGAAGCAGTCCAGGTGAGGTGCTCTTCCTGAAGCAATGATCCTGTAGAAAGGTCTGGTAGCTCTGGTCCTCTGGGAATCCAGTGGGTAAGGGCTGCTTGTATTGTCCCAAATCCCAGATTATATCCAGGTGAGAATGCTTGGCTCCTCTCCCTGGGTGGAGCATCTCACAATGAGATGATGAGTTGTGTAGTGGGTCCTTGATGGCCCATTAAACAGAGATAACTCCTGGAGGGAGATACCTGTGAGTCATGGGCAAGGCATTGATGGGCCATTAGCAGAAGAGCCCAAAGGCAGGGGGCCTGGGAAGACACTGCCCCACTTGGTTTAACAGTTCATGAAGATGGTGATAGAATAAATACTTTGTGTACATCCTACACTACAACCGAGGACAATGGAATAAAAAGAAGGCTGCTGCTTATTATTTTACACCAAAGGAGCAGCATCCATACCATATATGTTACATGGCTGTATCATTTTGAAATGAATTTAGCCTTTTATTTTGCCCTGCTGTATAGCTATGTATATGACTTCTCAAATCTATTTCAGTTGCCCCCTGAAAGTCATGCTCTTATGCAGAGTTCTAGGAAGATATCCTATTCTGGACTTTATTGACTGATGACTCAATACACATGACCGTGTTGAGTAATGCCAGGTATCTCTGCCAGAACATCTCTGCAGCCATTGCTGACTGAAAAGACTTTGAGGGATATTATCTAGGATGCTCTGTTCTTTTTTTAACTGCAGGATCATATCTTCATGCCTTTTGGGGCTTTTGGTGTGTTTGGGTTTTTTTTCCTTTTTTATTCTTGCCTAATGTTTCATAAACCATGATTTTGTAAGCTTTACTCTGACCATAGTTTTCTAGAGTTTATTATAAAAAAAATTTTTAACACTAACAAAAGATTCTCTTGTTCCATATTATACTGAGATTTTCTCATTAGAATTATTTTATCCTCTCATGTAAAGCGAAGTTAGTACAAAGACAAATATTTTGAGAAGTCCAATTTTGCTGAACTTGTATTGTCCATTAGGAAAATGAAAACAGATTATTTCCATTTGGGTGGCAGATTTTTTGTTTGTTTGTTTGTTNGCGAGTTTTTTGTTTGTTTTTTTTTTTTTTTTTTTTTTTTTTTGGGTTTTTTTTTGGTTGGTTGTTTTTTTTTTTTTTTTTTTTTTTTTTTTTTCCTTTTTTCCTTTTTTTCAGAGAGGGGGAAAGTTGTGGTTGGATCTAAAATGTTTGTTTTTGTTAAGTCGGGTTGAACCTTGACTTTTGTCTTGGCCCCATGCTTTGTAAGATTTAGAGCTGTGTTTTTCCCTGAGGGCAGAACTTCCTGGAGTGTTACCTCACTGCAGCTGAGATTCACCTATAAGCAAACAAAGTAGTGTGTCACAGGCATCATATGACTGGAAATGCATAAGGGGAGATGTCCTTGGGCCAAGGAAAATGCCCACAGGGGAAAAATACAGACAACAGGACACTAAAGGAAAGATCTCTTCTAAAACTTCATTTAATAATAAACTAACTCAAAAATTTGAAACAAAGCATTCTGAAATATTTCTGATTCATTTTCTTGTGACTTTATAATTTTTTTATTATGCAGACCACTATATATAAAAATGTTTAATAAACTTTTCAGCTTTTCATTTGTATTCGGAACAGCAACATTAAAATATATTCAAATACTGGAACATCTTGAGGAATGGAAATCCCACAGCATTCTATTTTTTCCATTTGTTTCTGAGGTAGCATCTCATTTCAACAATTTTTAAACCTATCTACTTTAGGAAAACTGACAAGGTCACATTTTAGGTGACCACTTTTTTTAGCAACTTGTTCACGCTCACTTAATGAGTACACAGGCAGTAATTCAGAGACTGCTGACATTTTTCTGTCTTGAGGACAAATACTTCATGATACATGGAATCCGTATGTTATAAATGGGCCGAGATATTATTTTTCTTCTTAAAATGCCTTTATTAATCAGCTCTTACAATGGTGGCTTGAGGGGTTTGGCAGCCCGGTGTGCCCTTGAGAAGGAGGATCCTTGTCAGCTCTGCAGCAGGAAGTTCAGCAGGGCTGGAGAACTCTTCCCTTGCTGGGAGTGTTCCAAAAGTTTTGAATTCTGTCTGTTTGCCTCGGAGTCTCACTCTTGGTTTGGTACTTTGAAGTTACAGTGAGGTACAAAAACAGGACTAATCAGTTCCACTGATACTCTAGGGTTCACACAGCCTAGTATTGGTTCTTGTGGGTTTAAATTTTACTTAGGTTTATTTTTATAAGGGGTTTTTGGTGTCAAAAGGGTCCCGAGATGCACCTGGGATTTTTAATTTCCATGTACGGGGTCACTCTGGGGGCGCAAGGGCTGCAGGCTCTAACAGCCTCATGGCAATTTTGCTGGGGCGGGCGTCCCGTGGGCAGAGACATGCTGCTGCGGTGGTGGTTCGGCGGCCCAGCAGCGGCCCGGGGACGCGGCTCTCTTTACGGGAGCCCGGGGACGC
>VWZU01010907.1:1788329-1798542 GCA_013397095.1 Sterrhoptilus dennistouni
CAGACCCTCCCTCGCTAGCAGCCGTTCTGCGGCGGGCTCGGCAGCCGATGCCGCATGGCTGCGGGCGTCTGCCCCTCTCTCCCGGCTTCTCGGCATTCACTTCGGCATCGGGGGGGGCTGCGGTTTTTAAAGAGCTCCCTCTTTTTTGCTTACCAAGGTGGCTTCTCGTTGTTACATTACAAAATAAACATTCAAGACATTAATACACTTATTACATAACAATCAAGGGTTTCAATTCTCTAAATTTCATTTCTTTCATGTAGGTCAGATGAATGTAAAAAAAATAGTTATTAATGCATATCAAATTTTAAAAAATAAGGATTAAAGTTTACTAAATTATTTCTGTTATTTTAATTTCCTATGAAGGGGGAAAAAAGAGCTGCAGGATGATAGTTGTGATGTGACTTCTGAAAACTCCTAGAAATACTGCTGAGGAGCAAAAATTTGCAGCAAAAATAGAGGAAAAATTATTTGTGTAATTCTTCCAGATAATAATTCCAGGAATTCCAAATTTATTCCACTTCAATTTATTTCCCCTTCACTTCCCAGAAACTGTTTAAACTGAAGGATACTTAGAGCAAGGGCAACTTTTTTGTTGCTTTCAGTGGTGGTATTGCTACTTTTTATAGTAGTGGATGACTTAATTTAAATCTCTTGAGGCTTCTTTCATCCCCACACATCTCCTAATTCTTAAACTGAAAATAATAGAAAATTAAGATGTATTGACGTGTCTGATATATGGCATGTCATATGTAGTGTGACATCTTGCCAGAAAGATCCTGTAAGGTCTGTTTTTAATTTACTTTGTTTAAATCAGAAGCAAAATTAAAGTAAGAACAAAACAACATGAGTTTTAAACTACAACAAGGAGTGGTATGCTTGTCTGTAAACAATTACAGAATTAGGCTCCAATTTTATATAATCATGGAAGTTATAAAAATGCTTCAGATGCATTTCTATTCATTACTGTGTACTTCTATTCATTACTGTGTATTGTTAAAACCAAGAAATTAAGTTTCTGCTCTTCCAAAATGACCCTTCCAATTTCTCAATATCCCTTGGATTCATAATCTCTAATCTTCTGTCATTCTAACAATGATAAATGTTACTGCTATCACTATGCAGTATTGTGCAATGCCTAAAACAGCCACTCATGGCATGCCACCCAATTGTGAGCCAAACATTTTATAATCTGTGTTTTAGAGAAAATCAAGAGGAGCAAAAACCACCATTAGAAATGTGGAGCTTTACAAGGAAACTATAATATTGACAAGGAAAGATCTCTCATTGCCAGAGGTTTTTAAGGACCCTCTAACAAGTATTTGTGGATTTTCTGGATAACAAATATAAACTTTCTACTGTGTCAGCTCCTGCTCCTGGCAAAAAAACAAGAGATTTTTCTGTATTTCCAGATACATTTCATATATATGAGCTGATTTTTTTTCAGTTTCATTCATTCACTTGCAAACATTGCATAAGGAGCAATGAAAATAGGAGGTGAAATCACCAAAATCCCACTAAGGATGAAAAAACTTTTTTGCTGTTCTTTGAGTTACTCTGACCTGAAATTTGGATGTCATGTGTTTTCCAGATGTCATTATTTTCCAGCAGTGTCTCCCTTTGTGGGTTTTCAGGATTCAAGAATTCCTTGCACCGTTTTGCTTTTGCTGTGAAGTTTTCCAGTTTGACACTTTAAAAAAGCCATTTTATTGTTCAGAAATGTCTGAGTCTATGGTCTCTGTAAATCTGAATTAGCTCCATAGGTTCATTTTCCACTGAAATCATCTTCAGATGCAAGTTCAGCTTTTACACCAATTGCAATTCATTCAGTAACTGCAGAGGAAGGAAGAGAATGCAGTGCAGACCTGGATGATGCAAAAGACTTTATGGAGCCTGGGTGATGCAGGGCAACCTGACTCCAGTTTTAAAATGATTCAGTTTCCAATGTGTGATTCCAAAAGTCTATATATAATAAAGCTCCTACATATTTTTTCATTCTGCCTCCCCCATGCCCATTTACTCCCAACAAGGCCTGTACACAAAATTTTCAGAAGTGTTTCAGAAAGTCAGGATTTTCAGTTGTATTTTCAGATCATGAAGGATCTGATTTTTTTTTATTGTTATCCTTTTGTTTTTAAGCACCTGGGGTAGTTGAAAGTACCTATTAGCATTTTTAATTGAAATTAATTTCCTAATTCTAGTGACTCAATTATGAAAATGAGCAGCAGTGTGGCTACAAAGGAGAATTACTCCAGCAGTCATTGGTAATGATGTTTATGCATTTACCTGTATGGTATTATCTGTGGGACACCATTTGAAAGTCTCAGCACCCTGTGAAACTAAGGGAATATCTGTGCCTACTTATTTCCTAATTTTCATTAAAAATTAGATTTTTAATGAAAATCTAAAACATTTCAGAGCTTGACATAGTTTAAGGAGTTGGTGAGTACCAGAAAGACTTTATCATCAAAAGATGAATATATATCAGAGAAGCAAGCTGCAGGAGGCAGCACAGGCAAATATGTTGTAAAAACAGCCCCTGTTTAGCAGTTATTGATAAAATAAATTTAAATATTTTCTAATGAATTATAGTTAATAGCCTGTGCTTAAGAAATGTATTTACATCAAGCAATGAAATATGGACACCAAAAAATCTCCTCCAATTTTGTTCTCAATAAATTGTAATTATGAATAAAAAAACAAACATGAGGCTCTCAGTTTTCATAAATCCATTTTATTCCAACAAAATCATAACTTTCTATTACCTGTTTGAAATTTTGGTTTAATATTTTCATTTGATATCTGTGTGTTTCAAAAATGTTGACAACCAGTGCTCTACTTTGTTAATGAACACTTCAAAGACACTGTCTTTGTTCTTATCTTGATTTTGTTGTAAGGACACAGCAGGAAATTCTGCTTTCATCATATCTGGGCAATGAAAATAGATAGTCTAAATCACTTTCCTAATTAGCTACTGAAAACTCTTCAAAATCAATGAGTATGCAATTTCCCTCATTGTGAAAATGCTATGAAATTTCCTTAATGAGGAGCAGAAACCTGCACTAAATTTCGTTTTCATTTCTGTTTCTCAGGATAAAAAATCTCTAAGTTTTAAATGAACAACATATTAAATCCAGACACACATTGAAAGGCTGACTTTATGAAAAATTGCATTCAATATATACCAGGTGTCCTAACCTGCTCTTTCTCCAATCTTTACTTGAAATTTGCATAACATTTAAACCCTGAAATATTACAAATTAATTATAAAGAGTCTCTCAGATAACTTTGTCGTGCTGCTTTTTCCTGTGCCACACATACATATGTCAAGTTATACATATCTAAAAACAATTATTGTGTAGTGAAGTCAGGAATATTGTTGTGCAACAAAAATTCTGCAGGAATATTTTACTAACTGAAGCTGCATATTACGACTTAAAAGGACTAAACGGGGAAAATCACAAAAAAATAAATAGCTAAAGTTATTATGGCTAGAAGACTATAAAATCAGTCCAGCCCTTACCACTTCTCTTGTAACAAGATCACAACAGTACAGGACAGCTATTCATAGGAAAGGCATTTAGTCATAATTAGAAACTTCTCTGGTGTCATGGCCACACTTCAACTCTCTATCCAAACTGCTGTTGAGCAAGGCAACTAATGAAGCCTGGATAAAGCAATAGGAAAATATGGGTCGGAGGCTGCTTTCAAGCTAAGCAAAATTGTTAAAGTGCATCTTACTAACATGAATAACTTGGGGTCTGGACTAATGTTCAGAAAACCCAATATATATCCTCTCAGAAACATTTTGTTTGCATTCTTTCTAGTAGATTTGGAGCACCTAATAATATTTTATAAATAATTTGTTTGAGATCAGGAGAGAAAAGAGTCGATATCTGTTTGACTTTTACATTCATCCTCTGGAGAGGTGTTCATTATTGTCCCCAGCATAGCAGATTATACATCATTCATGATGAGCAAACTCTTTACCTCTTGAGAAAGCTTGCCAGCCAGGCTGCTCTGCCCCTGCTGTGATAAACTATTGGGAGGCAGGTCCTCCAGGTTTTAAATCTTGACAAGCCGAATGGAGAAAAATATTCTAATTTTAGCACTACATTTGTGCAGTTTCAGTGCAGCTACCTAGTTCTAGGAGTTACTAAAGCCACAATGCATTAGTCTTTATAGTTGTATTGTTTAAATCGCTCTCCAAGACAGTCCTCAGCAAGCAGCCCCCTTTCTCTGGAGAAATAATCTCAAATTCCACAGAGAAGGTTCTCTTATGTGGAAATAAAGGCCCTTAATATTTTCCTTAATCCTTATGAAAATGCTCTTGGGGATGTAACACACTGGCAGAGGAGATGGAGCTGAAGACTGGAGGCAGGAGAGTGGGTGGGGAGCAAGCACTGCCTGCTCCCAGTCTTGCAAGGAATATTCAGGGCAGAAGGTCCAGGCTGGTATCAAACCTGATTCACTGGGCTTCTAGGGATGCTTCCCATCGAGGTGGGACAAATATGGGGGTCTGCAAGTTTTAATTATGGCTTGCGTCAGATCACTGGGGAGAAAGAAGAAAACCTTTTCTACATTAAATGGTGTAATGAGAAGAGTCCTCTGAGAGAATACCCTATAGAAAACTCCTCTCTGCAGATCCTGCCACTGATTTACTGAGCACCTGTGTTCCAGGTAATCTCTTTCTCATCAGGGATTCCACAAATCCAGTTAAAGCTCATTTTGAAAGTCACAGCAGCTTGGATGTTGTTTAATTTGATTTGCATAAACGATTAGAGCTCCCCACCCAAAAGGACCACTTGTCCAGGTGAGAAGAGGATAGATTTTTTTTCTAGGTATGATCACACATTCTATTTCTCTGGTATGGGTATCAGAGCTGTAAAATGAGGAGACAGCCCTTAGTCTTCAGAACAATCTACTGTTGGCATATTTAGTATCTTCTCCCTGTTATCTTTGGAAAAACTGTAATCCTTCCTTAATCTCTTTTTCCATTAAAAAAACCTGTTCTGTTTGACCATTTGTTTCCTTTTACCTCTATGTCCAGAGGATTTTTTTTCACACTTTCCCCTGCAACAACCTCTACTTCCCATGGCTTTAAGAACCTCTCTGCAGATTGATGAGCTCTGGATTGTTTTCTAGTTTTGGTTTTTAAAACTTTTTAAAGCAGCTTACGTGTTATGTCGGTTTTATCAAGCTCTTACAAATCTAGAATTTAATCAACTGTCAGTACTTTGCGACCTCTAAAGTAAGAGCAGATTGGACTGAGATTGGAAAGGACACTTTAAGAGGGTTAAGCACCATAAATTCTTGTTTATATATATATATATACACATGTATGTACATATATGTATATATATGTGTGTATATATGTGTGCATATATGTGTGCATATATGTGTGTATATATATATATATACACTGGTAGTAAGAATATTAAAATCCCTCTAAATTGGTATGAGAATAAAGTTCAGATTTAGTTTTTAAAATAAAAGAATAATCTTAATTTTAGAGAGCACATGGTCTTTATAAAAATAGTTTTAAGTGCTTCATATTTTAAAATTATGATCACAATAACTGAGGCTTTATTTTTAAAAGGGCAAACAACTCACAATTTAAAGAAAACCTGTCTAAACATATCTGATCAGATATTACATTTTAGCCTTTTTTTCCCCTCTTGATAAAAAGCCAATTTTTTTGACTGTGAGATTCTAAGTAAAGTTCATACTTATCCAGACTTTCTTTCATCTTAGTACTTTTCTCTAAAGGACCATGTTCCCCACAGAATTTTTTTCTTCATGTTGCTCCATCAGCACTTAGAGGATAAAACTCTAACATGCTGGTTAATCCAACAAATTAAGGAACGTGAAAATTTTATATTGTTCTTCACAATCCATTTCCATATTCTGATTTAGTAGGTGACCTGTTTTCTAAATCCAATAATAGACTTTTCTTCCTTATTGTTTGGGGGAAGAAATATTTATGCGCTGAAACTCACAGGAGGTTTGAGCCCAGACAATCAGACTCCTTTTGAGTTTCCTTGGGATTCAGCCTCATGATGACATGATGGAGAGAGAGACAGCTTTGATCCAGTTGTCCAAAAAGCAATTTTAGTAACACAAAAACAACAAACAATAAAGCACCTACTGTATTGGAACGAACTAGACCAAGGCAGAAACAAGGGGCAAAAGGCAAAGGGCAGGATCTTGGGTCCAACAGAGGTATTTATTTATGGATGGGGAGTTAAGGTGGGGTCTGAGGGAAAGGTCCAATGGGGGACAATGATTAAGAACATTAAAATTCCTGCACCAGAAATTAACCTATGGTAATACAGAGAACAAGGAACATTCTAGTAACATTTGCATACTTGAACATGTGAATAAGCTTCTTGCTTACGGCATTTTGAACAGGTTCAAGGCATTTTTCCAGGATTCTCTTCTTCCCCGGGGAAACCACCTTTACAATGTTCACTTATGATTTGTAGACACTGGGATGGATATTTACCACATCTTCTCTCAAAACACCCCATTACTTAACCCATTTGTGGTAGAAATCCAAACATTGTAAAGTCAGATTTTAGACGTCGTGCCTTCACATTCACTGCAGGTGTTTGTTTCTTGCCATCAAAGCATAACTTCCACATTTTGCTTTCAAGTAGAAATTTAACGCAAAGTCCAGATAAAAATTATCTGCTGCCTTCTCTTCCATTCCTTGCAAATCTGGGGTGGTCACATGGACTAAAACAGAATAATGAGATTTATAGCCAATGCCAGAGAGATAGGAGCCAGACCCTGAACTGCAATTCATATAGGGGAAAAATTCCAGAGTGTCAGGTCTTCAGGTATGGGGGCTTTCCCTGGAAGAAATCAGTGAGAAGGAAACCTCATTCCCAGTAGATGGATTTTGGATTCACTAAGGATAAAACTCCTGTGGGGTACTTTGATATCTAAACCAAGTTGTTCAAATGTTGTGCTGGTCAATAGTGAATGAGACTGACTGGATGTTGGTGACCTGTATCTCCTGTAATCTCAGCTCTTTGCTAAAGAGAGAAGTGTTTAAAAAAAAAAAAANTTTAAAAAAAAAAAAAAAAAAAAAAAGCAAGCATTTTTCAGAGCTGCTACCAACTAGTGACCCTTGCTGATGTGTCAGGGAAGTGGACAGAGATGGAATGAGTAAAGGGAATGAAATAATTTCAGCCTCCTTCAGTGAGGAGACACTTCTACCAGCTGGGCTGCCATACATTCCTCTCGGCTTAATGAAGAATTCCAAACTCCAAATTCATCAAGTTAGTGCCTCTGCTCTGAATATACTTACTAATTTTAAGGTCATTTTTCTATCTCGTTCAGGATCAGAACTGTTAATGTACTAGGAAACTTTCCTTAGTTCCCAAAGAGGACTGTAGGAGGACTCTAAAATTAATGTCCTTAAAAGATGCTTAATTAATAGAGGGACTCTGTAGTCCAGGTAATGGTTTTAAATCATATAACCATGAGCAGTACCAATTCCAAGAGAGACAGAGTCAAGCTACTGGATGCCATTACTGAGATAATTTAAGGTAAGGTAGAATATTTGGATTAACATTTATAAATAGGCTAATGACCTTTCATATCATCAGTATTCAACTGCCCATCTACAAGCCTACAGAAAGGGGTTTGATTTTCAGGGGGTGACTATTGCTCCCTCCAGATTAAAGGAAGTTTTATCCTGCTTGTGCTGTTTAGTACTAGAGTCTTGTAATTTTCTGACAGGGTGCATCCCTTGTTTTGACCAGAAAATATGACCTTATTCATCTTGGTGTTCTGCTGTGATTTAGTGATATAAAGCTGAACAATTAAAGGCATAAAAGCCTTCTCTCTGATATTTTCCATGTCATTAGCTGCCATGAGTACTCCTGAGAAATGTATATTTTACTGAAGTTGTCTAGCAAGTTTCAAAACAGCCCCAAAAAAGAAACAAAAATGGAAAAAGAGACATCTAAATCAGTAGAAAATAGAAATAGTGCAAAAGAATTAAATGAAGTTTTAACAACAGATAAGTCAAAGCTGTTCCAGAGAAACATAGCACAATAAGCATTAAAGTCAGATGGTGCCATTCTGATATTTTAGAACAAATTTGAATTATGGGAGCTGTTTTGTGCTCATTTTCTATTCCAGTAAAACAAGGAAAAGCTTAAGATTATGCTATTATGAAATCAGTCCCCGGTGTTGTGTCTCTCTTTCTCCTGTTCTTTAGCTCTGACTCTGGCCTTCCTTGCAGACTAACTGAAATTTATGGAAGCCAATACACTAGAAGACAGTACAAAGCTTTTTGTCATAATATGTGTCTTATTTACATAAAAATCTTTTTCTTCTGAGTATTTGTCTTCTCCACTATTGTTTAATAAAGAATAAATAACAAAAAAAAATAATCATGATATTTGGAAGAAACAAACTTACAAAACTATAAAATATGCCTTTCCGTTATTAGATGAGTCTAATGGCTTACTGTGGGGCTGGAGAATATCACTTGTTCAGCTCAGGGAAGCCCAGCATAAGCAGGACATTTACCTGTTGGAGAAAGTTTAGAGGAGAGTCATGAAGATGATCAGAGAGACTGGAGCACCTCTCCTATGCAGACAGGCTGAGGAAATTGGAATTGTTCAGTCTGGGCAAGAGAAGCCCCTTGGGAAACCTGTGGAACCATTACCTAAAAGAGGGATGTAGAGGGACTTTTGACAGGGGCATATAATGGTAGGACAAGGGCGAACAGCTTCAAACTTAAAGAGAGTAGATTGAGATCATATATTAGGAAGAAATTTTTGACTGTGAGGGTGGTGAGGTACAAGAACAGGTTGCCCAGAGAAGTTGTGGCTGCCCCTTGCCTGGAAGTTGGATGGGACTGAGCAACCTGGGTGAGTGGAAAGTTTTCCTACCCATGGCTGGGAGGGGGGTATTGACTGATCTTGAACATCCCTTCCAACCCCAAACATCGCATGATTCTATAATAAATGTTCAGATCTACAAGGCAGGGTGGTAATGCAATTTGTTTTGTAACTCCTGATTTTCACCACTCATCTGTCTAACATGGTTAGATTTCTCAATTAAGGGAAAAATCTAACATGCTCTTCATTCAGGAGACAAAAAGTCAAATATAAGGATTCAGAGGATCTGGAATTATCAACAGTTGTATGTATTCAGTATGGACACTTTATTTGAGAGCATTTAATCAGAGACCTGTAGTTCCTACTTCCTAAGCTAAAAGACAACTCGAGCAACACAAAGCACTGTCAGGAGATTGTTTCATGACGTGCTCCCACCCACTCCCGTGCAAGTTAGTGGTGCTCATGTGGCCTTATGACAAGTTGACTCATTGTACCTGTGCCAGTGTAATCACTGCCTTCACTTAGCTTCATGGTCTACTGTGTTACTTCTAAAACTAATTGTGCAAATATTTTTGTAAATATTTTGAAGAGGAATAATTTTTTAATAAATATGTATGCATCAGCAATAACAAGTATCACATAAAAAATTAAAAAAAAGACAGGGAGTGTTTTTCTACCAGTTCCCAGCATGCAACAGGATAAGCTAAATATTTATGAAGACAAATTTATACTGGGAAGGCATAAAACCCCAAACTGGCAGCTCTGGAATCATCCTTCTACATCTCAGGAACTGTAGCATAAGCAGGCACCTTGATTGATTGTTATCTCCTCACACAGCCAACTGGATAATAAAAATACACTCCCTTTTACACCTGGCACTAGACTGTTAGTCATCAAATCCTGCCAAGATTTTATAATGTGGCTTCAGGTATTGAATCATCATTTGCTATCCAGCCAAAACAAAGGACCAGCAGAACCTTGCAGTTCCTGCATTCAGCATATGCTACATAGATTATAGGATGCTGTTCTGGACAACACCATAGAGGAAACAATTGGATAACATGCCCTTCCTACAAGAATAGTGTGGAAAAAGCTTTTTCCTTCTTTCATTGCCACAAACTTTGGAACATGTCTCAGTTAATTGAGATTAGACACTTTTTTAAAGGACCATGACTCTCATAAACACTAGGTTATCATTTTGTTTGAGTTTCTAGCTATGTTTCTGTCTTGGTTTAGATAGACAGACATCTGCCAGGGAAGATTGGAGTCTCCCTCGGAATGGAGAATGTAAGCCCCCCCTTTCCAAATTGTTATAAATTTGCAATTAAAAGGCTGTCAGGCAAAGATTTTGG
>VWZU01010907.1:1798995-1826680 GCA_013397095.1 Sterrhoptilus dennistouni
TAGATAAGGAAAAACCCACCCCCCCAACCAGTTTTCAACAGATGGAATAAAATAAACTTTTTTTTTTTTTGGTTACATAACCCAAGACAGTTTCATAGACAAAAGCTAAACAAAGGAGACTCCAAGACCTCCTGTGTGATCTGGCCTTGTTTCTCTTTGAAAACAGCAGATGCCTAAATGGAACATGCAGCCAGGGATGGGATAATTTGGGATAGTAATTGCAGGAATTAAAATAAAACAAAGTTGATACAGCTCATATCACACATTGCAGCAGCAAGTAGTAAAAGCTAAAAGGCAGCCTCATAACCCCACAAGTCTGAATGAATTAGGTACTGCAGTCCTTCAGTATTTTTTAATTAACTCCCATTGTGTTGATGAGACACAAGAAAAAACAGCTGCAAAGAGACTGTCCATTGTACACTAAGTAGGCATGAAGGAATTTCTCTTCAGAGCCATTCATCATAATGAGAGGTGCTAATTTCCATTTTCTAGAGTGCTATCTACAATAATTATGTCTATTCTGAACAGATTTCCAGTAGAAAACAGTACCATTTTAATCAATTTCCCTTAAATGTAATAAAAGCTCATGTGCTCCAGAAAGACTAAAACTACTCCTGACCTAAATGGCCCTTTTCACATCTATTAACTTCACTGTTTAATACAATAAAACATCTCTGATATTAATGGTAAATGTTGTTAAAGACAAGCTTGATGGTTCTGGAAAAATGATTCTTAAAAATCAAGATGAAAGATGTGGAACATTTTCTCTAGAGCATCTATTGTTAAACACTTCTGGGGTACACCCACTCCAGTTTTATACAAATTCTTGGGAACAGCTGGATTCCAAACCCAGACTTACTCTCACGACATCTCTGTAAGTTCCCCCTTTTGATGGTACATGGAGAGGAGGAAGAGCAAAAGCTCAGCTGACCTGTCAGTCAAGAGGGCCTTTTCATGCCTTGGCAAAGCCATCCCCAATAAAAATTATGTGAAATAAAGAAAAATGTATACTATCCAAGTGGAGCTGGTGCACGTAGTTTATGCAAACAGCAGACCCTGCAGGGGTGCACCCTCAGAAAACCTGCAGAAAAACCTTGGGGAGTTTGACCCCTCTCTTAGCAATCCCAGTTCCCAATTGCTTGTTGATGTTTTATGCTTTTTGGTTTTTTTGGTCTCTTTGATCAGCCGAAGTGGAAAAGTCTCTGGTTTTTATTCACAAGACTCAGGCCTTGTGCACTGGTTAATTGACTCTTCTCAAAAACTGCTGCAAAGGTCATTATTTATTCATCAGGGACATGTCCCATTTCTCCATGAATGTGCCTAGCTACATTTGTGCAGTTGTAAGCACTGGTACCCCCTGATTTCAGTACAAGTGACCCAAGGGATCAGTGCATGCAGACCACAGCAAAGCTGTCCAACAAAGAATGACTCTTGCAGATGCATAAAACAGTAAATGGGCTTTAGAGGCAGTATCAATGTTAAATTACACTCTTGAGACTGAAAGTAGATGTGGATGACTCATTAAGTTAATTTACTTATCCTTGCAGGATTTGTTTCACTGTTGCTAACTTTTCCTGAAGGAGTAGATTGGGTAGGAGTCAGCTCCATATTTGACACCTCCTAAACTAGACTACACACTCTTTACATCTATGAGCTCCTACTACCATCGACTGAGATCTAGTCAAAAGACAACAGAACCCAAAGAGACCCATAGTGACAGTGAAGGAGTGATTTCCTTGGTTGAGTATCTCTCCAGATTCATTGGATGAAGTGGAAGTTCAGGCATAATTACCTTGGAGTCACAAAATGTGGCATTGGTGTCTGAATGCAGACCTGAATTCGACCAATAATTTGTTACATTTAGTGATTTCTACTGGTCTTTTTCCTTTGCCATGGTTTTTCTTTGGGTTAAAGGTACTTTTAAAAATTTGTTTACTCTAAACTCTGACTGTTCTGTCTTAAACACGAGGATTGCTTCATGTCATTAATGGTTATTAGAAGAATAGTTCACAAGCTCTTTTCTAGCATTCCTTTGCTTGTATTCTTTTTCTTCTATGTCTTTTCTCTTGAACAAATATATCTCTGTTCCTTTTCAAACCACTTACTACTGTTGCTTTGAATTGTCTCCACTTAGCCCACTGCTCAGCTAGTAAGGTTTCAAAAGAGCTGGGTATTGGAGTTTCCTTCGCCCTAGACTTCATTAAACTTCTTTATTTATTATAGGCCTTTCTCTGTAAGAGAAGGATTTTTTTCTCATGTGTTTCCCTCCAGCTCTGAAAATACCTTCCAAGAGAGACTTACTAGAAATGTGAGAACTCCTTGATCATGTAAATACTAAGGTACAGAGGACAATTTAAAAAACCGCACCTTTTTCCTGGGATTAGCCACTGCTTTTTTTGTACAGGACCTCCACACATTTGTGTAGTTCTTCTGTGCCACAGTATCTAAATATGTGAAATAGGAGCAATAGTATTTAAGTGGCTTGAAGGAGAGTTATGTGGCAAGAGTCTTTATATCAAGGGAAGAGTGACCTGATACTCATTCTTTAATAACTGAAAATCTTTCTTAACTGTTGGATTGAAGAAAAGTGATGTGAAAGACCTCAGAAAAAGGATATATCTTGGCTAAGAGAACATTAGAATCAGCTGTAGGAAAAGAAAGAATGGAAATGATCCACAGTAGAGCCCACCTGAGGTCCCAGGTTGGAAAAGAATCCTGGTTCAACATCCCCACCACCTTGTCAGAGTGGTGTCATGAAAGGGCAGCTTGGCATAGCAAGGGACAGCTGACACACATAGAGGCAAAAATTTTCTGTAATTTGAATGTTTCAGTACCAGCGAATTGATGGTAACTGAAGTGCCTCAAAAATATATATATAGATACATACATACAAACTTAAATGCTGTTTTTCTTGCAGTGCTCCTCAGCACAACATACATCATGCAGAGTAGTGACATGAGCTGTGTATGAACCTTCAGTTGTGATTCCAACAAAGGATCATCACATGCCTCAGTATTAATGCAAAAGAGCTGCTCCAGAGGCAAACTAATTAACCTCAGTTTTATGGGTCATTGCCAGATCTTATGTGCAGACAAGAACATTTAACTTACCTTAATGAGTAGCATGAAGGTTAAGATATCAAATGTGCTAGGCACATTTTTCTTGGCTTCGTGAACATGTGCCAAGCCAAATATGTTTTATTTTAAATAAACTTTCTAGAGGCATCCCCTTTAAGTGAATGCAAATAAGGAATATAAGGTTTTCTTTCTGGGAAAAAAAGAGTACATGCTCTGTTTAAGCCATACATGTATGAAGGAACTGACCTTTTCTTAAAATGTTCTCTCATCATAGATTTCATAAACAGTTCAATAAAAATCAGGATTTCTGTTTGCTTTCCTTTTTTTTAATCTCCTTTAAAAATTTTGTATCCTAATTTGTCATCTTACATGGGTAAGCTAGGAAATAACAGTGAAAAAATTAGTATTATTCTGAATGTATCTTCACAAGGCATCATTGGACACTATTCATAGAACTCCCTGAAATACTGATCTCATTTGTTCAGCGGGTGGATTTATTTTTTGGTCAAGTTGACCTATATATCTTAATAGTGAAGGAATAAGAAAATCTAAGTGCCTTCTATCATAGATGCCTTCTATCATAGGAGGCTTAAGGACACAAAATGTTAAAAATATTTCTGTGAGTGAAGCTACCTGAGGACTAGATGTTCCTGTGAAACCTGGGTTTGCAGGAGTATGAAGGATGTCCTGAGGGACTGATTTGCTTCTTGCTATCACAAGCACCACATCCAGTGTTTATACATCAGAAGAATGAAGGACAGCAGAATTCACAGGTGGAAAAGATGGAAAAAAGCCAAGACAAAGCAGATATGCTAAAATTAGAACCACCCGGTATGGGGAAACAGAAAGTCTGAGCTTGGCTATTTCCCAGAATAAAGGATGATCTCACTGTGTTGTAGTTCACAGCCTGCTCTATATCAGCCATCACTCAGATAATTTTCTGTCTCTTCCTCACAAAGGCAGATTTTGATTTAGGAAAGGTTTGTATAATAGGTGGATTAAATATTAGGAGATTCTCAGTTGTCTTATATTCAGTCAGCATGTTGTGCAGGAAGGAGTGCTTTCCTGGGGTGGGGTGTAACACACGTTCCAGTGGTGTAACACTCCTGTGCTCCAGTGGTGAAGCACTCCTGGGCTCTGGTGCACCTTTTGGCAGCATGTGCTCTCCCCTCTTAAACAAACACACAGCTCACCTCAGCTGGAGCTGCCATCCAGACAAATGGAGGTGTTTATCCACAACGTGTTCCATCAGAACTGTTAGTAAACAATCCTAATTGCTAAGACTGCTCAGAGTGAGAATTCTTCATGATCTGCACTGTGAAAGTTGTAAGTCAGTAATGATATCACCTTCTATGGAAGATAGGGATATATTCCTTCATTTATTCAGATGTTTCATCTATGGCAACACCTCATCCACGACATTGAATCCTGCTGGCGTAAAAGTCATTATTTTCATTATTTGTTTTGCTTTTCTCTCTCATTCCACTTATCATTCCTCTTTGGGCTTTTTTGTTCTCTCTGAATAAATTTTGACCCTCAAGAAGGGACATACCAAAACATCCTGTATAGTATGAGGTTATTTTATATCCTCCTGAAATCAAGTTGCCTCAAAACAAATTCAACATCAGTTTCTTTGAGAGAGGAGAGGAGAGGAGAGGAGAGGAGAGGAGAGGAGAGACTTTAAGAATGTGTATTCTGTAGTCTACATATGCGCCTGATTTGGAAGTTTGCATCTGGTTTTTCCTAGATATATCCTATTCCCCAAAATGTTGTCTGAAATTTGGTGATAAGTAGCTTACATAANGGAGAGGAGAGACTTTAAGCATGTGTATTCTGTAGTCTACATATGCGCCTGATTTGGAAGTTTGCATCTGGTTTTTCCTAGATATATCCTATTCCCCAAAATGTTGTCTGAAATTTGGTGATAAGTAGCTTACATAACTAACATTTTCTTCTTTAGCTCAATAAGATTTCAGTATTTACAATCCTGTGAAACAAAAGAAAAGTGAAAAATGGTATCTTGGCTTCAGAGTGATTGGGAGCGATATATTCCAATACTGGACAAAGCTTTCTAATCTAAAAAGAAAGGGGGGACTAAGGGCAAGAGGATACAAAAACATTATTTTAGTACAGAAAGCTTATTACAGAGAAAGCAGCAATCAATAATTATCCATGCCCAATTTGAAAGGATAAAAAGAAGGTTTAATTTGTAGAGAAACAATTTGGGCTGGATACTTGCAAAATCTGTCAAAGCCTTTAAACTGATGAGCCACTGAAGCAGGGACAGTCTAAAATCTCTCAGGGGATGATCTAGGGCTTTCATGAAAGAATTTGATTACTTTTTGAGGGCATGCCTGTCTGTACTAAGATGTGGTTAGTTATTAGCACTGTGCTCTAACCATGATTTCAGATTTGACCCCCACATAGGCCAGGCACTTAAGATCCTTGGAGGCTCTTCCAACTCAAAATATTTGATGAAATTCCATGAAAATTCTGGGGTTAATTATAGAGCACTTGTGTATATATGTATATATCTCCTTATACACTAATACTAGAAGGATATGTGTACTAACACACACTGATATGCTGTGTTTGCACACTAATAATAAACTAATATGCATGGATACTCTACTAATATAAATAAGCATGTGTATGTGTATAAACATATGCTTCAAATGTTTACTCTTCCTGAGTCTTCTTGAAACACAGGCAAAAACTAATTAGAAATACTGAATATGTCCTCCAGTCTTCCTAGTCAGGAGGATGAGTTTGAATGGCTGCATGTGAGCCCATTTTATTCTTCTTTACCTAAACCAGAGGTGTCCTGGACTTTGGACTCAGCTTGATAAAGTGAATTATTACTTGGCCTGAGTTGGAATTTTTAGAGAGGAGGATCACATATTAGATAAGCAGTTACCCAGACCTTCAAACAGGGCATTGTGAAATACCAGTTCAGACTGATACTGACACTTCAGTTTCCTCCTTGTTTCAGGAACGCCTGGTGCTCTCAGTCTTACCGCGGTTTGTAGTCCTGGAAATGATAAATGATATGACCAACGTAGAAGATGAACATTTGCAGCACCAATTCCATAAGATCTACATTCATCGTTATGAGAATGTCAGGTGGGTGGAGTAGCCTTTCTGTAATATTTAAGGTCTCAGATGTTGCCAAATTTTGTCTGAGAGGTTCTCTCCTGTTGCTTTGTTCATTCATAAATTAGAAAATTAGTGTATCCTTGTTTAATATTTGAGCAGAGAAGCATTTTGATTCCTGCTTTTACTCATCAGGATAGCTGGATGCCATGGCAATGGCAAGACTCATTTGAACTAAACACCAAGTCTGGACCATTTATGCCTTTTTTCACTTTTTTCTTTTTTTTTCACACTCAGTTCATTTAAGTGGTCGGGGTTATAGAGGAAAGGGAAATACAGAAAATATTTCCTGTATAAGGAAATTCCTTTATGTGGACACATATTCTGCCACAACCTGATGGTACATCCCACACACTGAAGAATGAGATGGAGACTTGAAGGATGCTTTCAAAGATGGTGACCTGTTATATGGTTCCTCTGCTTTATAGCCATTTTAATTTACTCAGTCTTATTATTATTTTCATAAATCCATTTCCTTTCTTTATTCCTTTCTATTTTTTTTCTTTCCTGTAGTTATCAGAAGGGTGATAATTATCCCATACTCTGCTACTCAAGGTGATTAATCCTAATTGTTCATTTACAGCAGAGTGATTGACTTCCGTTCCATGACATAACATAATCTTGATTTTATTGTATTTCCCAAAAATCAGAATATCAGAATCTTGATTTTATTGTATTTCCCAAAAATCAGAATATAGCATTTTCCATAAACCTTCCCAAAAACACAAGGGTAAATTATTGAGTGACCATCTTTGAAATCATCACTGAAGGTAGTGAAAAATAAGCATTAATAAGATGGTAGATATTTTGCTTGGGAAACATGTACTTTGCCTTTCAATAAAACCAAAATATAACTTTGTCTGGACAAGTTCAATAAAAATAATTTGCACTTCTGCAGAAGTGTAAATTGATTATCTGCTACCTCTGTGGCCATGCAGTAGCTCAGATATGTTTTTTTATTAAATCTGATTGAAAGTATCAAGAACCCTCATAAAGGTTTGAGTTGCACTAAATGAAAATGTCTTCCATTGACCTTTTACATACTCAGACTAAGTGCTGCTGTAGAAGAATTAAAACATGGAGAAGATGGCCCTTTTTTTTTAATGGAAAAGGGCTGTAGACTGGGTGAGAAGTTGAAACGTATTTTATGCTTGAAAGAGATTTGAAATTAAGATTCTGCATGCTTTAAAATATAGATGCTGGTTGGCTTCTATGCATGCTTCCAGAAACTAGATGTTTTTAAAACTAAGTTTCATTCATCTTATTTTTTTTCCTAAATGTTCAGTTCTGAACACTACCTAAATCAATGTTATATGAATCCTTAGGAGTAATATCCAGTTAAAAATTTTTGTTAGTTTGAAAATTAAAAGTGTAGAAACTAGTAGTTTGAAAATCTCATTTTTACAAATTTAGTGTATTATTAGTATTCATTCCTTTCAAGTGCTAACAAGGTTTGTGCCAGAATGATATATGTCTTTTTGAACATCATTACTTTAGAAGGTAGCCAAGACTTTCTTTGTCTAATAAGTCCTATAAGCTGTTATATGCTTTGTTCTGGGTGGTATCCTGCACATTACAGATTTTGTGTGTGTTTATGTTTCTCTATATTTACTTGTGGTCATTCCAGGCATAAGGAGTAGCCAAAATGTAAGAAAAATTACTGGATGTTCAAGCATGGATTAGAAGTCTGCTTCCAAATAGTTTGTTAGTGGGGATCCTACCACAACTTCAGGTACACAAGTCGATACCCCTAAATTCAAAGTATGATCACACTGGGCTCCCTGTAAAGACAGTAGAATGAAAAAGGAATCCAATTAAAGATTTATACCTTAAAAAGAGAGCACTATAATTCTAACTCAGGTACTTTTGTCAAATGCTTAAAATTAGGTGAATAAAACTGTCTGTAGCCTGATATATATCAAGACTGTCACAAATCTGTCTGCAGTCTTAGGATTTGAAAATCCAGAATTTCATTACTCCCATTTTTGACAAAACTTTTTCTCACACTTAGTAATATTTTTTAGTCTCTTCAATGTTTATATTCACTATTCCAGAACGTAGAGAAGCCTAGAGCAAAGGTAATGTCACTTCAAAGGTAGTAAAATGACCCTTCCACTAGTAAAATGTTAGAAGGTAACTTAAAGCATTCAATAATTAAAGGAAATAGATGGAAATGTTAATGTGTCTTCTTTTTAGCATTCTTTTTGCAGATGTTAAAGGATTCACCAACCTTTCCACAACTCTGTCAGCCCAGGAGCTGGTCCGAATGCTGAATGAACTCTTTGCCAGATTTGATCGACTAGCACATGTGAGTTAAACACAATTTATTTTCAAAAAGACAAAATCAATTCCATATTTGGGAGCTTTGGGAAGTACCCTCTGATCATTATATACCCAGATCCTCCCCACCAGGATTTTATATAGAATTTGAGATTGGAAGACACTGACAAAGTTTTATGAATGATGATGAGTTCTGATAGCAAGTGAAAGCTGAGTCTGTCATCAGAAATTTGGGCTCCTGTAGTGCTGGACAAAGAATGGTATAAAATCAGATCATCTACCACAGCTTCTAAGGAAGATTTATATTTTGGATCTTTGCTGGATTTATTTATTTTTTTTTTTAAGACCATAGCTTTATTTTGTCTTTTCTTCTGAGAAGTGAAGGTTAAAAGGTATACTCATTCCAGGTCATCTAATCAGTTCCTACAGTCTTTGCAGTGGTTACTTACTAGCAGGGGTTACAGTCTTCAGGCTGGATTCTATCTAACTCAACAATGAGATTAATTAAACACAGCAGAGGAAATTATTACATCAGGAAAATTAGTTGTTACTTAATTGGCACTGATCAGAAAAAAAGTGAAGCACAAAAATACAAGTTTTGCTAGACATGTATATTTTTTTCATGTTTCTTTGGTCAAAATTTAATTTAATATGGCTATCCTTAGGTATCAATATCTGAGCTGACTATTAAAGCTTCTAAGTGGAGGCAATGAAGTACAATTAATGGAGTTTATCTTATACTTTATCCAGCTAAATGTAGGTACATACCATGGGAAATGCTAATTGCACTCTGAAGATCATAGACCACGCTAGCTATTTACTATAAAAAGAACATAAATTGGCTTGGTCTGATGTACAGATTTACACCCCTCACTGGCTTTTATAGATGTCTGAATCAGGGTTATGTGGTATTTGCACACGTATTGCAGGGTATCAGTAAGAGCCTTGTGGTTTTCTCTCAGCTTTCACATTAAGGTCAAGAACATCAAGACTTCCATAATTATTGAAATTTCTTTTGATTCAGCTATTTTTATCTCGAATAGCAATGTGTTTTCTCTTGCACAGAGTGATGCCATAACCCAACGCCTGGGCAGTGGCAAGTGAGTAAATGCAACAAACAATATTTGCTTTGCAACAAAAAGCCATCATCATCTCTGGTCTGTACTGTAAACCAAGCCAGGTGAAAGAATTACCTCAGTCCTGTCTTTTAGAAAGCTCATAGGAGTAATGTCTGCTTTTGTACAGCTTGACAAAAATAGCTATTACTTTAACTGAAGAAACATATTTTACACGAAAATGAATGTATGTATGTCACAGAAATATTTTAGGAAGACTATGTATATAAAATGCTTTATTGCCTTGCTTTACATTTCAATTTTGGCTAACATTTGTGATCATTAACCATATTTTGTAATCATTCCACAAGCTATATTTAACCAATAATGATTTATAGAATAGCTACATCCAGTAAAGGAGTTAGGAGCAAAGAAGGCATTTACGTTTAAAAGTCTAATCCAGTGAATCTTCCCTCACCTGCCACTTAACCCTGAAGTCAATTTCCTGCTTGTTTTTTTTCGTTTGGGTTTTTTTTTGTTTTGGTTTTTTTTTTGTTTGTTTGTTTTGTTTTTTTTTTTTTTTTTAATTTTATGAGAACTGAATATTTTGCTCCTTAAAATGCCTAGACACTTTCCCCTTCTCTGTGGCCTGCCACACAACCCCTACTTCAACCTTCTAAAAATTTTTCTGTTGCAGTTCTAAATTCATAAATCTTCCTGGAGAACATTGAATGTGCCACACAGTAGTAGGTATCCTAAAAATGCAATGAGATTATTTTAAAGAAAAAATGGTAAATATATCAGTCTCTCTTACATAGCCAAGAATTTCTTATCCAGAAATCCCTGGTTTGGGATGAAAGAATGTCTGTGTCTGCAAAACTCCATCATCAGGACAATCACCTCTCAAGGGAATGTCCCAGTCACCAAATTCAAGACCCTCAACTCCTTCGTACATTTCCTTTCCTAATCTGGGGATTTACTTCTCTTTTTAACACATTGTTGATTATACTAAACCATCGGTCTAGAACAATCCTCTGAAACGTGGAAGACACAGGGAAGAATCACTGCAGAAATTGAACAGATTTGTCTACAAGGATTAGCGTGATATGATCGTGAATAATCAAAATTAAGTAAAAAGAAAGATATTTCAAGTGTGTTCCTTATTTGTGGGTTCTATGACCTAGATGTCATGATACCTGTCTGAAGCCCTGACAATAGAGATGCCTAACAGAGAGGAACCTCTCTTGCTTACCTACAAAGGGTTTGGTGTTTCTGTCCAACTCAAGGAGACAAATTCTCCCCCTGCACTTTAGAGGAAACCAAAACTCTTCACTGGACTCTTATGGAGGGGACCAGCTGCACAAAATAAAGGGTCTAAATGTTATATTGAACTTCAACTTTTCCTTTGGAAAATTTTGGAAGTGGGCACTGACTGGTCCTGAATTTTAAGGACTTGTGAGTTACACGGGCCTATCAACCTACCCATCTGATACTGTGTAAAGCTTTCACACCTGGAAAAGGTGTATCTTTTGGAAAAAAAATCCTGGTCTTCATCTGAATGCAGCAAGAGATGGTCTTGTCTTAATACTTCTTCATCTTGGTAGTATATTACAGTGCCTTAACACTCTCACTTGTTTATCCAAGCGTGGGTTTTTTCTCATTTGTTTTTTTCTGACTTTGGATTACATCCATTGATTCTTGCTATGGCCCTATCATGCCCAGAAAAAAGAATCATCTTCCAGCCACTGACTTTCTCTAGGAATGCATCTGCATGCTTTGATCAAGGTGCTTCTCAGATTTCCTTTTGATAAAAGAAACAGATCAAAGTCATGGCAAGGTTTTTATTCTGTAAGACTTATTCCTTAAAATAGTTTTGGGGACTACTTTTCTGCAACACCTCCTATTTTTGAGAATCCCTTTTAAAGCACTGAAAACAGTGTTCCTGGACTAACCTCCATGAGTGCACTGGAGGTAGATCATCACCATTCCTCCTAATCTCTATTTCCTTGATCATTGTCCAAATGCCATGTTTTAGTGTGATAACACTATTGTACTGAAAAAAATAATTTTAGGATTTTCTGGTCTTTCTGCCATGTTGTGAACCCCATGTCTGCATCGTAATTGTTTCTTTTACTGGTCTTATTACTTTTGTAATTGTTATTAGCAATAGTTTCCTACTCACCAGTAAATCCTTGACAAGACTTTTGGGAAGTTGTCCTTTCAAGGCTTCCCTAGAAGGGTCTTCCACTAAGGAGGATTACATAATCCCATCTAGATTTCAGATCTATCACTTAACTGGTTCCTAATCAGTTTAACTAGAGTTATCATAACTTTTTTAAATAGTTACTGTCACTCAGAGTCTTGGATTTTGCTAAGAATTACATCAAAACAAAGAGGTCAACTGTAGGAAGCTTGAGGCAGTTTCTTTAGATTTTAAAGAAAAAAAATGTATAAATCCTTATTTACTTCTAAATAAAAGTAATAAATTAGAATCTCATCTAAAGGATTGTTGTATCTGCTCAAACATCCTATATAAATCGTATTAAAGAAGACATTTTCACAGCATACTGAAAAATGTAATTTGACTAAGTTTCTTTTTTCTCCTGTTAACCAATACAGAAGTAATGAGAACTCCCTAATTTATTTTTACTCTTCCCTAAGTTACATCAAGTTTTATGGCATACATTGATGCATATAATTGACAACAAAAACTACCACAGAATACTCCGAACAAAAATTAGAACTCAGTTCAAAATTTCTTCTAAGAAAAAATGTACTAATATGTTATATACAGCTATTTCCCATTTCTAATCACTCTGTGATATTTGTGAAAGATTTATAGTTATCAAAGAGAAAAGTGACATTTACAAAAGAAGAAAAATAAGTTGGCATAAAACAGAACTGAAGAAAGCATTTCCTTATAACTACTTCATCTACTGAAAGGCCTAAACAGAAAATTAATATTAATACTTTCCTTAGGCAGAAATTTTAAGAAGAGAGGGGAAATAAGATGACATTCAGCAAGATATTTAAGCCTAAAAAAAGTCCTGCCTTGGTGAAATAATAGTTATTTTGAGGTTTGTTTTTCCTCTGCCTTCTCTGCAGTGCTAGATGTCAGGCAATACCATGATTTAAATTATCATATTTCTAAATTCATCTGCACTCTTTCTAGATTCAGTTTCAGATATGACAAAAAGGAAAGAGTAAAAGCCTAAATAAAGGCTCTTATTAAAGGGCTGATGGAGTTTTGTTTATTTTTTTCCAAGGAGGCAATCTTTCTCTGTAACCTCAGTTAAATTGCCTCCTGTAATGTTGCAGACAAGCTGCCAAAAATTCCTTCTACAGTGTATTACCAATCTTATTTAAGACTGCTGTTCCCAGGGGTGGAAACCAACCTGACTACCACCTCCACAGGAACACATCGCCCCATAGTCCCAGTAAAATACCTGCACCTGCTGCTATCAGGAAGGGAAGACTGGAGGGTTTGGAGGGCTTTTCTGTTTCCTTGATAAAGACACTCCCATTGCAGGGCCTTACTGTCCCAGGCCACATCTCAGCTCTGAGCTCTCAGTGCTTTGTTCCGTGGTGAAATTATCTTCAAGCATGTATCCCACAGGATTCCAGAGACTTCCTAAAAAAACCATATTTAAACATATATGCCAGGCGTGAATTTTTTCATCTGTATATGTTTGGGGTGCTGTAGCAAGAGGCAGAGTTCCTGGATTACAAGTATGTATATATAATATATAGCTCATTATAAAGACATTATATGATTTTAAAGGGATGGGAGTGAATGTTCTTTTTGCAGTTTTTAGATCTAAGGTGTTTTTTCCTCCCAATCAGTTTCAATAATTAAGTGTCTCATTCTAATGAATAAACAACTTTGTTTGTAATGTTCTCCCTACATTTACAGTTTTTTCAGATGGTAAAGAGCCCATCAAAAGATTTAAACAGTCAAATAAAACCCAGCCCACAAAACACTTTTAGAAGTGATAGTGTACAGGTTTTTTATTAAAAAAGGGAGATGAAAATTAAAGATTAAATAAAATTTGTTTTAAATTTCCCCAGTGATTTATAAACTAAGAATTGCCCAAATTCAACCTTGCCAAAAAAGAAGCCCCACTTTTTGACTAAATTGAGATACAAATTAAAGTCTTCAGAAGTAAATTCTTGGGAATTCACCAACTCATCCTTAATAGACTCATAGAATAATTAAGGTTGGAAAAGACCTCTAAGATTAGCCATTTACCTAACACTTCCAGGGCCACTACTAAACCATGTCCCTAAGCAGGGCATCCACATGTCTCTTAAATAGCTTCAGAGTTGACAACTAAACCACTTTCCCAAGCAGCCTGTTCCAATGCTTGGCAACCCTTTAGCTGAAGAAATTTTACGTAATGTCATCCAATTTAAATCTATGCTGAGGCAACTTGAGGCTATTTCCTCTCATCCTCTTATTGCTTGGGTGAACAGGCTGACCCTCGCCTGGCTACAGCTTCTTTCTGGGCACATCCTGGCTCATGTTCTAATGTTGCTGACTGTTGCAGCAGCCCTCTTGTTAGAGGGTAGAAATGAGCTGAGACACAGACTCATTGTTTATCACAGCATGGAAAGGGATTTGTTTTATTCCTCTTTACAGCTCAGTCATCCTGACTCCAACCATTCACTGTCCCTGGCTGCAGCAAGTTCCTGCTGTAGGTTTCCCTTGCAGCCTCTGACTGCTGGTTATTTCTTGCTAAACTATGACTGCAGATATTAGTTTGCAGCCTCTGACTGCAGGTTTTACCTGGCTAGACTGTGGCTGCATGTTCCAACCACAGGCTCTGACTGCAGACCCAGACTGACCTCACTGCAGTGATTCTCTCACCTCAGGATCCTGCTCTCATTCCCTTTTCCTCAAGGCTCCTCCACCAGTTAACCCACTCCCTTTTACCACACTTATCTTTATTGGCTATAGCTGTGACTTATCAGGGGCAAGGCTGTATTGGGTAATTAACACAGATATTAATTATCAGGGGTGAGGTCACCTGTATTCCCTTCTCCTATAGCTAACCAGTGTCCCGTGTACCTGAAGCAATTAAGTTCTAGAAACTCCTAAGGGGCAGAATTTCTATGCAGATTTTTTCCTGCCGTAGCTAGAAAGAAACACCCTCAATCTTTCTCGTGGAGATTTCTGTCCCTTAAATCATTTAAAGCATAGTCTTCTAATTAACACAAGTTGGCAAGGCAAATTGCTCACTGGACACAACAGTCATAACAGCTTTTTCTATCATATGCCAAGGAATAAACCTGCTGATATAATATATTATAAAACTCATTCACCAAGGCACCTCAATTGCTTCTGCAGCATGAGAGACCTCAAACCTTTTTTTTTTTTTGCAGCACAGAGAAATTCTAACCACCCCACTACAGGTTATTCTAAAGAAAAAATAAAAACATTTCTTTATACAGTATGTCAAAAAATGTAGAAAATATTTAATATAGGGCTCTACTTTTGCATGCCCTAGTTCAGGCAAATGAAAGACTGATATATTTTTCCCTTTCTGAGTATAAAAATTAGGAATAATCTTTGTAACTCTTCACCATATCTAGTCCTCCTTCTTGCCTACATGACCCAGCTTGAGAACCCTCCTCCATCTGGCTCCCTCAAGGTCCCAGTTCTGTTTTCCAAAGTGACAGAGCTGCAATAGAAGGAATTTGCATGGACCTCTCTCACCAACCTGCCCTAAACCAGACTGCTGATTAAGAGCTTTGGCCTAGCCCCCATTCATGCTGAGAAATGAGGTTTATCCAGGTTTCCTCTGCCTTTGGCACTTGTTTCAGGAACTGAGCTATTGTACACAAAGGCCAAGTCCCTGCCTCCTCCCACTCTGGCTGCCTGTTAAAAGCAGACTTACATGTATGATTTCTCTTGGTTTTGTAGTTTAGTTGCAGTAATCTTTCATCCCCGGTGTTCTAAACTTTTAGCTTGAAATTATAAAATTGCAAAAAAACTTGACTTTTCTGTGGTCTGCTCGCTAATCTGTGGGGTTCGCTTCAAAACTTGGTGAAATGATTAATTCAGGACTGGCAGAATTGAAAAAGCAGCATAGCTTATAAAACAAAATCACTTTTTTTCCCTTTTCAGAAATCTAGCCCAAGGAAACAAGAAATATTAATGAAGTCTCTGACTGTGTCTTTCAGTAACTTGTTATTTGAGAAACTCATTTCTGCAGCTCCACCTTACGCCAATTTTCTTTGCTTTCTTTCCAGTCACTAGGGGTATATTTAATAACCACAAACATAAATCATTCACCCCATACGAGGTAATTATTTAGGGAAAATCTGCATATTTTCTTTTTCTCTGGATTTAGGTGGATTGGAAAAAGGTTTCTTATCAATTGCTGCTGAATTAATCTAGAGTTATTATTAAAAATAGTTGGGTGTTTGAGTCTGTTCAAAATCCCCAGGCAAAAATTCTGATTTAAATTGATCTTGGCAGAATCAGGCCCCTTAATCTTCCACTTGCAGCAAATGAAAATCTGCAAATAAGGGGAGAAAAAAGCCCCCATTTGGAATAAGCTGAGATTTTAATTGATCCCTTCAATAAATGCTATTAATGAATGAGTATTAGAAAGAGTGTGAGGCTGATGGATACTGATGTGAATATCTCTATAATATCAGCTGTCATTTACATGCCCAAGGACAGCTTCTAGAATTGCATATGAAGAAGGGAAGAGGAATAGAATAAATTAAAGAGATGATAATAACCTCATAACTGTGTAAGGATTTAACACTGTTGTGAAAAATATTTTCTGTATCAAAGTTCCTGTATGACAATTTTCTCTTATTTAAATAATTCACTCATTTTACAGACTCTTCATACATATTTAGATTTTTCATTCATTTTCATTTAATATCAACTTGCCACTCTTAGATACCATTGCAGGGAGATGATCTTAGGAAGTTGGCTTGAGCTCTAGTGTGAGGAAAATCTTGATTGCTACTAATTTCATTTTATACCACTGAAAAGTGGGCAAGCCTTGACAAAACGCAGTCTCTGATTTAAACTAGGGCATGGCTGCCCACATTATCCATGAATCCAACCTTTATGCTCTCATACAACCTGTCTGACCAAGTTTTGAGTTTAAACTGTAGATGTGATTGAGCCTTCTGAGAGAATCTCAGGAGACCAGGCACTTTGCCTCTGCCAAAGGCAGATACCATTAGCCCCCTGTCCTCCTTGAGAGTCAATGAATTATCTGCCTCTAGATGAAATATTTCCAGTGATAAAAAGCCCATAGTTTACTTTTGAAATTAGTATGATGGGAATAATTAGGGAAGAATAGAAAATGCAAAAGCAATGTAGTCAGGCTGTAACACAGATCACATTTAGTAGCCATAATAATTTGATTAACAGGAAAAAAAAATAGGAAGACAGGGAGTCATTTGACAGGGAAAGCTCCCTGGGGTTTCTTGTGGTAGTGGAGACACCTTGCCTGAGCCCTGCTGTGTTCCACAGGACATAAATCTTATGTCATATTTGTTAGTCCTGTGTGGGTGTTTCACATACCCAGGGTTTTGCAGACACATGGTGAGTTTAGGTACAGACAGCTGACCTGAAGCCCAGCCAGCAGCTTTATCTGTGAGCTGAATTTGTCCTCAGGCTCCCCTGACTGCCTTGCCTGTCTCTCCTTGGGCTGCAATGGGCAAGCTGGCACAGGGACACCTAACACAGTCATCTCCACTTGGATATTGCTGTAGATGACTTCCTGAGCTCTGGCAAATGACTCAGGTGACATCACATGGCAAGAAAAAGAAAACATTCATGAATAGCTGAATGGATTACCTGTGTCACACACATGCACTCACATTTGCATATCTCTGACCCTCATTAGCAGATCTTGCCATGCATTAAGATTCTTATTCTTACAAAAAGCACATCCCTCTGAAGATGTCTGATTTATTCTGATTTTCAGACGTGCAGGAAGGTGATATAAGTCTCATCTGAATTCACTGGAATCAGCACTTTAGCCGGTTTAAGTGAGTCATTAAGAATCAAACAACAGTCTTATCCTATTGAAGACTACAGTCTTTAACTGTGATGAAATCAATTCTCATTAATAGGAGTTTCCCATATCATCAGATAGGTATAACAAATGTTGAAGTTAAAAATGCAATTAAAAATTAGTATATAATTAATATATAATAATACTTGAGATATATATTTCTTCTTTTCTTCCAGTCTTTCTTTCTTTTCTAAAAATTTTCATTTTTTCCTGCTTTTCCCCTCTATTCTACTATGAGGTCATTATTTGTAAAGTTTTTGTAGTGGCTCTGAAGAGAGTTAAAGTGCTGCCTTTTGATTTATTCCACCTCAGTCAAACCAATATGGCATTAAATACTATCCTTTTACTTCATAGATGCAAAAGCAAACATCACTTATAGTAAGACTCAATTGAATAGGACCTTTAGAAAAGCCAAAGGACTCTAGAATCTGTGGTTTATATCTTCATCTCTTTGCATTTTGTCTAAAGGAGGAACATGGAGAGAAGCTTAAGGAAGCCTGCTTGCTGTTTGACATGCACTGATTTATGCCATTGAGTCCTACCTACTTGTCAAATAACTTTTATGTTTCATAGTTTCACTCTATAGTTAAAAAAATAGGTGGAAAATGTGGTAAAATTAGATCTCTAATTCTTTCCATTGAGGGGGAACTGCTTAAAAGAAAAAGTTGGTTTGGAGGGGTTTAGGATATACAATTTCATTTGAAGCCATATGAAAAATTCCCAGTGTTCTTGTGTGGGTCTGCAGAGGGGCTGAAAAGAAGGGGTTCAGGAAAGAGAAGAGTTACATATAAATTGACATTTTAGAAGCCTGAGTTCAATCTGGAATTTTGTATGAAACTTGGACAGGAAGGATTGCACTCTGAAAGGCAGCACGGTTTTAGCTGGAGACTTAACCAAAGCTTCAAACACAATCAGTTCCTACTGATGGTTTAAGGAGATTTTAGGGTGAATCAACTTACTTTGTTCACATGCCCAGAGGAGATATTCCCCTTGCTGGCATGCTTGCAGCTTCAGCTGACTTTACAAAAGTAAAAGTGTGTAGATTCTGTGTGCCGCTCCAGGATTGTGCAAGGCTTGTCTGAGGTTGACTACAAAGCTTCATTCTTCCTAATCAGAGCTTTGAATGGAACCCATACTTGATTCCTGGGAGAACCAGCATTCACATTTGCTCCCAGAACTGACTTAAACTTCTCTTTTTAAAGGTCTGTTACTGCAGTCTGTACTGATTGATTATTAATACTACACTCAATATTCCAATGACTCTCCATCACAAAAACTTGTCACGTTCTCTGTTCTTGTTCATTGATTGCCTCCTGTGAGAGCCCAACCAGCAGAATACATTGGGCAAATTTACAGGCAATCTTTGTCTCATGTGCTGCTCTGGAAAATGCAAAATTTCAGCAACTCAGATATTTCTGCTCACTAGAAAAGGATCTTCTAAAATAATGATAAAATCACACAGTAATATTCTGTTTCAGTATGTAATTATACTCTTGATATGTATTTTAGAAACTAAATTCACTATTTGCTCATAGCCAAAGACACATCATTTCTCCACAGCATGAGCCTGATGCAAGAGTTTCTTTGAGGTCTTTGACATGCAGATACTTGATCCGTTCCTATAGCTGTTGGAAATACTTGGGTGTGGCTGTGGAAACTGTAGGTGGGAAGGGATTTCAGTGGGAGGAAAGAAATTTTTCATTTATTTCTAGTGTAAAAAGTAGTCAGGAAAAGATACCCTGGAGGAACATAGCCTAAATTGGGTTATTCATTATCTCAGCTGGTGTTTCTGAATCCTTGGCCTATGTTCCACCTAAGCTCTGATAAAACCTTTCTCCCCATCAGCAAGGACATCTGTGATTAGCACAAAAGAAAAATCACTGTACTCTTTTTTGCTGCAAATGTAAAAGCACTTTATTTCAAAAGTGATATAAATCACAATTATACTGGTGACAAGCAGGAAATATCCAGAAACAAGGTGGGGGTTTCGTTGGGTTTTTTAACAGTAATTTTTCAACCACTTTTACTTTCCCCTTAAAATTATGAAAAAATTATGCAAATATTTTCTTTCTCTTTGATAATTTGTGCATAGGAGCATCACTGTCTCAGAATAAAGATCCTGGGGGATTGTTACTACTGTGTGTCAGGGCTCCCAGAACCTCGCCAAGACCACGCACACTGCTGTGTTGAAATGGGGCTCAGCATGATCAAAACTATCAGGTAATGCCTTCTTCTCCCCCTGATTCGTTGTTTCTGGCACTGCTCTGAACTTCTTACCTGAGAATGCTATCACTAGACAAGTATTTATTCTGTTGGTTCAAAAATCTCAGCATTATCACTGTGAAAAGGACAGGACTTTTGTGATCCATGTAATGCATGGGAACAGTTACTAAAATGATTTTATTAACCTGTGCCACTTCAGTGATGTAACACAATAGCTGTGTGTGCAACTGAGAGGTTTCACAGTTCTTGACAATTCTCCCTTTGTACTGTTGTCAATTTCAAGAGGAGACTGAAGAGGAGTCTGAATTTCTTCTTATAATCCCTTTTAAACAACAATATAAACACAAAATAGACAGCTTTGGCTATCCTTTAGCTTGGAAACTAGCTCATAAACTAATTCATAAGTACTGAGATTTTCCAGATGAACAAATTTTACCTGCTAAATTAGGTTCTTGCTTAAATTCACAAGCACTGGAAGTGTTTTAATGAAGGAATGTGTTCCCATCATGTAAATATAATTATGTTGCTCTTAGATTATTGTATTTTGATGTAATTACAATTAATAATAATGATGTTTCAGCAGCCTGTGGGTAGAGCTTGTCCAATGAATTACCATGACATTGGCTGACATCTAATACTCCAAAAGAGGTTTTGTCCATCTTTTTGAAACTTATGGGGTTTTAGTGATGTAATGTATCAATAAAAAAATTACTGAATTTCTCATGTTCAAATATGCTTCTATTGCTATCTTCCCTAAAGCAGTGTTGCCTAACAGGAGCATTCTTGCCTTTCCCCAGGATATTTTGCTGTCCAATCTCTTTGTCTGTTTCTTTTCCAGACCTCTTTGCCCCTTTTATCTGAGTCTGTCTCATGACATACATCAGACAGTTAATGCACACTGCAGCCACATTACTGAGCTTTTAATAGAGAAAGAATTTGACTAAAATTAATTAATGGAAAATGTAACTGAATAATGATTGTGCAACAGTGATATCTAAGAAGGCTGGATTCAATTAACACAGGCTAAATGTTTAACAAAGTAATCAATACTTTGCTTCTGGAATCCCCACAGTGAAAGTGAAACATGAATTAGAGAGCAGAGAGATGAAAACTAATCTACCAGCATTGTTAAATTTTTTTGGATACCCACATCTAATCTTTTACATTTCCTTGGTAACACCACCTGCAGGCAACCCATTGTAAACCCTTTTTCTTCTAAGACAGTAAATTTCTCTCCATCTCCATACACATTTGGAAGTCTGTAACACCCCGTGCCCTTCAATGAACACGGTCCTGAAGGCAGTAACCCAGCAGAAATGGTGCTCTATTTTTAGTGTCTTAAATGACAGCTACAGTCAATTGGAGCCATGACACCAAAGTCCGTCAAGACTTGGGTCATCCATTGCAGACTAGTTCAGTTCAGATTGCCTCCAATTTATTTGATAATCTCACTATCTGATTTTCTGTCTATGCAACGAGGATGATTCTTCCCCTAGTCTTTTCTGTGCAGAGTATAGGAGCCTTATGTGGCTTATCTTAATGTGTGTTTAAACAGTTCACAGGGAGGACCAATCCTGCCATGGAATATTATAAATACTTCTGCCCACATTTCTGAGAGAATTTGGAGTTATCTACAGTCTATTAATTATAATTAAAGAAGTAAATATCTCTCACAGTTAAGATGAAAAAATCCTTTTATAAAAGTGAGTTTTTTATAACATCGGTCCCCACAAAATTTTACCATTTTTAAAACACGACGGAAATGACATTTTGATGATTAGAAATTTTTTTCTCTCCATCAGAAGATTTCAGCAAATAAATATTTTTTTAAGTTTCAAATAATAGGGAGATGATCCAAGATATGAGAAACCATCATTCAGATTTGAGAGCTGCATTGAAGTTATACAGACGAACTATTCTCTCCATTGACAAGAGGTCATTGGTAATGTTGTACCAATCAGTACAACCCTTCTGTTGAGGCAGTGCCCAAAAAACTCCTGTGATCTCAGGATGCCATTGCTGAATACTCCTTTTATTGTCCTTTCCTTCAAAGGGAATAGAACAAGAATGTCATATCCATTCATTAAACAACACATAAAATAAATCTACATAAACAGATTGTATCACAAAGGACTTCTGAGTGTTTTCATACAACTTGTATCCATAGAGCTAAATTGTTAATTTATTGTTAATTAAACCTCTATATCTTGATTTTAAGCTTGAGTCTTGCAGCTCCACTACTCCTTTTGTAGAAGAAAGGAACTGTTCAGAACTCAACAAAATAGATCAGATTTTCTCTGTAATGTTTTTTCTCATTACCATGCTTTGTTAAAAAACTCACATTATTATTATTTCAGTCTGTCTTTTTGTTCTTTGCTCCCTTAACTGTTGAGACCAACTGATGGGCAACCTTTAACCACAGGAAGATTCCATGGAATCTGATATTTACTCCAAAATAAGGCATTTTTCTTCACCAAATTTGGGCAGGAGAAAAAACTCCTTTTTCTACCTGTGCTGCAAAACCCAAGGAACTGCAAAATCTGTTTAGCTGCAGCTGGAAATGTGAATTAAAGTAAAAAGGACAAGCTCTTCACAAGGAGTTCTTTTATTCAATTTTATCTTTTCACATGCAGCAATAATTGTGCTTAATTTTATTGTATCAATGCCTGTCTGTACTGACTGTTGATGGAAACGAGATTCCAATGGAATGCTTAGTCACCAAATGATAATGTTTCATTTTTAACAATTATCCCCCCAGCTAAGTGGTTGTCAGGGGTAACACCACCTTCTCAAATGTGCTTATTCATAAAACTCTCTGTGACTGGGAGTTGAGGGGAAGGGAGATTGTGTGAGACTCAGCTCCTCAAGGACTCTCTTTCATGGTGTAATGATGGAAATGGCACAATAAATTTAACAGCGGAAATTCAAAAAAACCTTTGTGCTGGTATATATGTTTAGTAAATCAAGGAGTCCTGAATCGTTTAATTTGTTGGATCATTTCCCACTGAAAATCATCTGAAAGAGTAACTATTATGACAGAATAAATGATCCCAGCATCCAATATAGGCTAAACTCCAGAAATTAGATAACAGCTTGTCTTCATTAAAAGTCTGTAATTAAGTCCTAATATTAAGGCAAATTCATGAGAGAGAGAAAAAAAAAAGAAGAAAACTAAAAAAAAGTCGAACAAAACCTACAACCAAAAATATCTCAGCTATTTCAGAAGACTGACTGCCCTGGCAGGTTTCCTACTTTTAGCAATGAGAAAACTGCTTTTATAATCTGTTGAGTATTAACAAAAATAATGAAGTGATCAATTCTTGTTAAAGAAGTTACTCACGCAGTAAAAGAAACACAAATTACTTTCATATTCCACTATAATTTAATTATTTAATTATATAATTATATATTAATATCATTCATCCAGTTCTGGATTCTTTCCACAGATTATTTCTCCTATGATCTACAAGGCTCCGCCTATGATGCAATGAGCTCTGATTCACAGAAGAGAGGATGTATTCAAAAACTAAGGCTTAACTTCATTTCTGTGTGGTGGTGGAAAGAGATATTGTGACATATTTACAAGTCCAGCCAGCACTTTTTAGAGTTCTAAGATTGAACATAGGTTTCTCACTGAGACTTGATCATATTGTGACCTCCACATGTTCATTTCAGCCACTGACTCTGAATGGACAAAACATCAAAATAAATTTTCTTTCCCTGTTTTTGCTGTTGGATGATGATAGGAACTAAACCAGGTAGAGATGAATGGGTTCATGTAATCCTGCAACCTCTTTCCTTTGAATGCACCACAAAACACAGTCAAGGCTATATTGGAAAAATGGCATAGGAGAGTGTGTGTGTGTATATATACATATAGGATTATATAGATTTTTATAAAAAAATTTTCAAATTAAAAAGCAGAATTCTAATAGTATTGTGTGTGGTCCCTTGTACTGTATTATTTTCCTGCTTCTCAGAGCAGATTGACATAAGGAAGAGGAATGCAGTAGTACTAACTCTGCCTATGTACCTACACTTTCTGTCTGAACTCAGAGCAAGTCAGTTATATTAGTGATAGATCTGACAATATGAAACTTCTCCAGGTAATAGTTTCTTCCTACATTATATTCCGGATCTAAATCCAAGGTAGAACCATCCTGGTGCTATTTTAAACCAGTTCCTTGGGAAATTATCTACATTAAATTATAAACTGTGCTTGTGTAAAGGTCATCTACAAAGTGTTACATCCTACAAGTCACACTACCTGCATTGTACCATTCCAAGTGTTCAGTAGTTTATTGTATCCTGTTACCTAGCTTTTTTAAAATAACGGATATCTCTTTCACAGGCATGATACAGTTCCCAGAGTCACACTGAAAAGATCACTTACCTCACTCTCTTATCATGTCAGCACCAAAAAACATTTGCATGCCTTCGGGAAAATCCCATAATTCTGTTGAGTCCAACCACAACGTTCCCCATATAACTGAACCTCATGGTCAAAGGACAGTTCAGTTAGCAGGAGACACAGGAGATCACTTGTCCATCCCTCTGCTCACAGCAGAGTCAGCTAAGACCGTTACTTACTTCAACCAGAATACATTTCATATTTCACCTGCATGAGGATGATGATGACCATATCTTGATGAGTAAATTAAACAACCCCTAGAGAATTTTAGTCATCACTAAGAAAAAGTGGAACAGACTCACCAACTCCACTGTTCTGAAGTTGTTTTGCTTCCAACCAGGCACTTGCATTCAAATTACCTATGAGAAATGATCTTCATCACATGCAAACCGTTGAACCTTTGTGAAACGGATTGTGAAAGGGCTTGTTGAGAATGAAAAAGCATTCTGAGGTTGGTTTAAGTATCTCAAAGCAAAGACATAACCTTGCACAATTGAACTGGTCAGCACAGAAGCAGCCAGTGTGTCATTTTCAATCTGCAGGGCCTGAATTTCAGGGCATTCAGATTTTTGTCAGCTACAGAAAATGTTGGAAAGCAAATTTCTCACTTTTGGCTCACCTTTTCATGCAAATAAGAAAGGTTTCAATTAACACCACAAAAATCAAATATCCATCAAAGAATGCTGACCGGAAGAAAATGCCAAGATAGATCCAATTAAAAGCATTGAATTTTTTTACCTCTGACTAGACTGAAATGAGATGAATGGCAAGAATAACACCATGCACAGTTACCTCATCCTGGATAAGATATCAAAGCACTTGTGAGGCAAAGAGGGCTTTATAGATCATCAATAATGCATCTTTGTGCATGCACTTTTGTCAATGTATCTGCAGAGAGCCTGCAAAGTAGTTGAAGAAAATACTTTTTTTTTAATTAGAGGCTTCATTGACAGTTGAATAAATTTAAGAGAGAGAAGAACTAGATGTGGAATACCTGGGCTTTTGCAAAATTGACCCTCTTAATTTTTTGTCTCTGTATTTTTTATCTAGCACATACTATTATTTCTGAGAATTTTTATGAATAAGTTAAAACTACCACTATTGATGAAGGTGATCCAGGCTTTGCTATTTTGGGCTTTGTTTTTCCTATACCTGTATGTAAACAAGACCTCCTAAAGTATGTGGTAGTCTGGCTGCTAGGGAGTTGGATTTGACAATGATTAAGTCCCCTTTTTTACATAATTCAGAAATCCTTTTCAACCCATATCACTCCCAATTTCAAACAACAAAAAAATTACAATTCCATTACTTTTTACATGCTAACAAATCACCTCACTTTAAAACCTTTTAGTCTTTGCAGAGAATTTTTAAATAAAGTAAAACATTTATTCCTTGTTCAATTTCATATCTTACAAGAAAACTTTTATGAAGATTATTGTTTCCACAACAGGTTCTCAACAGTTCTGCTTTCAGTCTTGTTTTGCAAATAATAAGTAACTTGAGTGAGACTAGATCACTCTTGTGCTTTGATTCATGTCCTGGACAGGGCTGTTTAAATGTATTTCAGAATGCCTGTGACTTCATGCCATCAGGTCCCCTCCTGCAATTATTTTCCCACCTATCAACACAGGAGAACGTTGCTGTGCATGACAAGAGGAGGATGCAAAGACAGAGCCCTGCATGTGCACCAGCGCTGCAGCAGACACAGAAACAGAATGTCCCTCAGCCAAAGGGTGCAGGCAGGAAGCCAAATCCACTCTGTCTGTTGGTGAAGAGTTGAGATCAAATATCACCTGAGTGGCACATAAGGAGTTGCTGGGAGACTGTGAAAGGCAGATAAGGCAAGGGGGAGAGGACCTTGATTAGTGTCTGCAGTGCGCTGCAGGATGTGGTGTGGACAGCACAGCTGTGTGAGGTTTTGGACAAATGCAAATGTCCTGTGGCTGATGGAGAATGCCAAAGCCGCCTCAGGCCATCATCACATTTTTATGACAAAGGAAAAGTAAAATCCAGCAATCCTCAGTGAACACTCTGGAAACAGAGGGACACATTGTTCAGTTGCACCATTGTTTGTACCTGGTCTCTCTAGTGTGTTGGTTCTCATATAAGATAAAAATGCATGACCACAATTTACAGTATTTAGAATTAATATAGACTAGACTAGACTAGAAGAATGAGCTATTTTACTTGGAAGGGGCTCATAGCAACCATCTAGTCCAACTGCCTGCCAATTCAAGGTCACCTAAATTAAAGCATGTTAAGGGCATTGTCCAAATGTCTTATGATCATGAGCTTGGGGCATCAATCACCTCAGTAGAGAGCCTATTTCTCTGTTTGGCCACAGTCATGGTAAAGAAATGTTCCCTTATGTCCAGGCTGAACCTTCACTGATGTAGCTTTGAGTTATTTCCATGCATCCAGTCACTGGATCCCAAAGAGGAGAGATCAGCATCTGCCTCTCCCCTTCCCCTCCTCAGGAAGCTGTTAGAGAGCAACGAGGTCACACCTCCTCTTCTCTAAACTAGACAGACCTAGAGCCTTCAGCTGCTCGTCACAGGACATGACAGTTGGTAAAATAGAAACAAAATTGGTAAAATGGCATGTGTGTCCATATATGTGTAGAGAAAGATTACATAAATATAGGCTATTAAAACATTTTATTAAACTTAAGCTCTTCTTATTAAATGCATTTTTCAATGAAAAGCTTTTTGCTCAATTATTCCTCTAGATAAAATTATCTTTTATTTCAAGATAAGGAAATCAGATGTAAAATGAGAAATAATTATCTTAGTCTGAACAAAAGGAAAAGGCAGACCGGGAAAACAATCATGTGAGAAATTGTGTGATAATTCCTCTGACAGTTATGAGTGTCAGTTTAGATATTTTTGTAGCATATAAAAATTCTTAAAAATAGAATAAAATTTCAGTGGTCTCACTTCTAGTAGCTGCTCTCACAACATTCAAAGTGCTTTAGTGTGGAGGAGTTGTTTCACATCCCATCTTCCAGAAACAGGTAACTGTTAGTTTAATTTTGACATTTCAAATCCTTTTGCTTGCATGCAATGAAGAAATTTGTAAATTAAAACTATAAACTCTAAATATAAGAACACAAATAAACCCCTCCTCAAAGCTTGGTTTTGTTTTTTTTTAAATTTTATTATTAACTATTTAAAACCTTTTGCTCTTAGATATTTGAAATATATTGGTTTCCTGATGTGATAAATAGATCTTGTAGGCAAACTACTGCACTGAGACTTATCATATGCCTGCCTTTCTCCAAGTTTTCATAATATGAAGGGAAGAGAAATAAAGATGACTTTCTTATTTTCAATTTTTCACATTTTTGTGCAACTGGTTTCTCTCCATTAAATAACTCTTGGGGTGGTTTTTTTTTTTGGGTTTTTTTTGTGGTTTTTTTTGTTTGGTTGGGTTTTTTTT
>VWZU01010907.1:1826693-1868009 GCA_013397095.1 Sterrhoptilus dennistouni
TTTTTTTTTTTTTTTTTTTTTTTTTTTTTGTTTTTGTTTTGTTTTGTTTTGTTTTGTTTTTTTCTCTCTTACAAACTGAGCTGATGCTCTGTTGCAACAACGAAAGCTCAAGTATTGAATGCAGTAAGCAATTTATCCTTTTCTCCTCTACAGAGGATCTGTCAAGGTCATTACTGAGGCATCTGAGGCAGGGTAGTTAACTCGAGAGCAGTGAAATACAGCTGTTTATTCTTTGCTCTGTGGTGTGTGATCTTGCTGTGTTTCTATTGACTTCAGTGACTGTAAGGATGAGGGCCTTTACAGAGACACAGCAGGTTTGTAGACCAGCAGGAGCAAGCTGCTTTTCCTATCCTGACCACACTGTTTAAAGATTAATGAACGCAAGGTCTAACACTATTTCTGCTGCAAACAGTTATTGTCACACAAACAGAACTGGAAAAGCAGTCTCTTAACAAATATGCTCATATGTGCTTATTTTTGGGAGGTGAAATTGTCTTCACCACCCCACAGAATGGACAAAACTGATCATAAACTTACTCAGTTTTCATGACAGAGAAAATGCTGTTCTGGATAAATCCAATGAACATAATTAATCATTTGACAAAAGGTAACTCCAAAAAATCCCAATCAGTAAAATAACCTATTTTTAAAAAAATTGAAAATTAGTAAAAAATACACAAGAATATAAATGAATAGACAGGTTTGGTGAAAATAGCTCCTGTTCCTGAACCATCCATATGGTTCCTGACTTCTGTACTGTTCCTGAACCTTTTGTAATTCTGAGCTAAGGCTCTCAATAAGCCCAACAAAATACTTTCACTCAGACATCTTTTTCTCTCTCTATTTTTCTCTTTCTATCTGATTGGAATAATAAGTGTGATACTGAGCCATGCATGCAATTAAGTGCTTAATGATAACCTGGCTTTTAGAATAATTTTATCACTACCCCTGCCTTTTCTGTTTAGAAAGTCCCATCTTCATTTTACAGGCTAGACTGCACTTTACTTTAATTGACACCGTATTTTACATTATACCCTGTTCAAAATTATGTGGAAAATTGTGGCATATATTTTCATAACTCTGGCCTTTTTTCTTTCTTTGTATGTTTTGTTTAACAGATACGTCAGATCAAGAACAAAGCATGACATTGACATGAGGATAGGGATTCATTCTGGATCAGTCCTGTGTGGAGTGCTGGGCCTCAGAAAGTGGCAGTTTGATGTCTGGTCCTGGGACGTGGATATTGCCAACAAACTCGAGTCAGGTGGAATTCCTGGGTAAGGCAAAGTGTGTTTCCCACAGTCAGAAAACATTGCCAGCACATTGCATTGTTAACCTTGCCAAAAGATTAACTCTCTTGCATCATTTCATCAACTGTGACCTTTTTTTTCGCTATTTTGCAGTTGGCAAGAATTAGTGAGGCTGTAGCTAAAAAAGGTAGAAATGATCAGCCTGTAGCCGTTTGAAAAGACAAGACAAAAATCTTTATATTTCTTTGTCAGCCTTGATTTTCTGGAAAAGATCAATTTTTGTTTTCCTCAGAGGTAGCCCAAATTTCCCAGTTAGGTGTTTACCATTCAGGAGATTTCCCAGGCTTCATTCTCTCACCTTATTCATTCAAATGATACTATGAGACAGAAAACTATAATTTGTTTTAATTCATAATGCACAAAATGTAGGAAGAATTACGTGTTCATAGGTCAATATGTTAATAACAAATTGTTATGAGCAGCAGGCTCTCTAGGAAGTCTTTTAAATAATTTGATGCTTTAATAGATGTTTTGGAGATATTTATCTTAGCCTGTCTATACATGAAATGTATGGTTTTCCACTAAAAAAAAATCCCTTTTATTTTTCTGTGTCTGAGTGTCTGATGTGGCTGATTCACCTGAAAGTCAAATGTTATTTCTGCTTGATCTGGCCTATATATCCTGCTAGTTTGGAAGCTACAAATCTTAAATTTGAACTAAGAGTAGTGATTGCAGGAATCTTCCGTTAACTTTCAGTTCCATCTGCCAGTGGTGAAAGACATAGAAAAGATCACCTAGACAATTCCAATTTTACCCATGGAGTTTAGAAGCAATAGCAGCAGAAACATCTTTATGTGGAAAAAACTCTAAGTGGTGCTGTCACCTTGAATGACAGAGGTTTTAAGTCATCAAAACTGAGTCATGTGCCATCCTCCCTACACACACACATCAGGATCTGCCAGAGCTGTCATGTTCCCAGGAAACTGGAAGGAAATTTCCTTCATATATTGCAAATGCAGGCAGTCCTACATAGTAAGCTTTTATTCTGATATATATTCTTGGAATTAGCAGAAAATGAAATTCTGCATGCTCTGAGAACAACTTCTATACTCTGCATATGTCACCCATGCATAAAATTTCAGAAAAGAATGTCATTGCCTGCTGCTTATCCCACGTGATAGCCCCAGATGACTAAGAGGATGCTTTGTTCACATGAGCAAATTGATCATCTAAGTTTCACCAATCACACCTGCAAAAAGTAGGGTCTATTGCTGTTAATGTGTGCAAGTTGTATGGCTATTAACAAGGAACCCAGAAAATGCACAGCCTTGCATTTAATATAAATGTTATAATAAAATATTATAAGATAAAATGCCTGGCAGGTTTTCAGGTCTGTCTGTCAGAATGATCTCCTGGATATCCATGTGCCAGCAGAACAAAGTCTGTATGTGACAGCAATGAACCAGTCCCCCAGAATAATGATTTACATCAGAGTCTCCTAGTGTGCAGAGCAGATTTAATAGAGCAGTTAAGTTCATTTCAGCCTCTCCTCACTTCTCCCTGCCACCAGCATTCAAGTCCCCCTGCTTGTTGTAAGACTTAGGTCATTCCCATTCCTAGAGCAGCTTCACCAGGAAAGCTGCCCTGGGGTTATGAGCAGTCCTGCTGTGATGCTCTAAAACAAGAGCAAAGATGAACTGCAGCTTTTTCCTGAGGGCGCAGTGAAGAGAGGCAGCTGAGGACAGGAAACATCCTTTTGCCCAGTCTGAGAGCAGGAAAGAAGGGGCTCAGCTCTTTCCCTCAATGCCTTCATGTCCCCATGAGCCCCCATGGGCATGGGTGATGCAGAAGAGATTGCACTTGACAGAAGGAGCATAAGCCAACAGCCCAGCTGCCCTGGGAAGAGGCAGTTAGCAGCACTGAGAAAAAAATGGTAATTTCCAGTTTTCTGAAAACAAAAAATGTGTCCACAATACCTGAGAAGGAAGCCTTGTAAGATCCTAATGTTATTTCAGTGACATTCTTCTGCCAGGATCCCATTTTCTAATGGTCTTTACTTAGTGCATGTAGGTATTAAGCTGTAGTACTGAATTGCATAAATCCTAAGAATTAATTTTCAATGATGTCTCAATGGCAGGTATCATCTAACACTGTGGGCCTAGTACTCTTTCAAGAGTAGGTCAGCAATACTTTTTGCCTTCAATACTCTGTTTCCCAGTGTACTGTATTTGTATAAAATTAAAAGATATCTCCCCACATTTTAAACTTTTTAAGCAAGCAGTACAAAAGGTGAAGCTAGAAAATATTTATAATCTGCCAACTATTTATTAATATTTGGCCCATTTAAGGATATTACATTAATAGCTATCTCCATACTCTGCTTAAAGCTGTTATCATATCCATCATAAAATCCATATTTCAGAGCTTTATTACTCAACCTTCCTAAATTATATTAGTTGAATCTAAAGAGAGAGATGGTCACCTTGGAAACTAGTGTTTCACTTTATTTATTTATTTTTCTTTAGTTTTAAGCTAGTACTTTACTTAATTAAATTTAGCCTACTTGGATTTCTTAGAGCTAAGAAATGCATTGTCTTTCTGAGAGGTCATATGTTTTGCTGTTTAAGTCCAGGCCAAAAGTTTCTTATATTTGGGAAACATTTTTACTGGGTTTTATCATGAGTTTTACTGATTTTTCACTACTAAATACTACTAATCTCTCCAATCATCATCAGCATGACTTTAGAAAGAGAAAATAGTACAAAACCTGGGAAGAGGCAGGGAAGTTGAAACAGCTTTAAAAAGTGCTGGGATACAATTTTTTGACCTTTTAATGCTCCGCATGGACAGTTTGTGCCAAGTTCTGATAGTCCTGGGCACTTCAAACTGCTTAAATACAACCAGCACTTCATTTTCTAGCAAAGCATACACATCATATATGCCCTTATAGTCTTTTATTCCATCAAAGAATTATGCAATTCAATTTTGTATTGGCATCCTTTGAGCTGCAGAAGGAAGTTCCCAAGGGGCATGATAGGACCATTTGCTTCACAGGAGGAAGCCAAACTGTGGTGCCTGAGAAAAGCAGCTTAGCATGTGTCATCAAGAAAGAATCAAGAATTTTAGCTCACACTGAATATGAGGAACCTGCATGCAAATCTGTCTTTCAGAAAGTGACATACACTCAAAGTTTAAAAAATGGGCTGGTTTAAAGAGTGACTACAACTATTTGCTTGGGTTAGATAAATGCCTAATGAACAATTCTTACTGCATTCATGACGCTGCATTGTACAGTATAGCATAGATGACCATGTTGATGTGTTCTAGAGGTGTCTGCAATTTTTCTACATGCAGGAACTTGAGTATTCCTTAAAAATAGTTTAGCTGGAACGCACCTAAATTCCTACCATACCATTGCAAAATTTGAACTCTTTCGCATGTAATCTCTTAAATTCAACTTCACTTTGTCCAAAGCTTATGGAGCTCATTGCTCAGTCTTAATATAAATGATTACATTACTTGCCTTTGCATAATTCCCCTATTTCCCTAATTCACTTCAGGTGCAATCAGACCACGAATTTCAAATGTTTAGGCTACCTCAGGAAACTGAAGGAAATTAACAGCCTTCACATGAACTGCTCTAATGCCTACTGTTTATTTTTCTTTCAACATGCTTCCCTGAAGTACAATTTTCTTTCACTTGGGAAGGTCTCCCATTAAACTATTAACTATGAGTGAAAGTATCAGGTGTGAATGTCAAAACGTTTTTCCTGTGACAGGACTCTGTGCATTAATGACATCTTATTGATGTACACAAGTCTTGAGATTACTTGACCACAAGTAAAGCTCAAATAAACAATTTTCATTGTTTGCAATAGAAAACCTTGTATTTATCCATGATGTTAAACAATATACAGAGTTCAAAACTTCCATCTAACCTATGCATAGTAGAATACAATCAGTGTTTGCTACTACTTATTTCATTTCTGCAGGAGGATTCACATCTCCAAAGCCACTCTGGACTGCCTGAATGGGGATTATAAAGTTGAAGAAGGGCACGGCAAAGAGCGCAACGAATTCCTGAGGAAACATAACATCGAGACTTATTTAATTAAGCAGCCTGAGGAGAGTGTGTTGACTTTACCTGAAGATATTGTGAAAGAGGCTGTCAGCTCCTCTGACAGGAGAAACAGTGGAGCGACGTTTACCGAAGGATCTTGGAGCCCTGAACTTCCATTTGATAACATAGTGGGAAAACAAAACGTAAGTCAAACTTCCTTTAATGTCATCAAGATGAATTGCATGATTGAGTGCACTTCAATAATGGAGGCCTCAGAGGACACAAATTCATCTTTAACCTTTATTCTAACATGAACTGTAACAGCAGAGGATTGAACAAATTGTTTCAAGGCAGGAAAAAATCATGTATATAAACTGGGAAAATGCCAGTGAAGCAGAGATTTTGGGTTTGTTGTTTTTTTATTCTTTCTCCCAACTGAAATTAAATACTACATGGCTTAGTTTTGATTGAACCACTCCACAAAGCAATTAAAAAGAAATCTAATGTTACTAAACTCGTTGGAACATTCTAGTCAAAGTGAATATGTCATTGCATAACTTCACTTTAGAGCCATCAAATTAAAGGGATGAGGGAAAGGACATTTTGCCAGAGAAAAAAGCATAAAGTAGTTTATTGATATTTGAGGGAAGGAAAAAAAAAAAGCACCTTGTGGAATCAGGTCCTTAATTTCTCACTTTTTCAACAAAAAATATTAAAAACTCCTACTCTAAGATATAATTAAGGTTCACTAGCAGATGAGTTAAATTCTAAAGACTTCTGTAGCTCAATAGAAACATGAGATAATAGCACATTCTCCTGATCAAATGTTTTCCAAAAGCACTGCATGGCTGATTGCCAGCAACCTGGGAACCAACAATTCTTGTACAGTAAAAAAATATCATTTCCTGAATTCTGCTTGTTTAGAGGAATTAAAGATGGAAAGGTTAAAATGCCTCCACTCCACTCTTCTCACTGCACTTGAAAGATTGATGAGTCTTTATGAAGCAAAGTCAGCTGAAGTTTTCTTTCATTTTCTTTGGAGGATCTGTAATGACATAATATATCCTTTCTCCTGCTGCACATCCTTATTCCTACTTGTCTGAACTGTCTCTTGAGCCTTAAGCATTGTTGTGTGGAGGTCTTGCTTTTGTCAACCATCTTCTGCTTCCTACAAAATGTGCTCAGAAGTGATAAAATTTCACAATCAATCAGCCCACAGCAGTGTCTTCATCTGTCCAAATTGAATTTGAGCATGGCACTGTCTGCTGTTATATAAAACACCTGTTTCATATATGTTCTACGCATCTGTGTATCTGCATGTACACTGCCTTATAGTGCTCTCTGTATTCTGTTGACCTGTCTCTATATTGTCATTTCATTAGGAATAGAGATATGGGTGCATGCTGCTGTGAATATCTTCAGATGTCTCTCTATTTCTTACCCTTTAAGTTATTCTAATTTCTGTTGTCCAAAAAAATCTATACAGAGTAGGCTCTCATTTTGTTGGTCATTTTCTCAGCTAAGCCTGACCTTGATGCTAAAAAGGAACAAAATAAAGGATTAGTGAGTTTATTCAATTATTGATCAACTCCTGCCCAGTACTAGTAAAAATGCCTTGAAAGTAATTGAAATAGGCATAGCTTAACAGTTTCTTTAAAACTTTTTTTTTCTTATGACACTAAACAATCTACTTTTAGAACAGCTTCTCACTGTTTTTTTAAAGAATTTGAAGTGGTGTTGGGAAAAGCTGTAATTTTATATTACACAGTTTTACGATAAGCCTTTTGGTGGAGACAAGATTTGAAAAATCTGCTGTTCCGTGTATGATTCAATTATTATGTAAGTTTTAATTTACAGTTAAGACAATAGGCAGCATTGCTCATAAATAATGTATTTAGTTAAAAAAATTGGATGATAGATTTAAATTTTACTAGGATGTAGTAGCTTTTTCCAGAGGTATGTCAGTCTTGGACAGAAGCATTTAATAACACTAATAAAGCAGCTTAAAGGTCACTGTCAGCAGCAGGCTTTGAGAATGGTAGTAGCAGCAACCCAGCAATGAATCACTCTGTATGTTTGAATATTTGCCAATAGAATTAAAATTATTTCTTTACTCAATATAAATTACAACAAAATTTGAGCAACTGATCACATGTATCTTGCTTTTAACTCTAGTTATGTTAGGAAGAGTGTGAAAAGAAATCTCTGGGGTATTCTTAAAACAAACTCAAATTTATCCCTATCCATACTCATGATCTCAAACTTGTGTTCTATGAGCAGCCTGAATCAATGAATTGTAGATGTGTTTATGTAAGTAAGAAATAAATAACCACTTTTTATGTGGGCAGTCACAGATATTAGCAAAAACTATACTTGTCTACAGCCCAGTTATCACTATGTGCCCTTGCTCTGATCATGAGTTAAGCCAAGGGTGCAAGTTCTTGTCTGAAATTCACACATGCCCAATATAAATGGAGGCTTCTGTTATTGAAACAAGTGTCTGGGCTTCTTTCTTAAAGCAAAGAAAATTGGACAAAAAAATTATTTCAAGAGAATAAATGCCTCCTCCTCTAGAATGAATTAATGGTTGTTTAAGTTGGAATTCTTCCATGTACCTTACAAAAGGAGGAGCTGAAAGCATAACATGGTCACTGTATGTGCTGGTGGAGGCACCTGCTGGGCCTGTCAGGTTGTGAATTAGGAAAAGCAGCATATTAAAATGTCTGTCTTGTATAAGTGTACCTTTGGTTGCAGTGAAGCTTAAGAGTGAGCAAAGAAATTATAATAAAAGATGGCCAAGATGACAGACAAGTCTAAGCAAAAAGGGTGGAATTCAGTTCAAACCCAAGGTTCCTGCATGTTACAGCTACCCCATTGTTGTGGTTGTTGTTTCTGTGCTGACGTGCCCCAGCACACCCCAGCTGGTCCTCACCACTGACCACCAGTGGCACATAGTGTCCCTGTGTCTTGTGCCACATCTCCTGGCTATTGTTACAGTTCCCAAAGGCATGTCTGCTGACCACAGCTACATATGAGTGGGCAACTGAAAGTATCTGGAGCCTATATTGGAAGCAATAGAAGTTTAGACACTGAGCATGTAGACACCAAACTTGTAGACACGCTCATTTAGGTGTCTTCCTCTCAAAATAAATCCTATATGCGACCTGTCATTTTAAGTATGTGACCTTTTATTTTCCTATTTCCTTCCAAAACCTGATGTTTGCATTATGAAAAAATAATTTGAAACCTTCCTGAGGTTTTCTAAATGGCACAGATTAAAAAATTCCCTTCTTGTTGAGAGTAGGATGCTTGGATATTTTGCAGGAAAACTTCCCAAGAAGGAAGTTAAATCCAATCTAAACTACCTTTTAAAGTCTCTACAAATTGTGTCTAAAGTTGGAGTTTTATTTTTTGTTTGTTTTAATCCATATTCTTTCAGTTTCAGATGTAAGTTTGGCTAGATTTTTTTGTTTTGTTTTGTGTTTTTTTTGTTTGGTTTTTTTTAACAGAACTTTGTGTTTGTTCCTGTATGATGAATGGCTATTATCAGCATCAGAAAACTTCAAAAGCCCATTGTAGAATTCACGACTGTGTCTTCCACAGAGCTGCTCACAAAAGTGTAGGAGAGATAACAGGAAGAATCAATGTTTCTTTGTCTTTGCATAAAGTCTTAAAAGATGCAGAGCAAGGAGGGGAATAAGAGACAAAAGGTGCTTAGAACTTATTCTTGAGACAACAATTTGCATTATGTTTTTTCATTGTTCTTATTTTTAAATATGGAGAAGCAGTTTTTTTAAGTGTGTGCATGTATGCGAGGGAGAGAAAACAATGAAACACAGATATTAATTTCCTTGTTATATTGTGACTATAAATGCAAATTCGGTCCATTTCTGCAAAATACTACAGGCACCATGGCCATAGTGGTGGTATTATGTCATGTTCATCTACTATGAGTTGTAAAACACTTCATACATTCAGCAAGAAGACCAGCCTTCATATCAATCACAGCTTAAAATAGAATTTTAACCAAAATATAGTTGCTTACTAAGATGAACTCAGATTATTTTCCTTGTATAAATAAAACAAAATGCTCATCAATAACATTAGGGATGGTCTCCACCCTTATTTCTAGTGAAGAAGCAGAAATATAAGGTAATTCTGAGGAACCAATTTATGCACCATCATCTGACGTGATCTTATCCTTTAACAGGGACTTTAGACACACTCATGCCCTTTCAGCCACCAAAAATTGATAAAATCTTGTCTTCCTAGTTTAAAAGAGGTAGGAGTACTTAAACTAAAGTAGTGTGACAACGTGTAATAATATTGCATTTATCCACTTGTCTTGATTGTTTTCTCCAAGGCCAAGACAGGAATTCAGATATATCTGAAACCTAAGCATGAGAAATTTTGCTTGATACTGTTTTTTTCTCCTAATGTTGATGATACTGATTTGCTAGACAGAAGAAGGAAGGATGGAGTAGAGTGTCTTCCCACACCTTCTCTATTCAAGTCCTTTTTCTACTAAAAAAACAGGAAAACTGCTTTTCACTTAAACAGAGAGAAGATTCCAATCCTGACATACTTTTCTGCCTGTATTTTAGGATCTTAAATTACCGATAATAAGATGGAATGTGAAATATTATCTGTGACCAGAGTCCATGGATTTGATTTCAGGATTGTAAGGAAAGTTGTCACCTGGGCTTTGGCAGTACCTGAGACCTTTCCTGTGTTTTAATGTGCTGTCCAAGATTCATTAGAATATTTTTGTTGACTTTATTTGAATACCAACAAGGAAAACCTCCCTATAGCATTTGCCCTACGTAATCCTGAGACACAAAAGAATTGGCTTTCCAGGGGCATCTGATGACAAAACATCCAAAGCTCCTGTTTCAACAGTGTCCAATAGGAGATAGAGCTGAAGTTCATTTCATGAAGGGCCTGTGGAATAACTTTTCTCAGGCAGAATTTTATTTCCCATCCATAATAATGCTGAAGTGTCTTATGCTATGATGTATGAAGTTTCACATCCTTTCCATTCATTAACATTTCTTAACCCTTGGGAATATTACAGTAGTAGCGTTTATTTTCCCATTCAAGTGCGAAAGAACTGCTTCACTGTGGTTTGTGTCATGAGATGGCACCATGAAATGGGAATGAGTTATTCTCTTTATGAAAGTGAACTCTAACTCTTTGCTGAAGATGAAACACCCTTCATATGTTATCTGCTAGAATGCCTTTGTGAAGCAAAAGTATTTTCATTTTTTCCTTTGATTAGTCATTGAAATACCAAAGGAATAATGAATTTGAGATGGTATTTTAAATAATAATATTAATTACAGTTAAATTAAAACATATAGCTTAACTTTAATCTAGATTGGCTAAAATATACCAGTAGTGAAGAAGAACATATTATCTGAAAACCTATGCTGATGTAATCAGAAATGTCACCTTCTTCACTCCTGACTAAGTGATCTGTTCCTTAACTACACACATCCAGTAACTTTGAGATAAGAAAAACTTCATTACTCCAGTTTTGTGGGTTTTGTTTTATATGACTTCCATTCTTATTTATTAAAACACACCACTGAGTCAGATATCCTGGTGTGATTTTGGTGTGTACTCCCCTCATGCATGCTTTAATAATTAAATATTAGATTTGGAAAGCAGAATATAGTCCTTATGCTCAGTGCAGCAGAAATCCTTCTAGCCTGTAAAACAAGGCATTAAAATGCTGCCCTTAATTTACTGTATGTGTTTAGTGGAACAGACATTATTTTACACTTCTATAGATTTCATTGAATGAATTGCATGGAATGCTGTAATGGTTTGCAATGCAACATGAACTAAAACATTGCATTTTTAACCCAAGGGGACCAGCAGGTTTATTCTGTTTGCATGTGCTTTCCCCTAGACTCTGGCTGCCCTAACAAGAAATTCAATAAATCTGCTTCCAAACCATCTTGCACAAGCTTTGCATGTCCAGTCTGGGCCTGAGGAAATTAACAAGAGAATAGAGCACACCATCGACTTACGGAGTGGCGATAAATTGAGAAGAGAGCATATCAAGCCTTTTTCACTGATGTTTAAAGACTCCAGCCTGGAGCATAAGGTAGCTGGGGCTTGGTAGCTGCATTATTCACAACTCAAATTGTAATAAATGTTCACTGAAATAGAGAAGCTGTAGGTTCTGGCTTGTGTTGTTTTGGTTTCTTTCTTGTTTTGTTTTTCTTTTTCATTTTGTTTCAGTTTTCAGGAGGCAGAGATGAGCTAGAGTTCATAAAACACAGTGACATGATGCAGGTGTTATATTGCTGAAATGATTGAATTTCTTTGTTGGAAAATACGTACACTGAGCAAACTCAGTTTCTGAAAATAACAACCACTGGCCAGGTTGAACTTGGCATGGAGTACAAGCAGTTTTCTGTCAGATGACAGGTTACTTTGGCACTAACAATTATTGAGCATATTAATAAACTGACATTTCTATTCAAAAAATATATATCTATATTTATATAGATATGTTCATTCCATTTAGTCATAAAACCCCTCTCATGTCCTCTAGCAGCTGCAATATTTATTTCAAGTCAACAGTAATTTTTCAACTCTCTGTTTTAAGCATCCTTCTTAAAAAATCTGTTTCTAAGAGCTAAATATGGTTCATATCTTTGCTGCTTCTCAACAGCAATATGATCTCATTAACTTCTCTTTCAGTCTACATCCAGATGCAAGTTATAAGTTTTAAAAGATAAGGTAATGGGAGAACACTCTTTGAAAGCTGATGGCACAGGGTGAGGTTATACAGATCTCAAATAATTTCATTGACTTTCATTGAGAATTTCATATGCTATGACAGTGCAGTAACAGAAGGTCTGCAATACTATATTCACTTGACTAAAAGGAAATAAAAACAGTGAGGAATTGGAAGCACGGAGGCTCACTTCTCCATCATAACTCTAACTTCCACTGGAAAACAGACATTTTTACTTGATTTATGAGAAACTAGTCCTCAGGAAGACTGATTGGTGAGATTTTTATGAAGACAACTGGAAAAAAAATCTGCTTGAAATATATCTAAGCCCTTATTGCACTAGTAATCTTGTAGAAGAAACAAGAAATGTTTGTTAAAACAAAAATACAGGATTGCATTTCTTCATGAGGATATTTCCACAGAGGCACCAAGTAGAACTCCCAGTACCAAATTATCCACAAATAATTGTCTGCTGAAAAGGAAGATATGGAGATATTTCTTTCCGTGCAGTCATCATGCAAAGTTCACAGGGACCCAGAGGAAGCGAAATTCAAGATCTCAAATATCACCTGAATTGCTACATACAGTCCCAAAAGTCATGAATAATCTTTCATCTTTTCAAGACACAAAATAAAAAAAATATGGTGAAAGAATCTGAATTTTTCTGTTCAAAGGAGGAAATAGCCTGGTCACAAACAACTTGCTGAATGAGCAAACTTGTCAGAGGTTCACCTTGCCTTAATTTGCTATTTAATCACACAAGGCCTGAGCATGGGCTGATAATGGGGCACTGCCCACAATCAGATCCCATATCCAGAATATAAACTTTCTTATTATTTTAGATTTCACAATTTTCGGCCACAAATAAAAATTCTAAGGGGAGTGTAGAATTCAATTTAAATGTAATTTAATGAACTAAAAGAAGATCCATGCCTTAATCCATCACATTACATAAGTCAGATTTAAAATATTAATAAAGTTTTTAATTGCATTTGAATAATAGTAAAAAAAGTCTATTTAAAAGTTAACATTTTAGCAGGTTTGTTACATTTTCTTCCCAGTAGAGAATTGGGCTGCAGCGTTTGGAGAATTATGTTTTCATTCAGTATTTCCTTAAGTGTTAGTCCCAGCCTTCAGGCACAGGAAAGAGAAACATAAAATCCATTCAGCAAAGCTGACTGAGTCTTCTTTCTGTTCCTTCAATTAAACTGGTTTCTCATATAAAGAAGGAATAAAGTTTTCAAAAATATCACTGCTGTTTATTTGTTCTGTCATATCCATCTCCAACAGCTGGACAGCCTCTGGTCAGACACATCCTTGCTTCTGTTCAGGGTGCTGGGACATCACAAGTATGCTCAGATAGTGATGGAGAATGTACCAGGATACAAAGGAATGATGTGGACTGAGGCAAGATGAACCATAATGTCGTCTTTGTTGCAGACAGGAGAAGTCTTTTTGGAGAGCATGGGAAATGTCCCCTCTCTCCTGCATGCCTGTACAGTAATTACAGGTTTGTCCTTATAATTTTAGTGTTTAACCATAGGTTACAGGAAATCATGGAAAAAGAAATATTTGAATAATTTTCTTGCAGAAAATAGCTATTTCCTCCATGGTATCTTGTTACTACCACTTCTGCCCTTCTTCCGGTCCATTTGGGAAACACAACAAACTCAGGCTTAAATTAAAAGCTCTTTCAGCAGCCTTTTCCTTCTGCTCCCCCCAACCCTAACATTTAAGTCTGGAATTATGGGGTTTGTTCCATTAACATTTTGGTACTGCTTATATGACCTTCTACACCCACATGTCGAGCTGCTCCCCGAGGTGTGGCTGAGAGTCAGTGGAGTCTGGGGGCCTCCCATCTCCCAGGGCTGTTCCCTCCCCTTGGCTGACACTCACCTTCTGCTCAGCACAGTCACAGCTTCGAGCCAGAGGGAGATCTGAAGTCAAGTAAACTCCCCCATGTAAAATCTCCCCTCTCATTGAGCCATCACACTTTCAGGTAGCATTGGCATCTGCTAAATAAACTGATTTCTATAATCTGCAAGTGCCTCTCACCCCAGACTTTATAGTTTACAGGAGGCAGAAAAAAACACCACTCATGGCTGAGATCCTGGCCAAGAAGCATTACCTTTACCTTGTTCGGTGAGAATTGTGTTAGTGTTCTGAACTTCAAATGACAGAAAAGTGAGTAACCACATGGACAATAACCTATATTTCTTCCTCCTGCATTAGTAACAGGACTACCAGGAGGAGGGATCATGGGTTGACACAAATGGATCTGAAATGTCATACTGGACTTCTGGGTTGATTTGAATTTTTTCACTATAAAGCAATTCCAGATATCAAGTTTACACTAGCTATGAAGTTTCTGGTTTTCTTCTTTTAAGTCTTCCTTTCAGACTTCAAAAGGTTAGGAAAAAACCCAAAACAATTCTGGAATCAACATGCACACACTACCATGGAGCTAGCACAGATCCTGGTTTACACTGGTTTAGGTAACGGCTATGTCACTGCAGTTTAAGCCGCTGGAACATCTTCTCACTCTTCTTTTCTCATTGCTCTTTGTCCTTCTATGGGGATACGATAAGTGTGTATTCCACAGCAAGCAGTAGTAGTTACATTAGAGAATGGGTTTTCTCTCTGAGGCATTATGTGTATTTCCATATGGATTCTTCAATACCTAATTTTTCATAGGATTTGTGCAGGACGTCACCTGGTATATTTTATAGATTCTTTACCAAAATGAACTACTCATTATTAACCTTTATTCCACTCATTAACACTTGATATGTCATTTAGAGACAATTCACCCTCAATTTTGCTGAAGGTATTTATTTTTCACAAATACCCTGTAGGCAGATAGACCAACTCATCATAGGAAAGTACTTCTGATGGTAGCATGAAAAGATACTAAAATTTCCAAATATGTAATAGCTCATAGGAAAATCTGATATTACTTCAGATTATTCCGATGATAAACAAAAGATATCATCATGATGGTCTTCCTAAAGGTCAGCAACTTGAAAATATCTGTACCATGTACTTTCATACAGGGGCACAGGACAGGGAATTTTGCATGCTGGTAGGTATTTATTAAAGAAAGTTTCCAATGTAAAGGTTTGTATAAGGATATTCAAAGTCTTCCTGCATATTTGTACTTGGATCAGAAAACAGGCTGGGCTTAGACATGAAACATTTACATATTTTCTGTGAGGTGAGCACACGGGAAATATCAAAAGAGTTTTGAATTTCAAAGTACACACGTGTTCTTAGTTCAAATATTAGACCTAAATATCTGAGTTTCTCTGTTTCAGAATTCCTGACTGGCAAGATAAATAGAAATTACATGAGTAGAAAAACAATTTTGCTCTTTGTAATGGCTGTATCTCAGCAGACACAGGCATCACCTCCTCCCTTCAACTTTCAGTTGCAAGGAGGTCTGCAACGGATGCTGGGCAAACTGTGTCTGCTCAGAAACTTTTCTATCATTGGTCAGAAATTGGATCTCTTTGGTCTTCTCAGGAGTTCATTTCCACTCCTGTCTTAGACTTCTTGAAACATATTCTTCCATCTCTCTCCTGTATTGCAGAAACTTTTCCAACATTACTCTAATGAAGAAAAAACCTGGTCTCCCTTTTCATCTCTAAGGTCCTATCTGAGTGAAAGAGCAGCACTGAAGATAAGACCAAAAACCTTCCTCCCCAGGGTACAAACATTTTCTTTAGCAGAACATGTGAAGACTGTCATATTACTGGTGCTCCCCTTTCAAAGAAGCTTTGGAAAAGAGAGATGAGGAATAAGCAGCATTACTCCACAGATGAGACCTTTCTGTGGCCTTCCTTAATTTCAGCCAACAGGCTGGGCAAGCACATGGATAAACGGTTCCCTCCCAACAGGGCAGGCAAGTGGCCCAAGCCCCATGGGAACCTTCACTGCACCATCAGCAAGCAGAGGTGGGATGCTGCAGTGAAGGTTTTCACTGCAGACAAGGTCACATCACAATTCTTCCTGCCCCAGTGCACAGCTCTGGTTGGCTACATGCCTCCCCATGCTTTTTGAAGGGCCTTGAGGGTTAGTCAGTCCTTCAATCACTTCTCCAAGTCATTAAGGGGTAGACTGCTACAGAACTGTTACGTTTATCATTTATGTCAATGCTGCCTAGGGATGCCAACAATTCCTCATCACAATGTTGTTACTGATTAGAACACAGCATCCATCCTTTTGACAAAATGCTCAACACAGTAGGCCATTCTATGTTTGTGTTTCATTCATCTAGTTTGCCTTAATTTCCCTATGGAACAGTTGGGATTTCATGCTATATTTTAAGGAACAGACCTTTCTTTTTCTCTGTTTGACAAAAGCCCTGGTCCATTATTTACGCAGGCTGATGCAGTTCTGTTTCCTTGCACATGAAATCAGGGTCAGTGCCTCTGGGGCTCCAGCAGCAAAATGAAATGGAATCACCTGTAAGCGCTATCAAAAATCATGCCAAAGTGATAGTGCCAACAGCAGATCCAAGGTATAATCACAGGAGAGGAGGAGCCAAAATGAGGGACACCAACAAATGAATCCCCTCTCTTACTCATGACAAATGGGAGCAAGGAAGTGAGAAACCTTTTCTCCATCTGGGAGCTTGAGACTGTTTACAGCAGATGTTTATAGCTGAGATGATGTCCCAACCAAAGGTCCATGTAGGGAAGATACTCTAAATCAGCTAGGATCTCCCTTCAAGAGCAAATTAGCTATGAAATCCAGTTCATAGCTAGACTCTCTCAGAGTATCTTCCTGACATATTTCTTAATATTTCTTTAATGTTATAATGCTTTCTAGGCATTTCTAACAGCAATTTTCCCTATTTCCAAATTTCTGGAGAGAGATTCTGGTATCTGATATTGCTTTGATTCTTATAACCATTTTTTTCAGCCCCTTTTTTGTCAGTCCCTTTAAAACTGCAAAGATTTAAACAAAATGAAGTTATTGTTCAGAGGAAGAAAAATGACTGGGGCAAGCCTTTGCAGGATTTCTTATAAGACAAAAGAAACTTTGGTGGCATCCATAAAGGATATAGAGAATTACAAAAAATATTCCTATGGACTAATCTTTATCTGCTGTACACAGCTGCAGTTTAATTGAATTAGTGATGATAAGTAAAAGCTTAGGACTTGGTTAATATTTCCACTTTAGCTGATCCACTGAGGTCTATCAATGTGTCTGTTACTCCATTTCTTGGTATTTCCCATAAAAAAGGAACCTGATAGCATTCTCAGTTGTTTGATATGCTGGAGAAATCTTTTTTTTCAATAAATCTTTGTAATAATGCACTTTAAATAGTCTTTTATATTTGGAGAAAGCCCATATAGCCAAGTTTCTACATAGGCTCTGAGTAAGTTCAGATACAGAGTTCCAGCATCCCAAATAGTCACAGAATGTTCTAACTACGTACTTTTCTTAAAAAAGGAAATTAGATAAAATAGCAGAGTGGCCTCAATTTGGCCATCATGGAGACACCTCTGTGCCATCATGCATGCAGAGTCACAGATGACTCCAGTGCTTGTGAGGAAATTGGTGATTTCTCTGGTTATTAAGTATTCTATTAAGCAATTAAATGTTTAGTATTATACTCAGCAGCACAAGCTCCTGGTATCTACCTCAGGATTTTTAAAGCAAATAATTTTGAACTAAGCAGAACGATTTTGTATTGCAAATTACAGATTTTTGCTCTCTTGCTTAAAATATTTTACCAGATTATTAACAATTTATTCAATGAGTTTGATTTTAACACAAAAATTCAGGTTTATTGATTTATTGGTGCATTGTCCTAATTTTCCCCCTTTCTCCTATATACATCAGCCTTAATGAAACTACTGCATGAGTTAACAGTTAATTTGCTTCTCTGTGTGTTTGTTTTTTGTTCTTTTTTTTTTTTATTCTAGTATTCTCAAATGCGGGATGAAGTATTCAAATCAAACTTGGTGTGTGCATTTATTGTTCTTGTATTTATCACCGCTATCCAAAGCTTGCTCCCTTCTTCCAGGTAAATATAGAAATATATCTCTATATATCTGAAGGCACTCTTAGGGACACAGTGGAATAACATTTTTAGGATTGAGGGTGCAATGAACCAATAAAATCTGCTTATTCCCCAGAAGTGTTTTGAAATATTTGTTCACTTTCTTTTGCAATACTAACTAATTTTTTTTACCACTTTATCTGCAGCTACATGTTTTCAAGTGAGACAGCAGCATGTACTGAAGTTTTTATGCTTTCAAGTAGAACTACCATCAAATTGAATGGAAATTTTGGGTTACAAAACTTTGCCACAGTGTGTCCTGGTGAAACATGATCCAGAACAATAGCTGTGCCTGTTTGTTAAGTGATTGATAAGCACCTTGGGTATCAGTGACTCTCTTGGTTTTGTTTCATAATTGCTTTGTAAGAGAATTGTCCTGCTTGCTTTGCTGCTGACAATGTGATTTGCCCAGCTGGGAAAAGCAGTCTCAGGCCATTAATAAGAATGGAGGTGATCTGGTAGATCTGCTTTCACTTCTGCCCTTCTCCGGGGCTGACCAAGCAATGTATTCCTATCAAGGTGATGAAAATGTGGCATAGATGAGACCTGGGTGTCCACATTTCACAGACTCAAACCTATCATTTGGCATTTTTGTCTACAGTTTAATAATGAGATCACAATAGCATGTGCAAGGGCTGAGGTCAATTTTCTAGAACAGGACTGCCACTATAACAATCCTCTAGTCCCATTTGGTCTTTGACAGAGCAAATGTTAAAAGAGAAATATCCATATATCTTAACATTTTTCTCCTGTAGTTTCTAGCACTCAGATGAACCCTATGACTGGCAGTAGAGTAACTTTGAAAATACTATATTATACTATTGAAAATACTGTATTATGCTAATATTATTTGTACAAGAAATAAGACATCTGTTGTGCTACAGTAGTGCAGCAAAATTTCTTGGATCATCTCTGGAAGATGTGAGTTACCAGGTTGATGTTTGAGAACACCAAAGTGATGGTCAGGTGCAGGCAGGCAGCTACATTCTGTAGCAGTGTTGACTCATGTTCTGTAATTCTCAGCTGAGAAAGTACCCAGAGTAGTGAGTGACCTTCTGTTGTTCCTTCTGTGCTATATTACCCCTAGAAAGTTCACTTGCTTTTTGAATTTTTTCTCCCAATGCATATTTAAAGTTCTTCACTTCTGCTAGATGTTTTTGTTTGTGTGTTTGTTATTTTTTTCCTCAGTATGTACAAGAAGATTTATGGATCTTATTAACAGAACCTGTTTTCCGAAAAGATTTCTGCTGCTATATCAATCACTGCCATACAAGCAGGAGGGGGAAAAAAATTTAAAAATACTTTTTTTTTTAATCTGCACAGATTCATCTCTGTTAATTCTTGTGAGGGTATCTGGTGCCATTGGAATGAGGGGGAAGGAGTCACACAAATACATTGCCTGCAGCTGTCTCACCTCCTAGTTTCTCATCTTGCCAGTAGTCTTGTGTTTTTTCCCTGAGGACCTTTTTATCACTGAATGTTAAACACGTTGCAAATACAAATAGCTCAAAATGAAGATTTCATCAATTCCTACAAGAAAAGATCAGCAGAGGTTTTTAAAAGAATATGACCTTGTCTTCGAGAATGCCCTGAAAGTTTGATTGCTGGAACCTGGGAAGATATTTAGGGAAAGGGTATTTACCTCTACCCCTTTTGTGAGAGAAGTTTTGGAGACACATGTGTGTTTTATGGCAGTTCCTGTGTCCTGTCAGGAGCTGAAGATCACTCTCAAGGCAGGCTTAAGAAGGCAAATTTGGATCTTGTTTTTTCAAGTTCTGATGCTCTGCTTCAAAAAATATGTTTAGTTTTTTAAAAAGCATGCCTGTCAACAGATGAGCAACCCTAAAATAACAGGATTGGGGTTTTGAGTGAGAAGGTTTCAATATGCTCAAACATATTGGATGAGAAAATAATCTGGAAGTTCAAATTTCCTAAGTTCCAGTTCTAAAAGCAGCTCAAGACATAAGCAATTGAACAAATTATCACAAAGTTACACAGGATTTGGATTCGGAGAATCCTTGAAATAACTGCATATTCATTTGCTACACCTCTGATAAATATCAGAGAAGTAAAATACGAGGGTGGAAAACCATGGAAATAATTTCCAAGAAACCACTAAGAAACTATAATTCAGTCCTCATGCTGACTTACCTATTTCCTAAAAGCTCATATAAGAGTTTTTCAGTGAATGCTTCAGATTTCTGTTGAACAAGGATGAAATTTTGTATTTGCTTAATACAAACATCTGTGTGAATATATTTTGAGCTGTCTTTTGGTTTCTTAAAATTTGGTGAAAATGCTATTTAAATTGTCAGAGAACACACATTACAAAGGTTCTTCAGGGAGCTTTTCAGAGGATTTACCTTAGTCTGCATGTCAAATAAGGGAACCATATCCCAAATCTAATGTATATGGAAGTTTCAGAATTTTATCTCAGTTTATGTCTATCTCCCTAAGGATAAATATTCAATCCATTCATGCATTTTTCCCTGACAGGGCAGATGCATGTGAATTGAAAAATCTTTGCAATAGTTTTCATTCTTTGAAATATGGAGTTGGGGAAATTACTCTAAGTGAAATAAATTAATGCTGTATTTTTTGCCCTAACTGTCCTTTATGAAACCATTCTATTACATTGCCAACCTTGCAGTGATTCATCTCCATCTGAGAGTCCTGGGAGCTTCATTAATTTCTTGCAATGAACTATTTGTATGCTCACATGGACAGTAGATCTTACTAGAGTAGACTGCTGAAATACTCTTATTTCTGCCCATTTTTCAATGGGTTATTCTTGTGAAGGAGAAAAGCAGATTTCAAATTGTTATTAATTTAAACATTTGCATCTTATGTTTTACATGAGTTTTCCTTTTGGCTCAAATCAGTTGATTTGAGGCTGAACATGAGGAAGAAGGAAGACAAAACTCTTTTTAAACTTCACTTGATCTTGGCAGTAAGAGAATACCTAAAAAGAAAATCTTGAACTTCTTCTTGAATGAAGGGGAAATCCAAGCCAGGTGTCTTTGTTCTGGAGGAAGTTCATGGATAACAAATTTTTATTGTTTTTTGTTTTGATTCCTCTAACCTTGTCTGTGCATTTTATTGTACTTGATCCTATCAGCATACTCCCGTCAAAATCAGCACAGATACTGGACTGTTTGTCTGAGAGGTCATACTATGCCACTCTCAGTTTTGTTTTTAAATCAAGCAGGCTTAGGCAAGAGACAAGTACATCAATCTTCAATCAAACAGCTACAGTGGAAAAGATTTTGTTACCTATAAATTTATTGTGAACAAATACAAGGTCTCAGTTTCTCGGGCACATAAGCAGGTTATTCTGCAATTTTGGGTTTATATCCCAGACTTGGGTGTGTAAATGCTCCCTTTATAGTACCTTCATTCACTAACATGGGTCTTACATTTACAGTTGGGCAGTCCAAAATAAGAACTAATGTTTAGTGTCCTCAGGCTGAACCTCTTGATGCTTGATCCTAACCTTTCTGAAGGCTTGAATTTGGTTTTGTTCAGAGCTGGATCAGACTAGGTTAGCAGAACTGGTAGGTTACACCAGCATATATAGACTGTCTATATATATCTGAGATATACTTAGAAACTATCAGTTCCAAATCAGATTGCAGACACTTGTCTTTGCAAGGGGAGAAGGCTGTCGTAGAACATTGCTGTACTGTGGGAAACTGAAGAAACTAATCTTTCATGGCCCTCTGTCAGTGTCCACAACCCAAAATCAAAGTATAGCCACTGGAGAACAAGCCAATCTAAATCTCAAGGTGCCTTCTATCTGCATAAATCTAAGAGACTACTATGCAGTGAGATAAATTGTATCCAATGTGACGAGCTCTTCTGACTCCTTTGACTAGTTCTACATGGACATGCTGTCCAGCTTTTCTCTTGATTTACTGATTGTATTGAAATTTAATGCTGGATTCTCTCTCTCTCTCTTTTTTTTTTTTTTTTTTCCTAGAGTGATACCAATGGTCATTCAGTTTTCTATCCTGATTATGCTGCACTCCGCCCTTGTGCTGATAACTACGGCAGAGGATTACAAATGTTTACCCTTAATGCTCCGGAAAACTTGCTGCTGGATTAATGAGACCTACTTGGCAAGGAATGTCATTATATTTGCATCCATTCTGATTAATTTTCTCGGAGCCATCATCAATATTGTAAGCTTATAGGGAACCAAGGAATATAATACAGGAAAAGATAATTTATGAATTATTAAGCTTGCCACAGGACTTGTTAACTATGTCTATAAGCCAGTTGTGATTTAGATAATATTAAAAAGGCAAGACATCACAGCTTCAAGAAATTCAATCCATTGCTTAATCTATGTATTTCTAAAATATCTAATTATTTCTTCTTCATGAGTATCGTTTATATTTAAAACTTTTCGTCAACTTTCTGTTCAACATATCCACCTTTTGAGGACCATTTGTCATTTTCTGACATGCTGAAATAATTTCTTAGAGACTCAATCAAAAAAATCAATCAAAAAATGCTTATGGATATTAAACTCTTCCTCTCATAAGTTCTCAGCTCATCTTAAAGTTAGTAAATTATTTACATTATGAAGAAAAATAAAACAATACCTAAAATATAATTTTAAAAATTCCAAGAGACCCCTGATTATCCTGATGTATTCAGCAACACGAGAGACCTTTGCATAAATTAGGCAGATTATAATGTCAGACAGCCTGACAGGCGCTTAAGTCTGAGCCAAGAATGTGGTAAATATCTCACTGATAGATTAAAATATCACCAATAGGAGAGTAAGTCAGAGAAAGAAAAATGCAGTCACTCATTTCTATCATTACAGAAAAAAATATAAATACAGTAAATGTCAGGAAGTTGAGTTGGGCTGAAAACTTCCCGGAAAACAGCACAATGGTATATTAAAATATAAATCACTAAGCAGTGTTTTAGAATTCAGAGATTTTAAAATCATTTCTATCCAACTCCTTTCAGGAAAGATTTTAGTAGAATTAGTCTTGGTCTTAAAACAAAATTTCTAACACACTATCCATGCAAAATTTGTTACTGCCCCTGACTTCCTGTTAATTATTTTTATAAAATTGCATCCTCTGCAATTTTCTGGGTTGGCTAATTAAAGACAATCAGAAGAAAAATATTGTTTTTACTGTCACACCAGTGGTTTTCTATAAAGCAATAAACAGTCATATGTATTGTCATATATTTAGCTGGACAATGGCTTGAGTCACTGAGTCCTGACCTCTATAGGAAATTACAACATTAATATAGTCTCATTATTTCATATGCCAAAATTCTTACATAAATAATAGTTTATTCAGGAGGGATCTGCATGTATTTAAGAACAGGTAATGCATCTCAGCCTTGCAGCTTTATGTGTTCACTGAGCTCAAATGCAGCCAACTGGAGGGGTCTAAGACTCAGATGCTTTCTGAGAAGAGCCATAAAGCTTTGGTTTCACCAAGGGGGCAAATAAGTCCTATGAGGGTTAAGTGCATTCTTATTGTTATAAAATTAAGTTTCTGATCCTGAAAGTCTTTTTCAAAAATACCTCTACTTGTTCCTGTGACATTCTGCTCTGCAGAGAGGTGCTGTACACCTCATAAATTTTCAGAAGGTACCATTAATTGTCAGGTGTCATGGAAGAGGGCACAGCCAGCCAGGTAATACTCCTGCACTGCAGAGATGGCTGAGTGGCTAAAAGAACAAACAAAAGAGTCCCTAGTTCAAAATTAATTTGAATTTAATCATAAGAAATTGGGCCTCATTAAATGAATTCTCTATATATCTTGTACACACCAGGTTGATGACATGACCTATTAAAATCATCCAGAGTAAATAAATATATATATGACAGGAGACTCCATCTGCTTTAAATGTCAAAACATGAAACAATTACTGATTTTTTTTATTCATTCTAAGACCATAATGTATTCCAGAACAACACTGCTGGTTTCTTTGTATCTGATGCTCTTGGTTGGAAATACTATTAAAATGAATGCAGGTCATAACAGCAAAAAGCCATATTACATTATCAGAACCATTGTTTCATCAGTGAATTTTATTCCCCTCCATTCTAAGCATCACAATTGCTGTTCTGGAACCACACCATGTTTTGGTACAATCAGGTCTGTGTGATATGAAAATGAAGAATGGATGTCCCACATCCAAAAGGATAACAGTATCCATAGCAGATGCAAACAGCTTGCAGAAAAGGCACACATTCAATCTGATTTTATGTTTCCAATTAAATAATTTTCTCTATAGTTTATAGCAAAGTCTAAGCACTTTGAGATGTAATTCTTAGGAGTCCAGAGGGATTTCCAGGGGAGTTCATCTTTCCACTCTGAAAAGAGAGCATAAGGAGCACAAATAGCTCCCCCTTTTGTCTTTCACCTCCACAGTATGACTTCTTACTGTCCATTTATTCAGTCCTTGGTGCCAGCTGGGCAGCTGGCATGGAGAGCAGCAGGTCAGCCAGTCCCACCCCTGAACCCAGCCAGCCAGACAAGCAATTAGTCACCAGTGCACAATATAGCCCTGATTTTGTTTTATTTCTTCACAGCTATGGTGTGATTTTGACAAACCAATAGCCCTGAAGAACCAGACCTTCAATTCCTCTGCTTCTTTTACAGACATCTGTTCCTGTCCTGAGGTATTTCTGAGGGTGCTTTTGAATCTGAGGTGTGGATCCACAAAGGTTATATGGCTACCACTGCCTTGTGGTGGAGTCAGGGGCTCAACACTGTGAAGAAGAAACATTTCCATCTAACCATATGTGGATAGAAAAAGCAGAAGCTGGTTACAGAAGAAATTAACCTTATGATCTAATGGGGCATTTACAGATAAGATTTAACCCTTGAACTTTCTGCAGAACCTTTATGCTGAGAACACACCCAGCAATGATTCAATGAAGATAGTGAAGTAAAACACCTAATTTGCATGAATGTAATGGAGAGCAAAACTTCTTACATGACAAAGACGGTAGTTAGACTGCTGTGGTTATTTTAAGATTGGTTTTGGAGGAAAGAAAAAAATAAATCCTCTCTAAGATGAGCAAGCAGGCAACAAAATCAATGTGTTGGTCATGTGCCGTTAAGAGAAGTATGCTGCTTACAAAGTCATATGGCAGAGTCATGATACTGCCAGCAGTATGCTCTAAACAGCAGGGATGCAGACTTTCCTACAGGGAAATTGTACTAAAGAAAAAAACCAGAAAAATGAATATGATTGCTCCTAAAGCTGTGTGATTGGAGTTAATTTAAACTACATTTGGACTGTGGATGTTGGTGTTGCTATTTTAAGTCTGAACAGCTCATGACCATGATTGTCTCTCTCTATCCAGTATCAGCTGCATGGATTGCATTTGGCAGATGACTAATCATTGAGAAAAATGAGACAATTAAAAGATTAGAAAATAAGATATGAATAAAACTTTTAGGCATCACATTTTAAGAGAGCAATGTAACCAAACTGGACCTACAATATTATTTAAAAAAAAAAAAAGAGGGAAAAAATGTCCAAACCTGTGGCTTTATCCTCTTTTTTCAGTAGCATGGGAAGAATTAAAGAAGAAATATGATTCTCCCATCCTGAGTATTTTGTGGGTTTTGTGGAAATTTAGATTCCAAAGCAATACAAATTGGTTTCTCCCAGTTGACTTTTCACTAGCAAACTACTGCAAGCAGCATCACTCCCTTTCCTCTTTCAATTATAAAGGATGTAATTTCCTTATAATGCAATGTAATTGCTGTAAAGACACAGAAAACAATCTCTGCTGACATGGAGGGACCATGAAAAATAGAGAATTTGTAATTTCACATTCTATTTTAGCAAAATGCTTTATTTCAAAATGCCCTGGGCCCTAATAGGACTTAGCTGAGCACTGAAATCCAAAATAATCTTTCCATACTTCTGGTTACTCGATTATTTACATAGATGGTTGTCTCTGATCTCCCAAATGAACCAGTGCTGTTTTCTGTTCAGTATTTTGTCTTCACTGGTGTTCTGGCAATGGTGACTTGTGCAGTATTTCTTCGTCTCAACTCTGTCCTGAAGCTGGCAGTGCTTCTCATCATGATTGCCATCTACTCTCTGCTGACTGAGACCATTTATGCTTCCCTTTTCCTGCAATATGACAACTTTAACCACAATGGAGAGTAAGTGTTCACAGCCCCCTTCAGGAACTGCTTTTTCTTAAGGTGATGGTTCAAGTCTTGCCAGCGTATGAGTGTATTGGATAGTACTACAATTAAATATGGAGTGATGGTTGCAACAGGCAATGACTAATTCAAAATTATTTATAATCTGGTTTTTTCTCAAGCCTTTTAATTTAAATGTTCACTTCATGAGGGCATTTAAATATTGAGCAGGATTTGTTTTTTACGTCTCCTATAGTCTATCAATGTTGACTAAAAATACATATACCTTGGTCACTTCTGTTCCTGAAAGCTCCAGAGATACCAAATGAAAAAATTCCCCTCAGTTTAAGAAAACAAGCATGAACAATTGATTTTTTAGAATAAAATCCAAACAAATAATGTGCAGTTGTGAAAGATATAAGGAACACAGGGATGATCTTGTTTGAGGGACATACTACTCCTCCTCCCACAGCTTTCTTTCCCAGCAAGAGGAACTGAAGAGAAGCACAGAAGAACCACAATGATTTGCAGAGTAAGAAGTGCACTTAGTGTTGCAATAACTGAATCCAGAGCAGCAGTAATTTAAATCATTCAGGAAAACACTTGTTCAGTCCTTGATATTTGGCCAGTGTAGTATTGCAGTTGCTTGTGCTTGTAAATGCAGATGAAGATTCTCAGAGTGAGAGAGAAGCATGGATTTGCAGTACAATTCGTTCTCACAATATCAACATCCTTATATGTGGTGAGGCTCTGCATGCAAATCTTTGTTTACTTGCTTCTTATACAGTAGCAAGGTATCAGAAATTTGGGGTGCAATTCCTTTTTCTAAAGCTAGTTATCATCGTGCAGACATATCATATATCCAGAGTAGACCCCAGAAAATCTGACAAATGGCAGCAAGCAATACTTTGGCTAAGTAACTAGAAGTAGAAATCATGAAAATTGTCACTAATCAGGCATGGCAAAGAATCTCTTCTGTGTAAAAATCTTGAAGAATTCAGATTGGCCTCTATTCCCTGTGTCAATGAATCTCTAGTGACTGTTACCACAGAGGAGTGAGAAAGAGGTAGGAATATTCCCTGGGGTATCCAACAGCCCAAGACGGTGAAATCAGTTGAGACCCTCCACTCTCATGACAAGGATATGAACTTAAGCCCTGATGTATGGGAGAATGAAGTTCAAGATTGTGTGCCCTGAAAATTATTTGGTTTTTTAGCTACATAAATCATTTGAATAAAAGGGTTTGGAACTCCTTACAAAACACATCCAGCAATGGTGGGTATAGCTACAACACCACAATATTCAATAACAGGAGAGTTTATAACTAAGACCTTTCAGGTTCTTGCCTTTAGCCAGTGTTCAAAGGGTCCTTCTGGAATGTGTTCATTTGGAGGTTGTATTTCAGACAACTTCAAAATAGGAAACATTTGAATTCCAGCATATTTGCAGATGACAAAGATACTTCCTGCTTGCTCTTGCTCTATATTGATGACTCATACCATGGCAGCACATTTCCAGCACAATAAATTCATTAGGACCACAAAGTCAGTTCAGTTCTCTCTCTCACTAGAAAGTTTCCTTTTGGTTTAGTCTCAAGTTTTACTCTCTCTTTCTCTAATTTTTCTGTCATAGGAGTCCTTCTCTGACAAGTACTATCCTATACTTCTTTCAAAATTGTTATGGAAACCAGATCCAGTATCTGGACTTTGCTTTGTTCTTAGATCTCAAGACACACTAAAAATTGTCCCAAAGTCTCTTCCAATTTCTGGTCCTCATTTATTCATTTATTTTTTTTTTTCAAAATTTCAAGGTTTTATCACCACATAACAACTTCCTTTTCTCATCTCCCTTCAACAAAATGAATGACAAGCACCTCTGTTCAATTCACCTCCAAATATTTTTTTTTCTGTCATTTGCTTTACTACAAGTTTTGGTCTACCAGTTTCCCAACCTCATTTGTCTGTTGCCTGGGAAACATGTGTTTTAAAAAACATCCTGGCGTACAGAGATACTTTCTTCAGCATTTATTCATCTTTACCTATAACTGTAATTTCTCACAATATTTGAAAACTCCTGCTACTGCTTTTAACCCCTTTCATTTTATTTTAATTTTTCTTTGTGCTCCCTACACAGCCCTTCAGTGATTTAATACAGCAGATTTCATACAGCAAGTACCTGCTTGGCTCATCTCCTCTGCTTCCCTGTGCTCTGCAAGGGTTTCCTTCACCTCCCTTGTCACAGGCTTCTCTGGTCTCCTCTTTGTAGCTCAGTAAAACCAGTCCTAGCTACTATTTGCCTTTTTTTTTTTTTGGTCCTCTTTTAATCTACCTTATATTCCTGTCATCTCCAAACCCTTCTCACAATATGAGGATGTGTAATTTCAGCTCCTGCCTTGGAGTTCATCCTTTATCTCTGTCCTTATTCACTGGACTTTGACTTTCACAGCCTGGAAGTTTCCCTTTGTCAGCTCCAGCTCAACCTTTCCCCACCAGAGCTGCCACCTCTTGCACTCCACAGGGGCTGTTTACCAAACTCCCAGGAAGAGACTGACTGGCACACAGCTTGCAGATCACATTTGAAAGTGAAAGCTCATCACCTCCTGTGTACCTCCTGTAGGCTACAATTTAGTTACTTAAGATGTGTCTCCAAACAGGGAGCTCTCCAATTACACTCTTGTTCTCTTGAACTAATTACTGCTAAATTAAATTCTCAAATACAGTGGATTTTTTTTAAAGAACAAAAATTACCACTTATGAAATGAAACTTCTGAACTATTTCAACACTGACAAACCAATAACTGTATTTTACTTAGTTGTTTGTTTTGTTTTGTTTTTTTCCAGCACAGACTTCCTGGGTACAAAGGAGGCATCTTTACTACTGATGGCAATGTTCCTTTTAGCTGTATTTTATCATGGTCAACAGGTAATGCAAACATTTTCTTCAACCTTTCCCTTTGTCCCTTGCAATTACAAGATGTGACAACAATTACTTTTAAAATACCATCTGCCTTTTCTCCCTCTTGAGCACATGACCTTTCACAATTTAATAAACCATATGGAGAATCTGATTAAAGAAAGCCCACACCTGACACTCCCTAGCATTCTTAAAGAACATGTGCAATATTCTATTCAGAAATAGTCAAATTATATTGCATTTTCTATTTGAAGAAGCAAACAGGACACCATTATTTTAGACACGTGGGCAGTTCTGGAGGCACCTGACAGCTTCAGTGCCTTGAGCAGGCATAAACCCAAAATACAGAAAGGGAATAAAAACCAGTAGATAATGAAACTACCGTGAAATAGCTTATTATGTATATAAAGAAAAAATAGCAGACTCGATGAAATGAGGAAAATTTGGGCTAAGCACCAGTACTTACTCATCTGTGTCATGGACCACTTACGAGAATCCTTTCACATGGACCTAGCCCTTAAACAGGGTTTAGGGGCCTCAGAGCTTTAGCACTGATATCCTCGAGGAGGAATTGAGAAACTAGGTATTTCAGGAATACATACATAATCCACAGGGAGGGAGAACCATGGCAAATTTAGACTTAAAATAACAAATGAGTTTAATAAAAACCAGCTAAAGCAAGGTGTTTCTTCCACAGTGTTTCTGGCTCTCAAGCTCTGGATGTCAAACATGCTGAGTTGAGGCAGTTTCTGACCACAAAAAGCAAGGGCCAGGCTGTATTAAAGAAAGCACTAAGCACAGTTGCCTTTAAACATTGGTGACTTGCCTAAAGATTTTCCCCTAAAGATCATTAGGCTGATAAACTCCAGCATTTCTCAATCTTCCTGGAAGAGAGAAATGATGTTGTGATAAATAAGACAATATTATACACTTTATTACAATAACTTTCTAAGCTGTCCCAGAAGTTAGAGCATCCATTTCTTCAACAGGAGACCAAAAAGAAGCCAACACCTAAATATTCTATTATATTTCCTACTGTTCATATTCTTTTTGAGGGAATGAGGAATGAGTGAGCAGGAAAAGCAAGGGATGAAATGCGTTTTGCGCAATGTGGAGATTTAAATTTGAATGAAAGAAATGAACTGTGCCATGTCTTTATCAAGACATAAAGTCCACTTAGGAAAAATATGGAACAAATAAGAACTGAACAACTTAAATTTGTGATAAGCCTTATAGGATTCAAATGAGTATTAACATATATCAAGATAAAAATCTCAGGCTCAGGAAGGTACTAAGAAAAACAATACTAGAGGAGTTTAGATGGAGTAAGAACTAGGCAGAAGCCAGGCAATGCTCTTCAGGATCCCAATCCTGAGTATAAATGTCTGTCTTCTACAAAAGCCTGAGATGGGGTGTTTAAGAGTGTTTTCAAGTCCGGAGGTCTTTAAGCAGGCCACAAGTTATTTCCCATTTCATTGACCTTTCTTGTTCCATAAAACAGGATGGCTGCACTTAAACTGCCCTTGGAAATGGTCCCTGAGATGTGCTAAGTCCTGCACATTCTCCCAAATGATTCATAAGGCCAGTCTATCAATTTAACAGCATCCAATGGCAGAGTCCAGGAACATTTCATTGACTTGTTTAATTTCTTATTATAGAGCTAAATAATAACACCCTAAAGATCTCTGTATAGCTGCCAACTTAATGTGCATATAAGTTTCATTCAAACCACATTAAAAAGAAAACCGAAAAACCCCTTCAAAAGTGAGAATTAAGGAGCACATTAAGTCCAACAAAGCTGTCCTCCAGCACACCTTCCCATCTCACAAGCTGCAAAAGTGTTCTGAAATAGAAAAGCTTAAAACTTGTCTTATGCTAGGTGGATTTACTGAAAAGGATTATTTTTGCAAGATAATATTCATGGACCTTCAATTTCTGGATAATTAACTATTGGCTTTTATCCACTGTGATTAAATGCCAAATTTAGCACCCAAAATTTCAAATCAAGTTTGAGAAAAAGGTGTGTGGCATCATCTTATTAGATTTAATTCAATTGCATGTGACAATTGTCTGCAGAGTGGTTGGGTTGTGCAGCACGTTGAGGACATAATGTTAGGCTTTCTGTGTAACACATCTCCTTTTTCTTCACTAACCACTGTAATTAGAGGTGTTTCTTAAAGCTGCATATCAGGGTAGGAAAACATGGACACTTTGGGATTTAAATCCAGGAATATTTCTTTAGACAATCAAGCAACAAACCTTAAACTCAACCCTACAATTCTTTTCATTTTAGCAAATATAAGAACTTAGCAAAACATTTTTTTGAATATTTTCTATTTTTAAATCAATCTATATGTATCACTCCTTGCTTTCTGAGCTGACAGTGTCATCTTAGTAGTCCACTGATGATGAAAAAAAAAGTATTTCATGTTAAAATGTGGTCATAAATAACCAGAATGACATTATTTAAAATGTAAAAATTAGCTGCTGCTATTCTGAGCTAGGCTTAGAGATGTGACATTTCTCTGTAGAGCAGCATAAAAAGTCAGCTCTGAAAAACTACCACAGTTTTTTGCCAAGCTCTTATTGTAGTAGCATTAAATATCTTGAAGCATCAAAGAACTCAAAATCCAGCAGCAGCTCCTATTTGAAGTCAATCTTTGAAATACCTTTAGAACTCCTTTCAAATTCACAGTTAATTTTTTTCTTCTCAGTTAGGTGGTAGAGATAAAAGTCAGTTATCTGGTATGGGCTCTGTCTTCCAGAATAAAAGAAGGGCAAAGGAAAGTGAAAAAAGTTGAAAAAAATGTTTAAAATAGTCTTTCCTGACAGGCGCTTTTTTGTTTGTTTGTTTGTTTGTTTTTGTTTTTTTGTTTTTTGGGTTTTTTTGTTTTTTTGTTTGTTTTTTTTTTTTGTATATTATTAATTCAGGGAATTAATGATCACAAGGTAGAAGATCATCATATCAGTAGAAAAAAGTTTGTTTATAAAGCTGACTACAGCACCCAGAGGGCAAGTAAATCACTGCCAAATTGCATATAGTCTTTGGAAGTTTATATCAAGCCATGGTCACTTTTAGCTTTTAGGAAGGAAAGCTCCCTAGAGTGCAGCCAACACATAAGATCCCTTGCAAAGTACTTTGCTTTTTTTCATCTGAAGAGTTTGCCATTCATGACTACTGCTGACTAAAACTGTGACCAAGATGAGTCACTAAACAACGCCTGAACCCCCTCTTAATCATTCCCACCCACTCCAGGCTGCTCCTTTATTTTAGTTTGTTACATGAATTATATTTCAAAAACTTCCTCTATCCCAGCCCCTTTTGATGTCTCTCAAAATTGTAACATTCATGTATTTGCTCACATAAAACATTTCTTTGCTGGTTGCTATTATACCTGGTTGGAGCCATCTCAGACCTCACAAATATATTTTCTCTTTCAGTTTACTGAGTATATATATATATATATCTCCATAATTTTCAGCAATGCTGTACCTTAATAAATGCCTCCTTGTGCAAGCTACAGTATCAACTGCCTTGAAATCTGCTTAAAACTCTGCTCCAGTGTAATGCACACAAAATCTCTGGCAGTGTTGGGTTTGTCCATGTGCTGACACACATGTGCCTCTCAGGAAAAGTGACACACACAATGCTTCAACATGTTCCCTGCTCCAGCTAGCAGACAGTTGTCATTCATATTTAAATGAATATGAATATATATATATATATATAAAAACAATGCATATATTATGTATGCATGTATAATCTGTTCTGTGCACAGCTTTTGTTCTGCACATACATCACACTGGAAATCATTTCACTCCAGTGAATGGATATCAGGCATTGAGTCTTGACAAGTATAAACTGTGATTTTAGACTCTGATCCCAAAACACAGGCACAGAGTATTGGAGGGGATGACAATCAGCATGTTTTCCATTATTTTTTATAAGATTAAAGTTGTAAGTAACTGCATGTCCCAACAGTATGACTATAGGATTTTTGTGCCACAAATCTGGACATTCTCTTTGGGAGTACTTCAGGATGTTATACAGAATTTTGCTGAAATATGTTCATTCTTGAGAAGGACATCCTTGCCAAGAGTTTAGAGTTAGCCTCGTGCTAATCTTCTCATTTAATTTTAAAACACTTAGGAAAAGAGGAACATATTTTTTTTCAAATCAATACCTGCCAATACCTTATCTTCTGTCTGACTCCATTGAGTCCATAATGATATGCTTAAAGAGAAAATTGGTGACAGTTTATATCCACTGACCATAGAGGTAATATGGCAAATATTATTTTGCTCAAGATTACTCCGAGAGCCTCACTGCACATAAGGCAAAGAAATAATCTCTTTTTCTGGCAAGAAAATCGAATTGATTCAGAGATCTCCAGCAGCACTGAAGGTGGCTACACGGCAGGAGCAGCCTGCCAGGATGGCAGCACAATCTCTACTCTTATCTTGTCAGCTTTTATTTTTCCCTCTTTTTTTTCTTTCTGAAACTACAGCTTGAATACACAGCAAGGCTGGATTTTCTGTGGCGTGTTCAAGCAAAAGAAGAAATCAACGAAATGAAGGAGCTGAGGGAGCACAATGAAAACATGCTACAGAATATTTTACCCAGCCATGTTGCCCGTCACTTCCTGGAGAAGGATCGGGATAATGAAGTACGTGTCAGTTTTCTGATATTTTTTGTCTAATTAGTAAGAGAAAAGTAGATCTAGTAGGAAATTGTTGAAACTTATTTCTCAATAGGATTCATGGCATAAACACTGCCAATGCTTGGTGTCTGATCAACACTGAAAAATAATCATGTTTTGCAGTAAAGGTTTTAGGAGCACATCTGGAGTGATGTTTCCATGGTCAGACTCACCAGTAGGAAACACATGGGCCACAAACAGAGAAATTCTAGCAATAATTCACCAAGACGGTTATAGGATTGGGGTACATAACGTGTCAGGAGAGGCTGAGAGACCTGAGGTCATACAACTTTAAGAAAAAAAAACCTGAAAGAGCATCTCATTGTTGTCTTCAAGTACCTAATGAGTGTTTATAAAAAAGACATTATTAAGGGCCTGGAATATCTCTCTTATGAGGAGAGACTTGGGAGGAGAAGACTGAGAAGGGATCTCATTAAGGCATTTAAATATCTCTAAGGCAGGCACCAGGAGGATGGTGCTCTTTTCAGAGCTGTTTTTCAGTGGTGCCCAGGGACAGGACAAGGACAAATGGGCATAAATTACAACACAAAATGTTCCACTTCAACGCGAGGAAGAACTGCTGTACATAGACTGTGTCAGAGCCCTGGAGGAGGTTGCTCACAGAGGTCATGGAGTGTCCCTCTCTGGAGACATTCCAAACCCACCTGGATACATTCCTGTGTAACCTGCTCTAGGTGACCCTGCCTGGGCAGGGGATTTGGCCTGGATGACCTTTAGAGGTCCCTTCCAAGCCCAGCAATTCTGTGGTTCTGTGGTTTTGTGATTCCGTGAAGGCAGAGCAGGGCTCAACCCTCAAATCCAAAAGACTGTGAAAGACTTGAACTAATTAGTACTGCTTTGAAAGCAAACTGTATTAAACGAGATTCAGAAGTCTGTTCCAGTCTATGAGTCTATGAAAAAATCTAGTGTTCAGGTCTATGAAAATCTACTATTCATAAAAAAAGATATGTGAATTTAACTGAATATCTGTCCAAGTTTATCATAGCCCAATGCTGCAGAAATATTATTAGAGCCCTGACAGTGATTATGGAAGGAACAAGCTGCAACAGACCTGGGGCTCTCATATCTTCAGACACAAGGGAACATTTTTGCCATTTCATATTGCCCCTGAATTGCCTGTTTGTGGCAATAACAAAACACCCATATTTGGAGACAGAGTTTGTGGTTATATTTTTATAAAGTGTTTGCAGTACACAAAGAGAAGCATGATTATAAAGTCTCTGAATATTCCTAAAATGAAGTTTGAGAACGGATAAAGGAAAGTTCAGAATTTGTTTCTGAAAGCAGCAGTAAGTCACTTACTCCTTATTTGAAACAAAGTAAATGCATATTATAATATCATATATATATTAAGGTACTATATGATGAAATTTGATTTCTTTTCATGCAATGTCGGAATTACCTTTTATAATGAGAAGGAATGTTGCAAGATTCACCTTTCCAGCAGTGACATGTCTACTGATCATGCAGCAAAAAGGAATCAAGGCTACAATTTTCTGTTGTACATTTGGAAATGGAGGTAGCCAGAGAAATTAGACTGCACAATGAGGAATTGTGTTCTGATTTCAATTATCACCTAGGGAAGGATGAAACAGTGAGAAGCTACAAGAAAAGACACTTTAGAAATCACTCTTGAGAAATTTTACACTCTGTGGGTATGAAAGTGCCATAGAAACCCTGCTACACACATGAGAAAATGTGAGTGTAAAAGCAACAAGGTTAAAATGTTTCATTGCAAATGGAGCAGACCTCGATACCAGGCAAGAGTGTGTTCTGGCATATCTGCATCAAAGATTTTCAGGGAATAAGTTTCCCATCTTACACTTTTATTCACATATGGTCACATCCATAATAATCTTCAGAAGCAAGCAGATGCTCCACGGATCACTGCTTGATGCTTCAATAATTTGCCACTGAATTGAATTCCACCACCTCTGCTTTTCGTAAGGCAATTTCCAGAGAGACTGTATTTGGGGATGATTTATGCATGAGCTGATAGTCAGTAAGATCTACCAGATTTCAGTGCAATCAATCCTACAGTTCATGTCTGGCCATTAAGTTAATTTCTCTGCTCTCAAAAAAATGAATTCTCAAATGTGTACTGTAGTGCTTTCTTATGGATGTATTATTTCTATTCTCATGCTTCTTGTCAAAAATAGAAAAATGGAGCAGCTGAGGGCTCAGGCAGTTGTTTTCTATCTTCATGATCCAAGGCAAGAGTGTGGCTCAGTGTATTCACACTTTTCCTAGCACACATCGACAAATCTTTCATAAGCATCCACAAATTAATGGTTTTACCCATAAAAGGGAATAAGAATGTTCTTAGAGTGTGGTTTCCACAACCCTGAAGATGCTCTTCAGTGAAAGAAAGGGTAAGGGCAGGAAGGAAATCCATCATGTTTTCTCCAATCAAAGCTTCCTAGTGGCTTTGGAAACCAGAAGAATTTCCCAGTTTTACTCCAAGACACATTGTATAAGAGCCTGGAAAAGCAGAAGCATTAGCAGCATATCAAAGAGCAGAGGTTCAGGATTCTTTTCTAGGGAGAAGCAGGATAAAGAAAGAAGGGCCTAAATTGCTCATGTCAAGTTTTCATGGCAACCAGCAGTAAATCTTTTTATCATGAAACCACAGCATTAAAATTTCTTAAAGCCACCAACAACAACTTTGTTAAAAAAATGTACCTCAGGTCATAACAACATAAGAAATGTTCATAAACAGATATGAAAGTGTCCACCATTAGGTAAAACTACAGAAGTTGAATCCAGGAAAAAAAAATCAAAGGAGAATACATATGATGGTTGTATATTAGCCAAAAGAAAAGCATACCAGGAGTTGTGGTAGCACTCCTTGGAATCTTTAAAGTTGAAATTAGTTTTTTTCCTAAAAATTAGCTTTAGTTCAGACAAGAACTGTCAACATTTTCACATGTGTAATGGCACAAGCCCCTCCAGAAATAAATCTGTCATTCAGTACCAGAGTGAATTACAGGAATAATATAAGTGGGAGCTTATTCCAGGGCATATTTTATCCTAATATCCTTCTGTCACTGATCCCTTATAAACTGCTTTCTGTTCTCTCCAGTAACTCTATTATCACTCCCACTTCGGTTTCTCCCTCCTTTCGAACCCTGAGAGCAGGAACATCTCCCAGAGTCAGGCAACCAAAAAGCTCCATACCCACCTTAGGAGAACCAGAGTTTACCAGAGAGTAAAGGTTTTCTGAAAACTTGTGAATAAACAAACTTGTAAAGACCTGCAGTGAAGTACAAATTATCCACCAGAAAATGTGATAACTGGTATTTGTACTTGGCAATGAATCCTTCATGTCTTCAAGTCATTTCCCATATAAATTAAAAGCAAAATTTCCATTTCACTTTTGCTGGTGTATCTGCTTTACATGAGAAGCAGAAATAATTGGCATTCAAAAAAAGGAAAAACTCTGCATATAATCTGCAATAAAAACATTAGGAGCTGTCAGCCTCCTCCTGTTGAACCTGGAGCAGTTAATATACTAATGCTAATATCAGATGTTAAGGTATTTTTCACGCAAAATAATTAAGAAAACTATTTTAATTGCTGCCAATTACATTTTGTCCCCTATGTTACCACTTCATTTTTCCTCATTGTTTTTTTAGGAATTATACTCTCAGTCCTATGATGCTGTTGGTGTGATGTTTGCTTCTATTCCTGGATTTGCTGACTTTTATTCCCAGACTGAGATGAATAACCAAGGAGTAGAATGTCTGCGCTTACTGAATGAAATCATTGCAGACTTTGATGAGGTAATACCAGCTACTGGAGGAAACCTGAGAGTGTTTAAAATATGAGTTTCCAAATGGCAAATATGTCATCCTAAATTATCAAATTTGGTAATTATTTTGCTTCCAATAGTTCTCTGATTTCGTTTTTTTTCTCATATTACAATTGTCTGATTTGCTTCTTTGCCCTTCATCCTGCCAAACATTGGTCTGAATGATCTAATGAGACAGAGAATGAAAACAATGCTCAAGTATAAACATCCATAAGAGCACAAATCTGTACCAGAATACCTGAAAGTAGAAAATACTTCAATTCTGCAGAAGAAAGAAGTATGAGCATCTCTGCAGCTGTTCTGGAAAATAGTGGTCTAAATACTAACAGGCAAAGGTGTTGCTTTAAATGTGTTGGTTAAATGGACTCAATGAATATTAAAGGGCAAAGCAATGTCCAGTTAAATGTGAAACACGCAGCTCAGAAGCAAATGTTAGGTAGAGAATGAAAGGTGGTGGTGACGCCTTAACTGAGGAGACTTGTCTGTCTAGGAATTTTATAGAGAGATAAATGAAGTTCAGCTGCTTGTTTCACTGAGGAATTCAGAGGTGAAGGGATTTTTTTTTTCTAATGGAAAGGACACAGAAAGGAAAAGGAATTTATTTAAATATTCTGTCCAGTTAATTTCAGAAAAGGAGCTAAGGAGGGGAAAGATAAAAATAATAATAAGAAAATATAAAAAGGAGAAGAAAAGTGAGATCCCCAGTGTAGCTTTTGTTGGGTGGAAGCAAAGAAAATTTGATAAGTGAAGAGAGGAAGTCAGCATAAATTTACATACTCTCCAAAGCAGTTTGTAAGGAAGCTTAGACAGGTGGTATCATGTCCTGCAATGAGCCCAAGAGTAATTAAGAAAGGAGACAAATCATTGGCCAATGAAGAGCTTTAAAACAATTTCGAAACCAGGAAGGATGAAAAAGTACTGCCAAAATTAGCTAGCAGCGAGAATTTTAATCTCTATACTGCAGACATTTTTCAGGAGTGTCCAGCACTCCTGTGCTCCCAGAATGGTAAAAATAGAACTGGAACCACCTCTACTTATCAAAGAGATTGGACCTATGTAGAAGACTGCAATGGTCCAGATAGAAAAGGGAAGCAGAAAATATCCTGGTATCATTGGTCTGTGATCTCCATCCTGGGCATCTGCATGAGGGAATGAGTGGTTGCTCACAAAGACTGTACCAAGGCTAAGATTACTGACACTGAAATTGAGAATTTATCCATATAATTGGTATGGAGATACTAAAACTACAAGTGAGAAATAAAAGAATTCACAGGAAACTCTTCCCTGTGCATTTTAACAGAGAACAAAATTTCTCTATCACGAGAAGAGCTCTATCACTTTCTATCACTTGCTAAGCTCCTGCACTGTATTCCCCATGGGTATAAATCCCTGCTTCTTACCTCCAGGATCTAGCACAGCTGTCAGCATCCTTCTTGATTAATAGTTTTGTTTTTATTTCCAGACCTGATTAAAATGATTACCACTCATACTTTAATTAATTCATAGCAATAGTCGTTGCATTAAGTTATTTTGTCATGCACATTCATGTAATCTTCACAACAAAATTCCTTTGCTGCTCTGGCAATCACTGAAGACAAGGTTTTAATCAAAACCCTAACACAATATTACTGTCAGGCCCCTAACACCTTCTCTGTAATTAATAAAGGACCTAATTAGAGACTGTATTATGTCCCAGACATGTTTCATTGAAGAATAGATATGTTCTTGGTGCAGGTAGCAAATGAAATTATGGGATCCCCTGCTGACTGCTAACTTACTTGCAGCATGGTCGTGTCATTAGTTTACTCTGCCTGAGCAATCTGAAAGGTGATATGCCAGACAGAACAACTGAAAGGAGTAACCTTATCCACAGAAAAGGAACCAGAAAGCATTCCAGGTGCAATGTTTCCGGGCTAGCAATGTTTCCATGTAACTGACACTATACAATGTCACTATTCCTTCCTTTTTCCCTGTATCCCTTGCCAAGATTGCCTGCTGTTCCAATACAGCCCCGGGAGCAAAATGCAGATGTACAGCTTGAGAGCAGAACAGCTCTGTTATCATGGGGAAACTCTGCTAGTGAACACCTCTGTAGAGACACCATAATGCAGAAATCTTAGTACAGGAGTGTAAGACACAGGCACCTGATGGCATTTGACACATCCTAAGTGATTTGGGGCACCCACACAGGGTTATCAGCTCCCATACTGAATTGTCAGACAACTTGTGTTGTGGAGCAAGCCACTGGAGGTTTTCTAGGCAAGAAAACTCTGGATCGCACTGGACATACATATTTAGACAACTGAATTGAGTTCCTAAGCTCATATCAGATTCTACTCTGTGAATTTCCTCTTTTCCCTACAGAGATAATAATACTAGAGATGATCTGTCTACAGGCCCCAAATGATGCATCTAATGTTAGCTGTGGTAAAAATACAAATTGACCTGGTTTGGAAAATGTGATAGGTACACAAGAAAGAAATCTGGGTTATTTCTTCTTTTTAGAGGGTTTTCCTTGTTAATGCAACACAGCAAGGTTACAGTCTGGATCTGTTACTTTGCTTTCCACATAATAGATCTATGTTAGAGAGACAAAGCCAGTTACAAAGAAATAGTAAATAAATAGTGAATGTTGGAACAGAACCTGTCACTGATGACTGCATGGGGTAGGTGCCCACAGAGGAGTGTCAGATTGTGGCTGGGTCTTTCTTAGGAAATGGAAGAATGTGATACAAAAGTCAGTTTTGCAGAATAGGTGGTTGACTATTGTTGAAATACAGCCTTCACTCAGTTGTTTTTTTTCCCTCATGGTTCACAAATTTTCTGACTTCCAAATTATCCAATCTTCCTGCCAGCTGAGGCAGAACAGGAGGTGCTAGTTTCTGGACTGGAATAAAGAAACAAATATGAACATTGAAAACTTACTTTTATAATTGCTTTTTATATGATGGTAGTTCTAAGACACATACAGGGCTAAACTCCCTTTCTTAGAAATATTAGACCAAAAAATTAACATTATAACATTTCTGCAGATCAGTCTTGAAGGATTTTTTTTTAATGTAGTATTCTTTCAAGACTTTTTAATCTGTCATTTATGTATGTTAATGTTGCACTTGAGATTTGTGTTTTCAGAACAGCTTTATTGTTCACAGATCCTTTTATTTTCCTGCATTTTATTTATCCTGCAATGATTTACAGTGTATATCACAATGGAGACCAATGTATTATATTGCCACAAGCAGAGGTTTCAACAGAACACTGGATCCTGCTTTCAGATTCTTTGATTACTTTGCATTTGTGTGCCATGTCCTGCAATATTCTTTTCTGTACAGTTTTGTACATGTGGTCCCAAGGGTCTGCCCTCCACACAACCTTGGCTGTACATGAATTGCAGCATCAAGCCATTAGTTTCTTTTTGGATACAAACCACATTCTGGTGTTTGAAGATGTGTCCCTGGACTATCATATTAAATTAGCAGCCTAGTTAAAATGTTTTAACAAATGGCAGCTGATCCAGGACTGAGTTGGAATATCTTTCCCCAATATCAAAATCCATCATCCTGTCAGCCTATGAAGAAAGTAATTAGTAGACA
>VWZU01010908.1:18897-30894 GCA_013397095.1 Sterrhoptilus dennistouni
CCCCCCCGCACACGGGCCCCGCCGCCTCTGGCTTCGCTCCCCGCCCGCCTGCATCATGAAGTGGATGTTCAAGGAGGACCACGCGCTGGGTAAGGGTGGGCCCGGGACAAGTGCTGCCTGGCAGCGGCCCCGCTGCCCTCAGTCTCCCGTGTCGCCATCTGTCGCGGTCGGCATCCCCAGGCGGTCATCTCGTCTGTGGGCGGACAGCCGCTGGCGGTCCTCGCCGAAGGGTGGTGCGATGCCCGAGGACGGTCTCCCCGAAAAGCTAGAGAACTCACTCGGAAGCGGGAATATGATCGCGATCCCCGCAAGCTCACGGCCCTGCAGGCGCTGTCCTCTCGGCCTAGGACGTCGGCAGTATTATTACCATGCAATGACTAATTACGAGTTTTGTTCACAGAGCACAGATGTGTCGAGTCCGCAAAAATCCGAGCCAAATACCCCGACCGTGTCCCGGTGAGTAACCAAACCAGCTTCAACAGAGTACTTAGAGGCAAAGGTAGATAAACTGTTTCCATCGTGCCCACTCTGATGAGCTCCTACTAAGTAAATTGATTTTCCTTTTTGTGTGCTTAGATGTTTTAAAGAAGCCCCAAACACATCTAACTACTCCAACATTTTCTCCTCTGCCCCAGTGCATATTGACAAATAAGCTTTCTAAACACTTTATAGGGATTTTTATGATATATCATGGTCCTGCTTTCTTCTAATGGCAATTATATCCCAACGAACATCTTCATTGTCTTGAAGATTGTGCCTGATCCTTAGAAAGTTTATGAAGGCTCTTGAAACCTTGACCATCTTCCATCCTGGCTATATGAGTTAGGTGATATCCCTCATGTATTCCATGCCTATATATATTCCACGTCTATTCTAGTCATCATGGTGAATTTCCGCATGCAAACCCTGTTATGTGAAGAGCCAATGCAAGTGGTGCATAATACCTACCACTCTGATAAATAGTGAATGACCTCTCTTCTTCTCTCCACAACCCCTTTTACCACGTTTCAGTCTCTAAAAGACCACAGTTCACATCCTCATATAACAGCTAGCAACATGCACATTCTCAACTTACTTGCTTCAGTGTAAAATTTCCCACATCCCGTCTGACACGTGCCAGTTACTGCCACTCCTGCCTTTCACCTTTTGGTGAGTAACTTCTCCATTAGCACAGCCCAAAGAAGAATCTTCATTCCCAGTGACTTTTTTTGCTGCTCAGTTGCACCTAATCACGAGATTTTCTCCTGTTGCAGTCTGGCAAGCTGATATGATGCTTGCTGTTCTCTCTCTATCCCTTCACATGTAGACTGCAGCATCCTTAATGACCATACATCTCCACAGTATCCATTTATCCATTTCAGAAATATCCTTGATAACCTTAGGGAAAAAGAAACATAGAAACTCATAGTATGAGTCAGAATGACTTGCTGCTGTATCAGGAATGGACAGCAAGGTGTAGACAGATACAGGAGTTAAATCTCAAATTGCAGCAATCCTTAGTCTGGACTGGTATGTGTATTCTGCTTGGTTCAAATTGAGCCGCGTACCACTGATACCAAATGGGTGGTATCAATTTAATAGTCAGAAGTGTTTTTCAAACTTAACGTTTCAAGTGGAATGCAGAGCTAAGGAATGGAGACCCTGGAACCTCTTGCAAACTTTATTTCTTGACCTGCTGTATTGTTCCTTCCAGAATCAGGCTGTGTAATACAATAAGCATCGGGTCTTTTTCACAAGCAATACTTAATTCTGTTTCTCCCTGTACTTGTTGCTTTTTGTTTGGTTTCGTTTGTGGCCATCTTGCTATCTTTCCTTCCCGTAGTTAATTTATGATTTCTGAAGCAATGATGAAATAGTCTCAATGTCAGTTCAGCAGAATACAAAGGTAGCTTCACCAGTACCAGTACAGCAAAAGGATCACCTCCCAGTCCTTTGCTTAATGCAATCCAGGACACTATTAGCCTTACTTGTGTCCAGGGTACACTGCTGATTAATTTTCAACTTTGGGTCCACATTGCAATAATTTCATATCATCAGTGCACAAAAGGTTAAGCAGTGTGCATACTTTACTTTCACAAGTGTCTTTAAGATATAATGCACCTTTTTAACCCATGACTGCCAAACACAGACAGAGAAGTTTCAAGCCATTGTGTATGTGAACGTAGGTTTCAGTGCAGCTGTAAAATCAGGTTTTACAGTGCTGAGCCACTCCTACCTCTGATTTGGTTGCGGTCAGGAAACCTTTTTGTTCATCTCCCCTGTGCTCGCCCTTGTAAGCCTGTACGAGCAAGCGATCTGCCAAAGCTGTCTATTCATACCAATCCTGAACAGCCTGACCTTCACACCCGCACTTTACAGGTCATAGTGGAGAAGGTCTCAGGATCTCAGATTGTTGATATTGACAAGAGGAAGTACTTAGTTCCGTCTGACATCACCGTGGCCCAGTTCATGTGGATCATCAGGAAGAGGATTCAGCTGCCATCTGAGAAGGCAATATTCCTCTTTGTAGACAAGACTGTCCCACAATCCAGGTGAGAGGCTATTCACTTGGTATTTAGAATCATTTCAGCAAGCCTGTGCATATTGGAGGGTCAGTAACACCACTCTTCGAGGGTCATTTGGTGATTTTAGGAGATGTTTGTCACATCTTAATCTCACTAAAAAGGTTTTTTTTTTCCTCATGAGTTTGATAAACGTCGTATTTCTTGAGCTAGGCTGAAAAGAAAGGTGACTGAAAAATATACTATGATTTACTTCCATGGCAAAAGGGTGAGCTTTGCAGTTACAATGTTGTGGCACTTGGTCGAGTGCAAAACATGTACATCATCAATGTCAAAAAAACCCAATGATTCTCAGTGTAACAAAAAAAGTTGCACATTAAATACTCAATAGCAAATACCATAAATTATTCTGAAAAAAACCCAATAATCTGTCAGTTTACAAAGAAATTATAACATTACAGACTAGATGTTGGTTCTTTTATTAAAATTATTTACTTCTATAAAAAAGGAATAATTGCAATAGAAAGGTTTTTCGCATTGCTTTTATATAGGAGTAAGTTTCATTGTTTTCTGCTACATACAGAATATAGCAGAAACAGCTACTACAACTTTCTACACAAGATACTTCAGTAACATTTAAGGAATTAGTATGTCCTTACATGCCTTAGATGCGATATTATTCTTAATACTTAATTGTATTAAGAAAGAGTCCCTCCAGGTAACTTGATACACAACGGGGACCCGTGAGAACCATTCTTTTCTGCTTGTTTTCTTCTAACAGTACTGAGAATGCCTATATATCATCTTTATAACAGTACTATAGAATTGCTAGAAGCAGGAAAGAGAGATCCATTGTCTCTTCTCACACGTTCATAATGAGATGTCACATCTCAGCTAGAAAAACAGGGCTTTGATCATTGAATATTAATGTAAAAATGGTAACTTCTTAACCGATAAACAAAACCACAATCTGTTCATGGCTCCACACATCTCACAGGCTGAGTTTATGTAATAAACTTCTGTATGAGGAGATAAGGATGTCAGGGGTTGGTGATCTATCTATTACTCACCAAGTCTCTTCCATTTCAAGTAGTGCTTACAAATTTTCCCAGCTCCTCTTTTGGGCAGAATGACATCGTTGTTTTCCCTGTCACTCACGTCCAGTCTCCATCTTTCAGTTCATTAGCCTTTTCTCAGTTTTGGGAAGTCGGAGAAAAGTGAGCCGAGGAAGCTTCATTTGTGTACCTGACTGATGTCTACTGCTCCAGCCATCTGTAGATAGACGGTTGGAGCAGTTGACCAGCCAAGTAATTGCTAGGGTTTCTTTTTGTTTTCAAAATAGAAACCAATTTGCAACAAAGTAAGAAAGCATTCTGACAAAAGTATTTGTGAAGAAATATAAAAAAATTTACTCTTCAGAGTCCAGAATAATTTCTCTAACTTAAGAGTCAACTGCTTTTCATTTACCCTCATTTTTTGTATTTTAACCTCTACACAGACTTACAAGTTTTAGCTTTTATTAATCCTTGTTTATATGAGGTTTTAACTGTTAACATTGGCAACTTGCATGAGGCAAGCAAACCATTTCTCTTTTTCCCCTTTCCAGCTTAACTATGGGACAACTTTATGAGAAGGAAAAGGATGAGGATGGATTCTTGTATGTTGCCTACAGTGGAGAGAACACATTTGGTTTCTGAATGGTGGGTCTTGGCTACTGTACCATCCTGCTGTGTATCTTGTAAATAGCTGATCACTTTCTGTTCTGACATCCTCAGAAGTTCCTTCTCTATACATGCATTTGTAACTGGATTTATTTCTTAATATATTGCTAGATCTTGTTTTATTAGACTGTTAAATTATAAAAAGAAAGTTTTGTTGGTTTTGTGCTTTTTTTTCCTCATGGCTATTCCCAGAGCCTCAGTTCTTTGGGGGGGATACATTTGATGACATTGATTAAATAATAAAGCAGAGTAGTTGGGCTACTAAAACATGAAGAGAAGAACACACATTTATTCTGTTTTGAGATGTTAGTATAAAATAAAAATAGTATTGGGAACACTGGATTTGCTAGCTTATCCAAAGCCAGGAGCAATATGCTGATCGTGTTGAATTGAGCTAGTATGTTCCTCTTTCTCAATTAACAAACAAGTACAATAAAAATTCCTATCACAAACAGGCAGTACTGTCATTTCTTTACCTTAATTTTGGCCATAAAGTTACTCATCATATTTACTAGATGCTACTGCTTGTTACTTAGTAGACATTTTACAGCTTCTCAAACTTTAGTGTGTGGCTGTCGTTACCAGGAAGAAACAAGGAGCTCTCTTTGTAGGTTGCAAAACCAATAGCTTCAAAGCTACCATATCTCACAGCTACTTCTATTTACGGGCACCCTTGGATTGTGTGGGAGAGGGTGGAAAAAACAGTGCTGGAGTTCACACTGATACTAAAGGATAACACTGGGTTGAAGTAGCATCACTTTGACCTTCCTAAGACAGCAAGGAAATGCTAAATACAGTTTAGATTCCTAGTAAAGGTTTTAATTCATTTACACACTACGTGCACCTAAGAATCTAGTTTTAAAAATGCTTCCAGTTACAGTGGAAATTTACCGCTTTCCAAACTTAAATCAAATTCATACTAATTCAAATCCCCATGAAGATCCATTATGCCTAGAATTGTTTAGCTCTGCAGTCATTCACAAGTATTGGCAGAAGGACTCCAAAGTGTGACCACAGGAGTCTGTGAAACGTTGACACTACCCTATTACTGAGGCTTGTCCCAGTAACTGTGATGCATGTGCTTACTGCATCTGAAAATGTGCTGTTGATCTCAGTAAGCCTTTCATTATTCAGAATAGCACTGCACTGTAAACCACTGCTTTAGGAAACATTCTGTCAGTACTTCCATCCTGAATTACTTCTAACTCTCTTTTGACGCATTAATATTTACTCTTAACAGAATTTTTGATTCAGAATGAAGAAAAGTGGTTTCATCTGTCATTTTTAAAATTACTTTTTATTACTAGAAAATGTTCTGTTCCTTTATACTGAAACTTCACAGTTTCTCAACAGTTACCAAGTAATATTTTTTTCTTAGCTATTAACAGAGGATTAAGAAACACTTATAAACGCTAGATAAAGTTAATTACATGGTAGCAAACAGATGTATCTAAAAGCAAAGGAAGATGTTATGACTGAGGTAACACTTGGATTACCCTTCATAAGCCCCTAAAACCTCCACATAACAGCTCTTTAACATCTCTGTATTTATTAGTTTAGATTTAGGAGCCCAGACATGAAAGTAGTTCCAGAAAATGTAAGAATAAATATTCTGCAGCAGTAAGTTCACTTTTCATCTGCATTTACACTTAAAATGGCAGTAAAACATCAAGAGGTTTCCTGGTGAAATGCATGCCTTTACATAGTACACTCTTGTCAAATTATATAAAGCATTTGATCCTGTATGATCTTAATTTTCTGTTAACCCTTCAATTTACGCACTGAAAAAAAATGAACAAATACCTCATTTTTTTGTAGGAATTGCTATTCCTACAGCAACACCTCTATGTCACTTACCTTTAAGCTAAATTGAAATGTAATCTCCAATATAACTAAACCAGCACCGGATGAATTTAGCATTCAGTAAATATTTAGTATTCCAGGCCAAATTTAGACCATTTAGATGGTCTTTCTTCAAAAATTATCTTGCTTCTACAAGCATTTATGTTAATTGTATATATTACATACCTATCATTGCTGCAGCCCTCTAATAACATTATTAGATAATCTGAGAGAAAGAACTCCAATACCTTTCTTTCCTCCTTGCCAAAAGAATTCTCCTGCCCTCAGCAGCTCCACCCTAGCTCTTCCTTTCCTCTAGTGCTTAATGGATTTATTGCAGAGGTCTTTTAAGTCCTAGTGAAAGGCTTTTTGGTTTGGACTCATGGTTTTTCTACAAATACAGTAATTTAAATAGTCTTCAATTTACTCTGAGTATATGAGATCAGTAAGCCTTCCAGCCTGTGTTAAGGTGAGCAGTGGAAGCACACTGTGAAGCTCAAAACCTTGCTTTTCCAAAGACAATGGAATGCTAGCATCTGGTCTCATGGAACTACAGCCTCAAGGTCAAACAGATTGGTTACTCCTACCCTTGGACAAAACCACTTGTTACTATGCTCTGGTTTTGACTTCCTTAAAGATAAGCACGCAGTCTGTCTTGCCTTCTTACTATGTTTGAAAACAGAATGATGTCTCTAATAGTGATGCTGTTAAAGACAGCCCACTTAAATGATTACAGTTTCTTTGTCCTGGCAATTAGGAGCCCTTGGCCCCCAGACAAGTTTGGGACAGGCAAGGACCTACCTGGGTAATACAGATGTGCTAATTTTACACATATGGTGGGAATCTTGGTGCCCTCCTATGTTCTCCACTCCAATTGTTTGCTTGTCCTCATTAACCATGCACTGTGTGCACTTCATTCCTGCTACTTCCCTCCCTGCTAACTCTGCTCTCCCGTGGCAGTCTCTGCATTCTGCTGTCCTCCCTGTGCCTTGCCTATCTTTGTTTTTCAGGGTATCAGCAATCCCAGCGCAAAGGAGTGATACAGGCTTGGAACACGTCAATTGTTACTTGCCAGGAGCAATTCTTCCAAAGACCTGCTAACAATGATCTAGGTTTAGTTTACTACCTTTTGCAAAAGCAGAGACTGTTCTTTCCTATCTCTGCATTTTTCCCCTCTGATTTTTAGAAGTTTCATGGTACTGCCAACAGCATTTCCTGACATTTCGAAATGAAACAGATACAGCATTTAAATAATGATTTTCCATCACAGAAATGCCATCCAGCTGAGGATGAGATCCCGCAGGCTTAGCCTCTCAGCCTTTTAAATGCTGTTCTGTTTCAGCTCCTTCCCTCTCTTTGCATATTCACTGACTTGCCCTAGGCTTAAGTATGTCCTCAACTCCATTCAAAAAGTGAGGTTAGCATCAATGTTCATCAGCACCTCAAAAACTACTTTTAAACCTGACAAGTAGCAGAAAAGCAGCAGTCTACAGTTCACAAGTATTTTAGAAATGCACAAAAAATCTTGCAAGGAACAATCCTAACAGCCAGGCTCAAATTTTAGAAAAGAGTTAAAAGAATTTAAACCACATAACTGCTTATCTGAAAACTGATGCAAGAATACAGAACTAGTCTTACGTAAACGATTTTAATACTGCAGCTGGATAGGAAATGGGAACATTCCAGTCTGGTCAGCAGGTTCACTGCTGACACTGTTGATTAACTATGGGAAATGCGGTATGGTAAGTTAATAGTTTCTGCAAGATTTCAGTGAGGAACAAAGGTAAATTTCAAGAACATGGAAATCTACTGACAGCTCTTTAGGTACGCTAAAAAACTCTGCCCTTGGAATGCTACTTGCTCAACTACAGGAATAGCTACCATTTATCTTCAGCAGTTCACCCTGTAGCCTATGTGCAACAGCATCTTGCCATTTTTATCCTCTGGTAACTACTGCAAGTCCCTAATCTCCATAATCCCTTGCCCTCTACAAACACATAAAATTACTTCCCCCTCACCGGTACAACTGGTATTTCTGCATGTTAGTGCAGGATTTGAGAGAATAGGCATATACGCACAAAATTCAAGTTGTCATTCCTTCAACAAGAGAACTATTCTTACTTGAAAAGTCAACCTAAGTGTTAAGTAAAAAAGATTTGCTGCTCATCAGTTCTCAGACTGTAATGTGATGTATATTGTTTGGTCCGGTATGTAGCTCAGTAGGTTGACAGCAAAGGCTGTTTGGAGAACTGCTGTGGTCATTTTTCAAATCCAAAAGTATAGGATACCAAAGAACAAATAAAATCAAATCACTAAAGAATTCTTAAGTTCTAAATTATCCAATTCTTTCATCCTGCCCATTGCCTTGTCCAAATATTTTATGAATTGTGGTTTACAAGAGAAAAATACAAAAGAGGAATGTGCTCAGTAGCAGTTAGAGAGTCTTGAAACTGCTCAGAAAAGGCAATAACTGGGAAAGAAGGCATAAGGAGGATTACACACTTCTTCCCCCACAACTACTCACAGTGTTGACTGTCTTGCTGTTACAGTTTTTCCATGCAGACCTTAGTTGGTAATAAAGCATAATGACAAGAGACTTGAAGAGACATGCTAGAGACTACCTGGAATACTCCCCAAAGGATCTCAGGCTGTTAATGAACACAAGGAACAGTGACATAAGTGGCTGAGGCATTTCTGCTTTTAACTGGCCATTTCCCACAGGAGGGCATGGAGATGGACAGCGCTTGAAACACTTAAAAGCAGGTAAATGTTTACCTGTAATTACATAGGATGCACCAATTTGAACCAAGTCATTCAGGAGTTTTCTTTCCTGCCTACAGAAGCAAAGCAGTTGAAAGAATATCTGGCAAAGTCCCGAAATTGAGATGCACGGGATATCATAAGTGGTATTATTTGACACAGACTCCTCCCCAGTGCTTTTGCTCCTGCTTGTGGCGATCTCTGCGGCTACGTTTAGTAAACAGCAGCATATATGAAGGATTCCCAGAAAAAAAAGGCACTTAAACAGAACTAGTTTTTCCAGTTAGAAGCAATGGGGCTGAGGGACACAGAAAATTATTCCAGGCACCAGACAAGAAGTGCTCAGAGTTATGAAAGTATTACTTACTATACATTAGGGTCGTCCCAATAACAGAAAAACAACCATGACATTATGAGACATGGAAGAAAAAAGCAGCACTAAAATTTTCCATAGTACTGCTTCAATTTCAGTTGGGATTACTTTCACTGCAATGACTATGGCTGGGAGATCATATCCTCAAATACTACGATAGCAGATCACTTCCTTTCTTTTGGACGCATATTGTTTCATGCAGCTCAGAATTTTAAGTCAGCAGTGATCCTTTTCTATATTTCATTAAAAAGGGGACTTCAACTCAGAAAAAACAAAGTATTCTCTAAATTGCTTTCCTTTTCACTCCTGTCTCTTTATAGCACACAAACTAGAAGGTGTTTTTTTCTAGCCCTTGAACTGCAGAGGCATCTGCTGTGGACCAGAGTTTATTCCTGGATTCACACAGTCACAAGAGTTCTCATGTGAACTGCAGGTATTCCTTGGCATTCTTGACCCAACCCAGCAGAGCTTGGCTACGCAGCACTCTCCAGGCTTCTTGATAATTTAATGCAGCTTCCTTGTAGTCCCAGTAGGTTTTTAGAGTCTTCACCCTGAAAAAAATGCACAAAAATGAAAGCAGTTCTATGATCCTATTGAGTATGAGGTCACAAAATTAAAAAAGAAATCAAACCTAAGAACATGATGAACTCCTATGAACTCTTCCATGCTACTTAGTGAAATTCTCTTCTAGGGAGACTTGGAGACGTCCAGGCTCTAAAGCTAGACATTGTCATCAATCTTACAAAAGGAAGCAAAACAACTCTTCTAGCACTAGAAATGTCTGACTGTGTGACCACAGGTAACAGAAAACTTCTGTGACAGCAAAAAACACGGAAGCAAAGCTGAAAAAGGGGCTAGAGTGCTTTGAATTGGGTGGAAGGAGCCTTACTTAGTGTGCTAGAAAACTGGCTGTAAGGGAAAAGGACAGAATGAACTGTATAGTTTTTCTTTTCCAACAAAAAACTAACAGGGAAGAATGAGACAAAGGAGAAAATAATCTCTTTTATTTCCTTAAAGCAAAAGAGACTCATCAGTTTTGGTGTTATTCCTCTTCCTCAAGTAGCAACTATGCCCCACAACCTCAGCAGAACAATTGGTCACTCATTATACCAATGATTTTCAAAATAGAGAAATTCAGGTCTAGAGTATCTGAACACAAGTGCCTGTAAGACAATTTCATCAAGACTTTTTTTCCTTTCCTTGCATTCCATTTCCAACCTCTTTTATCTTCCTTTGTCAAAACATCTGTCAGCCACATGTGATACACAATATTTACACATCAAACCCAGTATGAAGGGAAGATCATGGGCAACATGACTTTCACCAAGAAAGAGGAAGAGCCAAACTACTACAGGAATCCTAATCTCTAACGTCTGGGAACCACTGCACTAACTTCTAAAACAGGCTTTCATGCTCAAGGGCAATTATGATCACCTCCAAAAAAACCCCCAGAGCTCCGCCGTAATTGCAGACGATCAGAAGCTGTGCTTGAGGCACTCAGCATTCTGCTATAAATTTATTTCTAAAACACTATGACATGCAAAGCAAGCCACACCAACTATCTTTCAAACCTTGTATTCAGAAAGGTGCAAGAGTGGAGAACCTGTCTATGCCATTGCTGAATATGGGAGATATAGTCTCTTAAAATACCTGCCTTGCACTCTTATTACAGCCAATCCATTTTGCTTTCTCCACCTCTTTCACATTAATCATACTCTGTGAAACTAATCTCTGAGCTGCTCTCAAAAGTCTCATATAAGGGCCACACTAGAACTTTCCCCCACTTGGCCACTGGAATGGCCACAGAACCCCATTATGAGTATTGGATCTGGAACTGGAACCCTCCATACTGCAAACTGAGCAGGAAGAAAGAATAATAATACAATCTTCCTTGTGATGGCTCCTGACTACAGTTTAAGAGAAAAGAGGATTAGTCATTCATTGAATAAGCCCAGCAAGAAAGAAGACTTTTTTTTTATTTTACGAAGTCTCTCTTATATTCAAAGTGCCATACAGCCAGCCACACCTTGTACAAAGAGTGATGCCTGGAGACTCTCTTCAGTGGATGACACTGTATGACAAGAGAAGATTTTCACTTCCCCAGGTGGTGACTAAGGCACGTTTTTTTCCCTAACAACAGGGAACAAACCCCAGTAATGCAAAAAATCTCCTTTGCCACATCAAGTGATCTGCAAACAATACTGCAGAGGATTTTATGGACAATTCAGATTAGCAATAGCACAACACTGTCCAATGGTGTGTCACCATTACTTTGGCAGTGAGCATGGAAAACATGAAAAGAAAAAAAAAAAAAAAAAGATGGATTTATGCACCAGTAATTTCAAAATGATAACACATGAGAGGGAATCAATGGAAGAAAATTAAGTATGACAGGTGATGGTAACAGGTAGTAAATAAACAACAGTAGAGTCAATCTAGCTAGAGAGATGAGTGAAAAATTAAATAAAGCACAGAAGACAGATCATAAGAATTATTGCAAAGGAAGAAAGAAGGTGGGACAGCATAATACAGTACTATCTAGTTCTTGGTGAAGTAGCTCATGCCAGCCAAATACCACCTCCTTTTCAGTCTCATGTGAAAGCAAATAAACTAAATCCCGAAAAAAACCAAATCGATGAATGTCATGCTTAACATCTTAGATAAGCTATACTACTATAAATACCTAAATTTGCCTTTTAGAAGAGCCAGCAAAGTTCTGGCCCCAGTAGGCTGTCTACCTGTTCCAATTTAACAGCACCCAGACAGATTGTCTGTGTGAAGAATGAATAAGAAAGTCACA
>VWZU01010908.1:30988-53388 GCA_013397095.1 Sterrhoptilus dennistouni
AAAAAAAAAAAAAAAAAAAAACAAACAACCATCAGAATCAGTTCCATATAAAGTTTTAAATTCCCCAGTTCCTAAGTCTGACAATGGAAAACAGTAAATGAAGGCAGTGTTACATAAAAAATAACCCTTGTCCTACTATGGCCTACAACTACAAAACAAGCTGTTCAGCAAATCTGGAAGTACTACAGAATGAGCTTTGCTTGATGGCAAGAAACACAGATGTGGACTAGAAGAGTCAGGGAAGGAACTTAGGGTCAAAGTGGAAAAAAGGCAGCTGGATGACAGCACAGCTTTAGAGCCAACCATTTGTGGGAAGGGATAACAAGCTGCATTTGAATGCAAAGAAAAGATAAAACTGGGTAACAGTTAAATACACAGAAGTTTAAAGAAGAAATTTGAGAGTGAAAGATTTCTTATCTGAAGTTCACTCAAACTCAGACTCCAAGGGGGAAAGAAAAATTAAAACATCAGAATACCATCTAGAAAGGAAAAGGGAAGATGAAAAAACCAGCAACACAAAGATATTTTTTTATTTTGCCTTTTAAGTGAAGAGGAGGAAAAACAAAACACTTCAAAGGCAACCAGCTGCACAAGCTGACTGGTGAGCTAGCCCCTCTACTGTATAAATAGAGTTTGTGCAGCATAAAAAAAGTCACATCTGTGAATCAGCTAGACTTTGTCAGGAGAAGCCCAGACAAATAAATAGTAGAGGACAAAAAAGTCAAAGGAAACAACAAAATCAATGGTCTAGAAAAGCCCTGAGGTGGAGTGACTTTATGCAAGCAGCATGAGATCATGAGTCACCTACCCAACAATGCACAAGTTCACAATCTGTTTTGAGGAAATTATGATGGCTAAACGAGTGAGGACAAACTCCCACCCAAAAGAGGTTAAAAATTTTGTATTTCAAACTGATTTAAGGACAAAGTATCCCTGTTTACAGAATCAGCTGAAAGCACCTCAGCAATAGCATGGTTCGTGTTGACACCAAAATTTTGAAACAGTTATGAGACACTTCTATAGACACAAAAGGTAACTGCAATCCTTAATTCAACAAAACTCAAAACCAAGCAAGATCCGTTAGTTAAAGATCCAGGGTACAGTTACTTTGGCTAAGTTTGTTGCATCTACTGTCTTAGTACCATGAAAGGCTGAAATGGCCTATCTCACCTGCTTCCAGTCACATATGCCTCCTACTTCCTTGGCATGGGTTTTCTCTGTTTCAAATTTCCAATTAGTCCGAGAGAAAACACAGAAGACACGGAAATTGTTTTCAGCCACATTACCTAGTTGAACTGGCTCATCATGAGATTGGAGAACTGCTACTGATACAAGAGTGAAAACCATAATCTACAGCCAGTAGCAGCAGAGAACTGCTGTGGGACCAAACCCATGAGCAGCTACAAGCAGTTAAACTGGCTCAAGAGTTGGGGTTAACTGCATCCTAAAGCTAGTGGAATTGTATCTGGAAGCAAGACTAAAATAAAATAAATCTGCTATGGATTTGGAACCTTCTTCATCTCCCAGAATCTCTAAGCCAAAGAAAACTAAGTTTCTGTACCTGTGAAACTACACTTTACTTTATAGTATACCACCAAATACATAATGCACCTAATACTATGCCATACTGGATGATTACTGCAAGTAGTTAAACCCAGTCTGATAAACCAAATTTGTTTTTAATAACGTAAAGGAAAATTGCACTTATGGCTTCCTAAGACAAAAGCTGCTTTATTTTCTTCCCAGAAGGTCTCTGTTTATGCAACATATGCAGTGCAGAAAGAGCCCTACACACTACCTCACCTTACTAGCTCTTACTCCACTGTACGCTAAGATGAAAACTGATTTTAACCTAGACTTAAAAAAAAAAAGCGGTTTTACTCAAACTCTTCCTTTTGTGAATCAAAGAAGAGGAATTTGATAGAATTACTGAACAACAACTAGATACCAATAACTCCATGGCAGTCTTGGGATGCAGGGTTTGAATACAACCAAGGCAGAGAGCTGCAGGCAGCTGATCTAATAGCTCGTGTTTTCAAAAAAGATATTACTTCCTCGTCTTGTGTCTCTTTTCACATTTTTCAAGTATCAAAGTTTAACAATGTTCTTATCTAAAATAAGATCACAGTATTCTGCAGTTTCATTAAGATAAATTCACTCTTCTAAAGGCAATGATATGTCTTTACCGTAGAGTGTCTGGTAGATCCTCTTGTGAAATACTTGCCACCAGCTTTTGGAATTTATGGAAGAGTTCCACTTTACAGATTTTGGATCTGATATTAAAAAATTTTAAAAAATTTAAAAATTAGAAATTGATGGGAAAAAAAATCGTAAATTCACTCCACCTTACAGCTCACACAGCAGCCCACCCCCATTAAACATTTTTGATAGAAAGCATTGTGTTCACTTCTCAAAGAACAGAAAAACTTCTCTACCATTTAACTTTTCCTACCCCATTTAAGTTACCCACCTGCCTTTTCCCTTAAAGTGCTATACTTACAAAGAGCTGCATGGCCCCCATTCTCTCAGGCAGCACTCACCAGTTTGCAGAACAAACATTTTAACATCACACTGTTATCTGCATGAAACTGCACTGTCATCAGTTCACAGCTCCAAGAAGGTTTAGCCAGAAGGACTAGTTCCAGAAGAGATCAAACAAGCACAAGACTCCAAAGGCTTTTTCAAACAGTTAAATTTATATTATTCAAAACAAACTAAAGAAGGAGCAGAAATATCTGGAACAATGCTGATGTATTCACAATGGTGACAAGGACACATTCAGCAACAGCTGCAGGGCAGTTAAATACAAAGAGGCTCATCAAAAAATAGTGACTCAGTGAGAAAGATCTTTAGAAGATACTATATACACCTGTCAGCTTTGAGCCCTTCTATTTCCCCAAGAGGATGGCAACCAGAATCACTGTGTATAAAGTGTAGTTTGGTTTTGAATGGCCCAGCTGTTTCCTCTATTTAATTATCTTTGCACACTTAACAATGACTGATTCAGTTCTCCAACAAGCCAAGCTGATTCTCCAGAAGCACTGAAAACAAAATCAGTCAAAAAAAATCTTCCTATGTTGCTAGTATGTATTTTAAGAACATCAAAAATGGCATAGTATCATAGAATCTCCACAAGGATCATCGAGTCCAACTCCTGGCTCAGGAAAACCCCAGCATGTGCCTGAGAGCATTGCCCAAATGCTCCTTGAACTCGGACCACTGTGACCACTGCCCTGGGGAGCCTGTTTCAGCACCCGACCACCCTCCGTGTGAAGAACCTTTTCCTAATATTCAGCCCAAATCTCCCCTGACACAGCTCCAGCCATTCCTCAGGCCCTATCACTGGTGACGGGAGAGCAGAGAACAGTGCCTGCACCTCTGTGTCACCTCACAAGGAAGTTGTAGCCTGCTGTGAGGTGTCCCCTTCTCCAGGCTGAACAAACCAAGTCACCTCAGCTGCTCCTTGTAGGGCTTCCCCTCCAGACCTTTCATCATCCTGACGGCCCCCCCTTTGGACGCTTACAGCTTTATCTTCTTATATTCCCATGCCCAGAACTGCCCCGAGGAGGTGAGGCCACACCAGCGCAGAGCAGAGCGGGACAATTCCTTCCTTCACCTCGCCAGCAATGCTTTCATTATTCCAATTGCCCTTTCTCCCTTACACAGCAACTCTTCCTTTTCCCTTGCTCTCTACCTTTCCCCCTTCTTCACCACTCTCTAGCTCTCCTCCTGCTCTGACAAAATCACATGAGCTGACAAAGGTGTTTAAGCCAACAAATAAAACGTGCCTAGATATTACAACACTCTCACACCTGCTCTGATGGCTCCCAATCCCCTTCTTTGTTGTGCCCTGGCGGAAGCCATCTGAGGTGACATCCAGAGGTTGCTCAGGGACCGCACTCCAACTGATAGCTGTAGAAGAAATTGTTATGAACAAAGGAAGATACTCTTATCACAAAAGCAGAACCTAACAGTTCCTTTCATTTTATTTGTTCATGTGTTGCTTCCCAAAATTATTCAAACTAGAAAGAGGACCATGGTTTTCTAGGGCCATAATTCCAGTATCTAAAAGAATGTTTAATTTAAAAATACGAAAACACACATACACACAGAGCTTTCATCTTAATAAGATCATTTAACAATCCATGCCTCTAAACATCTGGCCTTCAGCTTTGTAATTCTCCATTTCTTAGGGGGATTCTACTTTCTTTTGTGCATCCTGTCCAGACAACACATGAAGAAATTTCCAAGTTAGATGGCTTATTTTCACATCAGGCTGTGAAAATTTTGCCCTAAACTATTTGCACCAGTCATTCTATGTTTTCCTTAATTTATTGTCTGCTATTATTTTATTGTGTACTCTAAGTAGTTTCATGTTTGATAACAGATATACCCCAAATATTTGTATTCTTTCTCCATTCACAGATCTTTGGAGCAATTACAAACATTACTCAGCATGACAAGTCTTTTGTTCATTACCAAGGAGAATGCAGAACTGAAACAAAGTCTTCTGTTTTCTTCTTGTACTCAACTTCTGTTTCCCCTGATTCTTTTCTGTCTGTTTTTAGATTATAAAATTCTTAATGACATCAACCAAGTGTTTATTCAGTCTGAAAACTCCCTACTGGAAACTAGAGGCTGAGACAAATATTATTAACAATTAAGCCATGACCTGAAAAGAAATTCTTGCTTTTCATACTTTGCTGCTAATATACCGGCAAGGAATGATGTTCCATTCCAAACAACCAAACCCACCTTATTTTTATTCAGACTTTTGCACAGTTACGCAACTAGCCCAACTTAACTCACCTGCACTGCAAGGAACAAGTTTTGTTCTGCTGTTAGTTTGAACTTCCTGAATTGCCTGACGGCTATGTTCAAACTGAAGATCTGATTGCAGCAGCTTAACCTCTTGAGTGAGAAAACCATCTGGCAAAGATGAGATGTGCTGACACCTGTGTAAACACAGGAAAATGCAAGTGATTTTCAGTATGTTCTTCCAAATAAGATCATTTTGCACAATTTCCCTTCATTATTTAAAGAACATTTCTTTTACATTAAAACAGAATTGAACATGAGTTATACAGGTAAGACAAGGAGGTATGGATGCATTTTTCCCTTCAGAAATATATTGAATAAAACCCCAAAGCCACAGTAATAAACTGGCTTTTAAAAAGGTTTAGTTAAAAGCTATTATAATCAATTAAGTATGTGGGACAAAAACTGCAATATGCTTCTGCAATCACAAAGAACAATTAAAATCATCAAGTATTTACATAGTCAACTGAATCACATTGGGAATTGTTTTATGAGCCTAAAAGTTTATAATCAAAGCCTAAAAACATGCAAAATATACTTACAGTTCCATGTATAATCTTATCTTTGTTACATTAAATTACCATTGCATAATGAATGACATTAGGATCATACGAGGAAAAAACAGCATGTGTTTAATCACTACAACATTCACACAGAGCAGGAATTAAGACTGAGATCCAGCAGTCTGAAAAAGTGCCTGACTGCACTAGGACTAACAAAGCTAGGCAAATTCTTGTTACATGTTACAGAATGAGGAAAGGATTATACAGAAAGCTCCACCAGGTACCTAACTAGAGCTTCTCCATTAATAGACTGATGACTTTTATAATCGTCCTAGAAGCATGGACGGGTATAGAGAAAAGGAGTTACTAAACGAAGTCAAACCTTCCATATTAACTGGTCTAGTAACTGCCACTTAATGGTTCGGCTCTCTGTTTTTTTTTTTTTCTTGCTCTCCTTTCCCTTCACTCTGCCCAAATCCACTTACTCTTCTCCACTGCTCTATACTGATTTAGCCTCCTAAGTAAGAAAAATTTCCACTTCCTATCCCTGTTGCTGGGATATTTTCATCAACCGAAGAACCGAGGAGAAAGAAGGCAGTGCACAACAGGTAACTTTCCTCATTTTGTAACAGTGCACTCCATCTTTCACATAGATCTCCCTGAGGCGACAGGTTGTGTTATGAGAGCTCTACTACTCACAGTAGGGAGAAAGATCAGATCTTGGATGTAACTGAGATTAAAGAAGTAGATGAATTTTTACCACCATGAAAATGCATATAAGCTTTGCCTCTCCAATGTAACACAACTGTCTTCTTCCAACTGACCAATACAAGCTGTCACATACTATGTGTCCTGAACACTTCAGTAAATGAGAGAACAACTGAGGTGGGAGGGGACCTCTTGCAGGTCATCTAGTCAACCAGCCCTCCTCCAGCTGGGTAACCTACAGCCACCTGCTCAGAACAGCATCCAGATTGCTTTTCAATAACTCAAAGATGCGAGAGTCCACAATCTCTCAGGGCAACCTCTACCAGTATTCCATCATCTTCACAGCAAACAAGTGTTTCCTGATGTTCAAAGGGAACCTCCCGTGCTTCAGTTTGTGCCTATTGCCTCTTGTGCTATCACCAACATCACTGAAAACAGCCTGGCTCAATTTTCTCGGCCACCTCCCTTCAGATATGTATACAAATTGATAAGATGCCCACAAGCCTTCTCTTCCTCAGGCTGAGTAGGCCCAGCTCTCCTCATATGAGACAAGCTAAAAATCTATTAAGCATCTTTGAGGCCCTTTGCTGGCCTCTCTCCAATATGCCCATGTCCCTCTTGTACTGAGAGGCCCAGAACTAGACACAGCCCTTCAAATATGGCCTCACCAAGGTGAATCCAGGGGAAGGGTCATCTCCCTGGACTCGCTGTGATACTTTGCCTAGAGTGGCCCAGAATACCATTAGCCTTCTTTGTTGCTGGCTCATTTTCGACTTCACATCTATCAGGTACCCCTAGTCCTTTTCTGTGAAGCTCCTTTTCAACTGGGCAACCCCCAGAACACAACAGCACATGGGATTGTTCTTTCCCAGGTGCAGGTTTTCATCTCCCCTTGCTGAACTTCAAGAAGTTCCCACTTTTTCCCAGCCTGCTGAGGCCACTCTGGATGCCAGCACAATGCCCTGGCCAACCACCCACCCCTCAGTCTGGAGTCTTCAGCAAAGTATCTGGGCATACAGTATGCACCATCATCCAGATGACTGATTAACTGAAGGTATTAAGAAAGTTTGGACCTAGTATTGATCCCCGGAGTACACGGCTACTCACACCTTTAACTACACTTTGCCCAGTGATCACTACCTTCTGGGCCCAGTCATTCAGATAGTTTTCAATCCACATGTCTGCTCACCCAGTTCACACCTTAACAGATTCTCCATCAGGATCTTACAAGACACATTATCAAAAGCTTACTGAAGTTCTAATATTTGTACGACACTTGTTGTCTTCCAAAGCTCACTGTCTCCATAAGCACCATCTGAGGAGAGCACTTACCTTTCAATAACTGCTCTCCGCATAGCTTCTTGGCTATATGGACACTTTCCCACTATAACTGCTGACAGATACACTGGATACTGTAGAAAATGCATCAGAAGAGCTCCTTGACACCCTAACACATTCCAGCGAGCCAGTTTATCACTGCAGGACATAGAGCATGTTCTGTCTCCTCGACCTGGCTTCACTCGTAATAATCCCACACAGTGGTACCCCAGCCCAGGTATTTGGGCATCATCCAGCTCTCCAGGTACACATTTTGCTCCAGTTCTATGAACATCTACTACCTTTGGTCTCACTAAGCCAGTCTCCTTATTAGCTGTTTGCATCTCTGCAGAACATTCACAGATCTTTTGATCTGTGTTGTCTTCTTGTTTCACAGATTCATGGTGAACAGCCAGGTCTTCAGGGATTATGGAAAAACAACCACCATCATCAGTTTTCATCCTCTTGATTACATGATTACTTGGCATCTTCTCTAATTTCCTTTTATCTTCTGGACACAAGTGATTATGGTTACTTCTACATTCTGCTGATTGTCCTGCTGCATGGCCTCCAGTCACTGGCTTAGAAAGCTGGTTCTCTGGTTCACTAACTGGAAAAATAGAAGCATCTCCACCTGGAACAAAATAAATAATGTAAAACTGGCCAAAAAATCATCTTGTGACTGAACAAATCATACCAGTAATGCTACAACTACTAGTAGCTTTCACAGATCTGCGCTCATGAAAAATTACGAACTATGGGAACACATTTTTGAAACATTGTCCTGTGCAACACTGAATCAAATCTCACTGAATCTTGAGCCAATATATGCTTCAAGTTTTGTATTCTATGTAAGAAATAATCAAGAAAGCAAAATTTATAACCTATAAAGTAAAAGGTAACAAAGGCATTTGACAGACTACAAGCAGTGCTGAAGACTCACAGGAATACATGATCTAATCAAACATGAACCTCAAAAGAATAATGAAAGAATAATCTGTCAAGGGTGAAAACTTTAATCTGTATCACTGAAACAACCTCAGAACCAAAATTCTGAAGCTCAGTTCAAATCAAAGCAAGTCTGACAGGCCTGCATCTGATTTATGTGAGAAATTTCTCACAATGTGAGAAAAAGAAAGTAATTAAATTATTCTCACTAACAAATTTGAATACTATGTAATTTCCATTCTGAAATGTACTAATGAAGAAAAATCAAACTGCATATTCCAGCAATGTACTCAAAATCAAGAAAATGTACAAGCAACTAACTCACTCTATGAAGTACTGATGAGGCATATTTTGCTCTGTAACAGACTAGCAGCTGAAGAACACACCAGTGAGAGAGCATGGTAACATCAAGATGCCTGATACGGCTGCATCCCTTCATTCTGTCACTAGATCTTCATCTTTGAGGTGCTGGGTTTTTTTAAACACACAAAGAATGTTTTCCATGACAGAAGTTTCATTACATTCCCTAAGAAGTTTTGTGTTGGAGTGCTAGTGATGCTTCATGAATGGGGCTTTTTCTCCTGATTTTCAGGAGTCTGGTTTTGGTTTGTTGGGGGGTTTTGTGTGAGTCAGTGTTAGCTCTTCTCCATTCTTCTTTTTTGCTTGGCTTTAGGGTTTTTGTTTGCTTGCTGGTTTGGGGTTTTTCTGGCGTTCATTTGGGGTTTTTTTCTTTGTTTGCTTCACAGGATTGGGGGTGGTTGTGGTTGGGTGTGGGGTATCTTTTGTTTGGTTGTTTTTAGGAATGGTGGTAAATATCAGTATATTTTATTAAAATTATAATCCAAGGAGATAATGTTTGAAGCAAAGCAACTAGGCAATATGGCAATACCTGTGACAAGTATGCTATTTTCTGTAAAAGAAAATAATAGCTATTATTGTTTAAAGTTAAACATTCCCCTATATAATAAGAAATACATAAGACTTACTGAGTTCTCATGAATCACATTCCGTGAAATAAAATGCCAAATCTATCTGTGGAGAACCAGTCATTTTCAGGCAGCGCCAGTAACATGAATTACTGCCTTTCTCTCAACCCAGACCAAAGAGAGACTAAAGAAAGACAAGGGGCAGAAAAGATTCTACAAGTGGGAGCAAAGCACTTGGTTCACTCCAGCATACTCACATGGGGTATGACTGGAGAAGAAAATAAATATGATATTTGGCTTGAGTTTCCATTTCCCAGTTTCAGTTCCTGGACTAAAGATACATTGCTGATGGGAAGCTGCAAGCCACAGCTGATGGAGAAGATACCTGTTAGGCAGAAAGTTTTCATGAACCATTGATTTCATTTTTGATGCATGAGAAAACAACAAAACTTAGATGCCCTCTAGTGGCTGTTCTTTCCAGATGGGAGTCTATCAGGAGCCAATCATCTTTTACAGAGAGACGGCATCCAACATAATAAACATATCACTGGAACTTTAATAACAGACCTCAAAGAGTTGGATTCAGTGGAGTTAATGTTAACCATCTCAAACTGTATAGATGAGGTCCTCACCTCCCACTGCATGTGTTTTTACCAATTCTGTAACTCATCTGATTCAATGAGACTCAGTTTAGTGGCATCAAATTGCAAGAAACATACTCATTTCTGCAGAATTACTCTCCTCCTGGCCAGTTGCCTGAACCAGTTTATCCCACGTAAACAAGAGGACTGTCGCATGGTAAAAAGCAAAAATTCTATCCTTGACTAGTAGTCATCAGATCTGCACTGATGTCACATGAAATCAGATCCTAATTCTTCATACAGAGGCTCCACAAGAACAAGGAAAAAGCAAGCTTTTGTGTAAAGGCCTCAATACTACCTAGAAGTATAAAAATTAGGTTAAAATCCTGCTGACAACAGGAAAACAGTGTTGCAGACACAGAAGTAATACAGTCTTTCACTATATTATCATATCTGAAGGTACAAAATTTTGCTATTTCAGCAAGAGGTCAAAACAATTTATATCACAACAACCTCAGGTGGCACTGAGTAACAGCACTGTTACAGCACAGAATAAAACTTCATTCATGCCTCACCTCTGGAAGCTCCTCTTGGCCACAATTTCAGCATGGCTGTCATTCAGAATGTCTCCTAAAGCAAAACCCAAATGAGAATACTAAATCATTACTAAAAAAAAAAAAAAAAAACCAAATATTACATAGGACAGTTCTCCATATTTGTTAGTATCTGAAGGTTTACTATTGCTTTTAGAGTACTGCAAGATATTTAAACTTCCAATCACCACAAAAGGAGGTCAACAGCCTACACAAATTAAGGATAAAAATACTCAGTCTGCAGCAAGTCAGAGACTTGACCAAATACCAAATTTTAACTCTTCTGATACTGGAAACCCTTTAAGCTGAATAAACACTACCATCCTTCAAAATCTTCCTGACTTTTGTTTTCAAGGGTAAATCTTGATACTCTCAAAACACATTCTGCCAGAAAATTTCAATTGTTTGTTAAGCTTTTGGTTGAAGTTTTTTTATTAAACTATGTCCTACAATTTAAACTATTTTTCCTGCAAATAATTCTGATATTTACTAAGTTTGCACATCTCATCTTCAGCTTTTCTACACTATCTGCCTGTCATGGTATGTAAAGTAATAGGGGATATAGGCTGTCTTTTACTTCAGAGGTAAGGGCCAAGTGATAGAAATCCTCTTTAAAGTTTTAAAAGTTTAGAAGCGATCTAACAGATAACCATTAACATGACCTACCACCAAGTTAAAAATGTTATCATAAGAGGAGAATATTTTCTAAATTTGAGATCACTGAAGACAAATAATGGCAAAACAAACTAGTGTTACTTTTTTCTAGTCAATTTTCTACTTAGAGCCTTAATATCTAGACTGTAAATGGTACAAAAGTTTCATCATAATTCTCCTAAAACAGTCAGAAAAATGTCTGTATTAAAACTCTTCTGAGATGGACAAATCACAAGAAACATCCAAAAAAATCTAAGATACAGAATCTAGTTTCTTCTCTTTTGCTCCACTAATTAATTTCAAAATGAAGGACATTATAGAGAACATGAAGTAGCCTAAACCAGATACAGGCAAACCCCCTTTCTCATATCTCAGTCTAGTCCTCCTCTGAAGTCTAAAGAGGGTAGAAAGCCCCATACCTATATATGCATGAACACTTTCCCCCCCTTCCTCACTTCTCAGCATTCATCATTACTATGGCTACTTCCCTGTCCTAGCAGAGGAGACAGATACATCATGAATTAAAAAATGGACACACAGAGCAAGGAAAGTCTCCTGCAACACATAGTAAGAAATGGTAGTTGTGAGAAGCCACATTTATTGTGCCACACTTGGAACTATCTAGCAGTAATATGCAGGAAGGAAAGAAACATGCATTAAGGAAAAAAACCCATGTGTTTTCTGTCTGGTTAGTACCAGCAGTGGTACCTCTTGTATCAGACCGCGACAAAATTAGACTGCAACAGGTAACCAAAGCACAATTATTTTCCTGATGTTTTGTTTTGCTTTTAGTTATGAAATCTTTGCGTATGCAGACTCAGGGTCTAAGCTACACGTTTCCAGATATAAAAAGTTAATTCACCTTTGAGGCAGCAAGTGCAGCAAACATTCATGGCAGCCACTGTGTCTGCCTAAGCTCCTCTCTCATTCATGAGGGAAGGTCTACCTTACACTTCTGGCTTCAATCCAGAACCAGTCTGAGCAGAATGTCTTGGACATTTTCATTGATTCTATGACACCAGAAAGAAAGAAGGTAGCATAGGTAGTCTGTTCTTGAATTTTACACCATACTTACCAGTTTTTCGCATTTTGTTTTGACCAATACATTTTGTTCCAGTTCCCATAGCAACAACTTCCTTAGTTACTGAAAAAGAAACAGCATTAACTGAAAAAAAACTATCACCTGTAATTGCTAGAAGCATTGCTCTCATAACAGTCATTCTGTTAAGACAACACACCGAACACTGAGTAGAAGGGAATGTGCAGAGAGGCAGACCACGCAACCTTACAGAAAGGAAACAGAATCAGATCAAGAATGGAATACAGCAGGCAGAAGCACCAATGCTAGGAAGTCTATGACCACATAGGAAGAAGGCTAATACAGGCTTGATATGCTGGACAGCACACAGAAGACAGGGCCATAGCATTCCTCAGGCAGATAAGAAATAATAAATATGGGATACAATCTGCCTGACAACACTGAAGTGTCACTAGGGGAAAAGAAGATGATGACAAACTAACACAAACACAAAACATAGTAACACAACCTGTTAAAGGAGAGCAAACCTTTCTAGGGTTCTATCAAATTAATCACATATTTTCAAGAGTTTATATTAGGAATTCAGGTCTTGCCTAAACTTTCACCATATATTGAACAGCAAATGAAGGCTTTCATTGTCATGCTTACAGTCTGGGAAGAACAGCATTTCACTAAAACCATTTCTTTCCAGACAGAAGTTGAGAATCACAATAATCACAAAGTTTACAATCACAAAGAGTAAAGAATTTGGGTGGAGACTGAAATGGAATAGGAAGGGGCGTATGCTTTTTTTAAAGGTACCTTAAAATAAAAGGAAATAAAAAGAAAGCATCAAGAACCTTCTCTGCCCTTCCCTTCTCTCCCACCCCTATCCTCAAAACTCATTCTTACCCTGCAAGTTTCCTGGACTACCGCAAGCCTCTCTTTGGGCTGCAGATTCCACTTTGACGACAGCTGCCAGGGAAGTCCATTCTCTGTTTGGATCTGGTTTCCCCTGCTTAGGAAGTCTGGTCCTATAATGCAGGTAACATAGCCCAGCAATTTCATCAGCTGACCACATGGCTCTTGATTCAAGCGCAGGTTCTACACAGAATTGGATTCCATCACAACACTCCAGTAACAACCCCCATCTCTTCAAACCCTATCATCTTGTTCTGCATGACACTTTCCTGCACAGGTTTCAATCACAAAGACCTAACTGCATCACGCCTTTCAGGACTACTTATAGTAAATAACTTCTCCTAATCGCAAGAAATAAAAAAACAGTGCTAGAACCCTTAAGTGGAGCAGCAGGTGAGGCTGCTGGGTTTCCAAGGCTCCCACTATGCAGCAACCAACCACATGCATCACGCCGCCGTCCCGGTGCGGTCTCTGCAGCTCACCTGAGGCGCCCGGCACCACCTGCCTCCTTTTGAGGCCTCCCCCTTTCCGAGAGACCAGGCAGCCCACGCGCCGAGGGCCCTGCCGCTGCGCCTCCCGCCGCCCCGGGGGNACCGGAGCCGCGCCGCCCGCACAGAGCCCCGCGCACGCGCAGCCCCTCCTCGGGCGCGGCAGCTCTTGCGCAAGCGCACAAAGACTCAGACACGGGTGCAGAGAGAGCTGCCTTTATTGAAGGTATGCGCCGCTCTGAAGCTTTAGCGGAGGTGCCCTCGCCACGCTCGGGCTTCTCGCGGAGGTGCCCGCGGCGGTCTAGAGCCTCACACAGAGGTGCCCTCGGCAGGCTGCGCCTCCTTCTTGCTGTCCTCCGGTTTCATGGCAGGGAAGAGCAACACCTCCTGCAACGAGCGAGAGCGTCAGCGGCCGCGCCCACCCGCAGCACCACATCCCGTGCGCAGGTCTCGCGAGAACTGCCCTAGGCTCAGCAAGGGCGCCAAGCAGCTCTTCTTAGGTGCAATTCTGCGTCTTAAAAAACCTCAAACAGCTGCATTGTCAGGCACTGGTTTCATCAAAGAAATGGCCAGCTTTGCCGAATCCCACTCCCTTTTCCCTGACAAAACCAGCAGTAGGAAGGCACTGCCACTGCTTATGCTTACCTTGATGTTATTGGAATCTGTAAGGAACATGGTCAAGCGATCAATTCCCATGCCCCAACCAGCTGTAGGAGGAAGACCATACTCCAGCGCAGTGCAGAAGTTTTCATCAATAAACATGGCTTCATCATCACCTGCAGCTTTTGCCTAAATGAGGAAATTGTTAGTAAAACGTGAGTTGTACAGAGCTAGACAGTTACACCCCTGCTAACCCCTACCAAAAAGGACAAATACTGCCTTTTGTAGCAGCCATGTAACTCATGAAACCAAACCCTGATAGAGCTGTGCAGATGAGTTAACAGATGAAGAAACCTCAGCACACAGAGAACTCTCGAGGTTCTTTGTACAGGTGCTCCCAAAATAGCACTAGACTCAATTCCTTTCTGACCTGTAAGTTTCCTGTCTTGGCCAAGGCCCAGGCTCCTTACTTCAGTAAAAGCCATCTTTCAGAGCCATATGGCAGCAGATGACAGTAGAATGAAATGCTTTTAAAGGCTTATGAGGGTCTTTATTTGTAGAAACTCCCCTGCCAATGTTTGCAGAAATGACAAAGAAGCATAACTGGTTGAATCATCATTAGCTGGTCCACAAATAAGGGCTGGTTTTTCCTCTCAAGTAGAAAGACTGAAAAACCCTACACCCAGATGGTAACTAATGCACCTAACCATGACAGCCTCCAAAGTGACAAAAGCTGTAATAATAAAAACACAGATTAGCCAACCATCTCAACTTTTAAAAATGCCAAAAATAAGTGTCAGAACAATGGCAAACATTTTTGCTCACAGGTTCAAGGAAGACTTTGCAAAGACTGTTAGGGCAAATTTTTCTCCCTGAAATCCTGAAATGCAAACTGTCATCCTTCATCTCAGTCTCCACCTTTAACACTAAATTTTGAGGCTAATTTTAATTTAATACATATAATCATATGTCTGCAAAGTGTGGCTATAATCATAAGAGAACTGCAGCAAGCATACAAACAGACCAAAAATTAAAGATATTTGTAATGTTATCTGTGCTGACTGAACATTTGGAAATTTACTACCAAGTTGGTTAGTTAACGTAAATCTATTTTCCTGGCTTTGACAATTGTTTAAATGTCTCAGGCACTTTGAAGCCCTTAGAAAGAATAAGATCAAGAATTTTGTTTCTTCAGACTGGATCATTTGACCTCAGTCTTGTGTGGCCAAGCATGCATTAATGGATGTGAATACCAAACTAATAACAAAATGAGTTTCGGTCACTCCTTTTGGAGGCTTACATAGAGAAATCTAGTATTATAAATCTTCAAGCCTAATAGTTCCCAATGTGCACCCCTATCCTGTGAGTCAACCTAAAATATTAGTTCTCTGCTCAGGAAATCGAGGTATTTCTTACACAGCATTAAAATCTTACCGGACACGAAAATCTGTTTGAGAACCTAGAAGTGTAATGTTGTATGACTACATAAACACCTAACTGGGAAAAAAACCCCAAACTTTGACGTTGTGGAATTTAAGAGTTGAGCTGGAGCCCAGATCCCAATAAGCCTCTCCGGTAGAAAGGCTGCTTGGGGAAACCCAGGTGAAGCAGTCAAGCTCACAGATCCACACACACCACTTGGTTTACTCAGCAAGGAGAGGCAGAAGGCCTTTACGCCCAGATCAGTTTTGGCAGGTTTACTTCCAGGAGCTGAGAGCCAAGAGGGCAAGGCATCCGCTTGTCCCTGCTTAAGTGTGCAGTTCAGCAGCCAATGACCTTGAGGTATAGGGGCAGAGCAAAGGGCAGGTAAGGTCAGTATTCCATAAGGGAGACAAGAACAGTCACCAGGTCCCACAACCAATGGAGACACTCTGAGGACAGAAACCAAGGGCCAGGGGCATGAGGGGTGGGGGGGGAACCAGGGCAAATCACGTATACAGAGCACCATTGGGAAGTCCCTCTGTCAGGCTGGGCAGGTAACTATGGTCTGTCGTGCCAAGGCCAGACCCTGGGTATTATGTTGAGGGGCTGCAGGGATTCCACAAAAAACCTTTCAAGCTGTGAAAGACACAGAAAACTTTTTGCACATTTGTGTTTTCCAGACTAGTATTTTGGGTGGAATAAAAGGGAAAATATTCCAAAACAAAGTTGCACAAAAACCCCTAATCAACAGCAGTGTTTAACCTTGCTGACCTTAAAGAGCAAGGTTCCTTCAAAAGGAATTGAACTTTTATGACAAGCTTTCACTTGAGTGAGAAACACTTGCTCAAAGGAGTAACTCTTTTCAGCAGTAGGTACTAATGACAGATTTAGGACAGGCATAGGAAATACTCTTGCTTACATGCCTGTCTTACAATCACTATCAGGAAGACACCATACCTTGGCCTGATCCTCAAACAGCTGACGCTGTCGGAAAGGATCATTAAGTTCTGTGTATGCATTACACACTTCCTTCTTCATTACAAAGAGTTCAAAGCGTTCTGTTAGTCCCGGAAGAGAGCGATGCCTATGTGAAGCAGACAAAACACACATACCTTAAAATAATCATACTTATAAAAGCGAACAGCACATACATTACTTAGGGGCATTATTCACACCTAGCACTAACAGCTGTCAAAATTTCTAAGTACTAAGCATCGACACATCTCTTCCCTGGATGATGGGTTTCACAGCTCAGGAAACAGTGTCTATCCTGGTTTGTGTTAGAATTCCCAGACTAGTACACAACAACATCAAAATCTGTTTTCAGATAAGCAAACTTTTTTTTTTTTTTTTAATAAAGTAGAAGGTTTGAGTTACACGCTGATTGTGCGTCATACTCTTACCATTTGGCAAGCGGACTCATGACCTGTGGGTGATCACAGATGAATGTAGGGTTGATACAAGTGACTTCCAGGAATTCACCAACTAACTGGGAAAACAGAAGTGAAACAACTATGCAGTGTACAATTATGCAATTTCCCAGCACTGCCTGCACTAAGCACCCTAATTTCCTCTCTTTCACTACTGAAGAATGTACCAAAAATCTGAAGAGTTTCCAAAGTATTTCTGGTTTTAGTAACGTCTTCAACAACAGAGAGTGTGTCCTAGTCAGGTAAGGAAAAACGACACAGCAAAACCAGTACAATAATTCAATTAATTTGCACAGTACAGAAAGGGCTAATAGGAAAAGCATCAAAAGAACAGCTATCAGTATTGGGTACAAAGGAATACAGCTGAGAAAACTGTATGGTACTCCTACCCTTTTGGTCTACATACAGATGCACACATCTCACAGACAAAACTGACCTAAGATAAAGCAAATCTGTTTTAACCACAAGAGACCAGCTTGTGGGGGGGGTTTATCCAACTAAAATCCCCTAGTGCTCAAGTTAAGCAGACATAAGTAAACTACATTTGTGTGTAGATGACATGAAAGAAGATTCTAACACAGGAAGTTTTCTCACTGTAATACAACAATAGCTGATGGGCATTGCAGCATGTTTTTCCTGGTACAGCTAAACCTTTTCTTCTAAGAGACTTCTGTTGATACAGAGAGATCCTCAAAGACATTAGGATTATAAAAATAGTGCCTTTACTTACTTTGTCAAGAAGTCTGGCTGTTGTCCTGGGAGGTGGACATTCAACATTTCTCTCCACACAAAGATTATCAAAGAACCTGCGAGTTTCTGAAATTGCAGACAAAAATTAGAACAGCCACCCAACAACCATTTTTTGTTCTTACTAGATCCTTCAACATTCCTTGTGACTTGTAAGATCTTAGTGGTAGACACCATGGAAAACATAAGCTTAAAGGTCAGTCTACAGAAATAGTGTTTGGCTTTATTTGTTTACAGCAAAATAGCAGTTGTTTTATACTTCAAAAATTTGACAAGTTAAGCACACACCACATGACTGCTGAACATTATCATTTGGGGGCTTGGGGGGAGAGAGGAGGGAACTGGGGGGGAAAAACAGTCACTAAATTATATGAACTTGTTTCCTTATGTCTCTCAATTCCAGGAATAAAATAGCATGTAATTACATTTTTAAGAAAGCCTCAAATAATCACACACCCAAGCTACAATTACAGGTGTGGAAACTCAACTGCACAAGAGTGAATAAATAAGAAGCAACAAGCTGGATCTCTTCAATAGATCAAGGACTCTCTCTCAACATCAAGCCTCTTGAGCATACCCTTTCACATGTACTCAACAAAGAAAGGGGCAAAAGAGTCAGATCCTGCCTAAAATGGCAAGGTATGAAAGCTTCTTTCTGGACTCAGGTAAACCAACAAAACCAGAGAAAAGGAATCCCATGTGTTATTACTACTTAGAAAAATATGCATCTGTCCGACTGCAGCCTAAGAGCTTGCAACCTTCTGCCCACTTTCTGTTAAGGAAGAATTATAGGACGTTCATACTCAGCATCTAACCTTCAGTTTCAAAACACTCAGTTGATGGAAACTTCACTCCCAGGACCTTTTCCAGATCATACACCATGCTGATTCGCCGGAAGGGAGGAGTAAAATCTATCTCATAGGCCTGTCCATCTTGACCATCTGGATGGTAAGTGATCTTGTAACTCCCAGTAATATGTTTCACCATCCCTACAAAAAGTATGTGAGGTTTAGAAAAGTATGCTACATAATTACCAATTCTTCCAGAGATTCGTACTCATTTTTAATAATATTGCGTACTTCACCTGAAAGCAACTTCTCTGTAATTTCCATTAAGTCATGGTAGTCTGCATAAGCCATATAAAATTCACAAGTTGTGAACTCAGGGTTGTGAGTCAAATCAATTCCTTCATTCCGGAACTGACGCCCAATTTCATATACTCTGTCCAGACCACCAACCACCAACATCTAAACAAAATAAAATTCTAGTAAATACAGTTTCTCAAAAGAACCTAAGAGAGCCCAAACACATGCAACTGCAACACAACCTTACAAATCTCATTCATGAGACAAGTCCACCTTTTTAGCTACATTTACTTTTTTTAATACAGTTTGAAGAATATAGGCTTAGCCATGAGAGGCTTATATTTTACCTTATGGTAAAGTTCTGGAGCAATTCTCATATATAAATTCATATCCAGTTCATTGTGGTATGTGATGAATGGCTTTGCCACAGCTCCACCTGGAATTACATTCATCATAGGAGTTTCAACCTGTAACAACAAAAAAATTTCCATTTTTGTGAAATCTGCTTCCAAACCAAAAAGGCGTGTATCAAACAAACAAACAAACCAAAACAGCTAGTTTTGATTAAAAATCTGTATTTCACTTATTGTTCAACATTTCAGTGTATGAAAACAATTCTGAACTAAAGTGCACTGAACAAAAATGCACTCTTTTCATGCAGTCAATGATAACAAATTACTTAACTCATCTGTTCCCCTGAAGAATCATTCATATTTACTACAAATGTGAACCTGCTGGGTGGATGTTATCAAAGCCGGGAACAGTACTGTGGCATTATCACAAAGTCCTTTCTCTACACTGCAGAAAATTAAATTCAACAAGGCCAAGTGCTGTTTCCTGCACCTAGGTCAACACAATCCAATTCTGCCTACAGAACATAGAACTCGCTTTTATGTCTGGAGGTGAAATAGCATTTCAAAGATGTTGTTTTCACCCTAATTTACTGAAATGCAGAAAGGACAGCATAGTTTGGAGTACTGCCTCAACAAAAGGTACCCAAGCCATAACCTTACCAATTGATGAATAATCTTAATTTTACAAAGAGAGGAAAGGAATTGCTCCCATTACGTTAAGCTGATAAAATACACCATGCTGAGGCAATTATTGTCCCTTCTGTAAGTACTTTGTATATGAGCCTGATTATAAAACATCCTTGAAGTTAAGAAGTTGTAAACACATTCAGCATGCAGAGAGAAGCAAACACTGATGCCTTACCTCAAGAAAGCCCAACTCATCTAGAAAGCTACGAAGGTAAGTGATGATCTTTGCACGGGTTATAAATTTCTGTCTCACATAATCATTAAGAATTAAATCCAAGTATCTCTGACGATATCTCGTTTCCTGAAAAGAACATGTATCTTTAGAACAAACTAGATAAAATGTCATGCCAAAGGAAAAAAATGCCAAAACAAAACTAGTATTCCTTTGTTGACTGATAATACCAGCAGGTAACAAACATGACCCATTCAGACCTATCTGTGGCGTTCTCGCCCATGGCAGGGGTGGTGGAACTAAATGATCCTGAAGGCCCCTTCCAACCCACACCACTCTATGATCTATTAAATTGCCTCCAAGACTGACAGGTATAAAAAATACCTTATCTTTGAGGCCAAAATGAAGATGAGGCAACATGTGCAGGCATGGAGACAAGAGAGTGATTTCATACGGAATAATGCTCAGTTCCCCTTTCTTTGTTTTCCCAGGATTCCCCTCTACACCAATAATGTCCCCACGACGCAGCTTGCTGTTAACACGGAAATATTCTTCCTCGGACTTGTAGAAGCTGTAATTGCGAAACAAATGTAAGCATGTTTGTTTAAAATTCAATATTCCAAACTGTCCTCAAATGTCTCACAAGACAAAATCCATTTAAACATATATATATACATATATATATATATATATAGAGAGAGAGAGAAGTTATTTAAAAGGAAGTCAACCACAACACCTGAAGCAAAACATTACTTGGCTGCCTAAGCCAAACCACAGATGAAATAAAATACTCACATACAGATATCTAGATCCCAGAATGTAGTGCAGTTTAGAATGCTACTGGGAATACCTCTACTTACCTGGAATTTGCCATGACTTGCAACTTGACTCCTTCACCACGAAGATCATAGAAAATCAGTTTCCCTCCAGCAGCACGCTTTGCATGTATTCGACCTAAAGATCAAAGTTTGCCAGACGTCAGGAAAAGAGTTCCGAGCAGAAAGGATACAGGGGCAAAAGCCACAGTACTATCACTTAGAACCATCAGCTCTGAACTATTCACTATGTGAAAGAGAAGTAGTTAAGTCTCAAAATGAAAAGTAGTGCAATAAAGACTGCAGACATGAGTCCTGGAACCCATGTTACCACCTGATCTTATAGTTGCAAAGGATGTTGCACAGGTCCACTCAGTTTGAAGGATATGCCCTGAATAGTTTAACAAGGCTTCACGACTGAGATCAGCAAAACTCAAAAAAGACCAACCCATCAATAAAAGTAGCTAAGACTACATTTTTCTGTATCCCAGATAAACTTTTACCTGCCACTCTCACTGTAATGTCTGTCAGGTGATCTCCTGGCTGCAGGTGACTGTACTTGTCTATAAAATCTGAGAGAGATAACTCGACATGGAACTTGTGGGGATAGGGATCTTCATTGGAGCCCTTAAGCTGTTGGACCGCATGGCTACGGATCTTGTAGTATTGCTGTCACCAGAAACAAACAAAATCAAATTATTTTATTAGAATCTGAAAATGTGTTACAGGCTGTGAATTAAATGCAGCTGCCCTAATGTAGGAATACAAATCTCTCCCCTTCTAGCCATTTAATTACCCATTAATAAAAAAATGAAATGCAAGTCATTAAGATTTATTCCCAGAACATCTAACAGGCATGGGACCAGATGCTCACATTTGGATCCAAGCTCTCCTCATCAGCAGCAACATTATCCTCAGAAGTCAAGGAAGGCTTATTTGAATGCTTTTCACTTTGCTCTTTCTGCTTTGCTTCTTTTTCGGCTGTTTTTCTCTCAGCCTTTAAACGTCTCTTCAGCTCACTGCAAAAGAGAATGAAACCGGATGCGGCAAGTACTCTTATACTTTCATAGGGAAACGATAAGCAGAATTCTGCCAAAATCTAACTCTACAAATAACCCTGTCACTTGTCTCACTTTCCCCAATAGTCAAAATAATTCTTAAACACGTTTAATGATTTTCTACTTCGAACTCCTTCAGTTCATCCCCTACAATACAATCACCCAGAAAAAGCGAAAGCGAAATTAAACGTAGTTTAGACAAGACCTTGAGGATCCGTGCCTACGTGCTCAAGGACTTATGGACTCCATTTTATCCGTAACAGCCCATGAGCCCCACGCAGCGTGTGAGCGAGAAAAGGCAAACTTCCCCCGAAGAAACGGGGGGTTCCCGAGGCCACCTGCGCGGTCCAGCCTATTGCCCGCGGCCCTCGGGCTCCCGCCGCGCTCCTGACCGCGCCTTCCACGACTCCTCACGAAACAAGCGGGCCGAGCCATCGCAAAGCACCGACCTGCTCCGGTCGTGAAGCGCCTGCTGCACTCGGAGCGCGGGCGCGACCCTCCGGACCCAGCTGCGGAGCCGCGCAGCGCCGGGGCTCAGCATGGCGCGCCGACGGGC
>VWZU01010908.1:54120-80951 GCA_013397095.1 Sterrhoptilus dennistouni
GGGCAGGGTGGATCCGGGCCCCGCCGAGCCCGGCAGACGATGCCCGCGTGTTTCCACAGAGCCCCCGCAGACGGAGGACCCCGCGCGGATCAAGGGTCTGTTCGCGGCAGCCAGTCGGGAGTTCGAAAGCACGGAGGTGAGCGAGCCTGCGGAGCAGCAGCGGTTGGGGCAGGCCTTCCCCCGTGCCACAGATGGCACAATAGAAACTCACCATTAACACATGAAATCAGTTTGCACCGCGATATCCCTTCTGCTGTGGCTAAGCTTCCTGTGAGCTGTCACCTGTGTGGTTTGCGATAAATGGTGCCTCGCTGGTGCATTTTTTCTTGATTCCCTGCGCGAGTTTACGTGAGATTTATGTGATGGGGGTTGTCACGTTAAAAGCTGTATTGGCAAATGAAAGTCGTCCTTTCACCTCAGGCAAAAAACATTCCTGCCCTTGCATCAACACTTATTTTGCCTTTTATGCTTAGTTTGTTCAAATTCTTTCTTACAGATCATGCATGTCTGGGATCGTGTGCAGCCTCATTAACAGATATGGCTTTGCTTCAATCACTAACTTTTACTATGCCTAGTAATTGCTGAGGTTTTACTATACTGTAGAGTCAGAGTAAAAGGTGATTGGTTGCAGTGGTAAAAGATTTGCCAGAAAATACCGTGTCTAATTGATGATTCCACTTCTCTTACTTTTAGTCAGAAAGTGATTCTTCAGATATTCCAGAACTTTCTACACAAGATGAAGTGGAAAGGTCCCCAGGAGAAACAGCATCCGATCTGAAAACCGGGCCAGAGGACTCTGCTTTCCCTGATGTTCAGTTAGAACGGCAAGAAAGACCAAAAAGCACTTGTTCTTCTTCCAGTGTGGTGGGACAGGTGGTAAAAACTATGGAGCACTTCATGGAGAAGTTTGCTGTGGACCTGTTCACTGTTACACAGGCCTTTCTGAAAAACAGCGGTGACATAGAGGCTACTTCATACTTTCTGCAGACAGGGCAGCGCCTGGATGGGTACCCTGTATGGAGCAGAGAGGATGATTTGGAATTGCAAAAGGATGATGAACATGTCAGAAATAAGCTGATAGCCAAATTTGGAGCTGAAAATGTAGCAAAGCGGATCCTGTTTAGAGAGAGTTAACAAGAGGACATTACTGATTCAGTACAGTTCCATTAATTTAATAGTCATTTCAGAAATGCAATGGAAATTTTGGTCAAAGTTTTGAAGTTTCAGAAATGCTTTAAAGTAATTTTTTTCTATTAAAAGGCCTGTTTTTCATCTCTACAGATCTAAGAGATGCAACTGCTTTAATCCAAACAAAGTAACGCTTGTACCAGGCTATATATTATAGCTGAGAAAAGTATACCACTTTTCAGGGCTGTGAGCAATAGTTGAAGTAGGAAATGAAAGTTAAGAGGGAATGATCAAAGGCTATGTATCTATCACCTAAATTGTGTTTGAGAGAGAACACCATTGCTAGGATACAGTCACAATCTAAAAACTGGGTACTTTTAGCCTGAAATTGTGCTCTGGTTGCTTATTTTAATATTATTTGAAGTGAGTCTTAAAAATCTGGAATTCATTCTTTTGGTATAAATTTCCATCCATTGGAAATAAAATGGGCTGGTAAAGGCAAAGATTATTTTCTGGTTTTGTTTTGTGGGAGTTGTTTGTTTGTACCTCTCTAAAGAGTTAACGTTTTGGGTTTTTAGCATATTGCACTGTGGCACTCAAAATTAAGGTGAATTGGGAAATGGCTGATGTTAAGCCACATTAAAATTATACTGAAAATAAAAAACAATATAATGAGACTGCTGTTTCAGGAAGCCACTGCAACACCTACTGATTATTTGAGGAGTTAACAAATGTAACCAAATAAATGTTAAAACAGCACTATGCAACGTTTCACTGGAATGAAAAAGTGAGAATTATTTGACATAGTCATGCTATTCATGATAAGAGTTTGAACAGTCATTTGAGATTCATGTGGAAGCCAGACAAGCACTTAATGAGATAGTGCAAGACAACATAGCAAATAAAGTAATAATATTTTTTCTAAATTAGAAATGTTACTCTCTTGGTTTGAAATCCAAGTTCTGCTGATGAGCAGGGTCATGAGCAGACCTGTCATCTCTTGCAGCTGAAACACTCTACCTTGGGCTGTGTATGCACCTCAGCAGCACCATAGTGTTGTAATGGTCTTGTTTAACAAAACTGCTCCAGAATTCAAAGTGAGAGGTAGAACACATTAAATAGCTGCAATATTAAATGGCCAGGTTTACTCTATCTTTTATAATTCTAAGTGACATTTATTTTAAGGGTGAATTTGTCATATTGGGGCAGTTAGTCTAAGGTGCAATGCAAACTTCTGAGTCCACGAACAATGTTTTTGCCTTTGCAGAGCTTTGTGGACACATCATCTAATGCTGAGAATCTTTCCATGTGTGCTTAGTGCACTCAGTAGATGCAGAAACTAAAATACAAAGACCATGCTTCACTCAAGGTTACTCTCTTTCATCTGTTAGGAACTCCTGAATGGCACTGCTTATCTACAGATTCACTTGCTTATGCATGCACATAGGTCTAGGTCTCTTTTACCAGGTTAAAACCTGGAGGACCCACAGATGACACCATATTGTATGGTTCTATTTCTGGTTCTGTCTTTTTCCACGATAAAAATCCTTGTTTTCTGTGCTTTGTCTTACCTACAACACAGTTAGTCTCCTTTCAACATGCTGGGGACAGTGTGCAGTGATTTCAGCTCAATTGTGAGGGAAAAGCCCGTCAGCTCTAAGTGGGCTTATGGCCGAAGTGGCTCTCCCTGGTGGAGGCGATCTCAGGCAATGCAGAGGAATCACTCGGAGCCAAAGACGATCTCCCAGAATCTTCTTTATTCCATCCCCGCCGACGACTCGAAGACGCCGAGGTGCTCGATCAGCGGGGTTTTATAGAGTCACAAAAGGGGCGGGGTTTCATAAACAGCCAATGGGATTAATGGTTGAGAAAAGGAACCAATCAGAGGGTACATTAATAAACAAATTAGGGGATTGAAACTTGGACCAATCAGGGAAGGGATTCAAAACGGACCAATCAGGGGACAGGACTGGGGTACAAAGGAGACAGTGAAGGTCCCGGGCAGTGTTTAACTGGAGTAACGGGACTGACCGACGCCCCCCCGGGAGCCGAGTCCTCCAGGGCAGCACCCTCACAGGCCTGGTGCCCCACAATATCCCACCCTTTTCAGGGATTAGGAGTTTAGCTCTAGGGGTGCAGATACCCATATTGCTAAGGTAGTGAGTGTTCTGTAGGTGCCATTTAAAGAGACTCTGCAGTTTACACGGGAAAGAGGATGTTCAGCAATAGGTATCTGTAGGCATTCACTCCTCCCCAAATCTGATAGCAAGTTTTTCCCTTGTGTTCTGGAACACTTAAAACCAGGTGAAAACAATTCTGTTTTTCAGGTTTGAACTATGTGTTCCCATTGGAAGTGGGAGAATGGCATCTCTAGTGGAGACAGTGGAGAATGGCATAGTCCATTAAACATTTTTTTTGTGCTCCAAGACAAGGAATACTCTCACCAAATATTTCAATATCTTGATCTTCTCTTGGTTTCTTTAATCCACTCCCATTAACCTATCTTCTCGGTTTCAGTATTTATGCCTATGAAATCTGTGTCTTTACTTTGTCTTTAGGATCTCAACCTTAGCATAAATTCTTCTGTCACCCATATGAAGTGTGGGAATTCCCAGGAAAACAACTGTTCTTGGGTTTGAAAGCTATAAGAAAGATTTATTTCAGCTAAAAATATATATGGTTTCACATAATCCCAGATATGGTTTCCCACATGAAAACACAGGAGTTTTTATTTTCAGCAATAGCTGGTTTATTCCATTTTCCCATTATACAGTCAGAGAACACAAACATTTCCCCACCTTTGCCACCAAGGCGGGATACTCAAGCACGTGAATGGAACAAAAGGAAAACTGGACTTGAAAACTCAACAATTCAAAGAAAAAAACCCAAAAAAACCCCAAACCCAACATCTTTCCAGAAACCAAATGTCAAATGTCTGGTCAATCCTTGCATCTTTTCTGGCACTACATATCCTGTGTGGCAGCATGTCAAGTAATGTTTTCTTTATTCAGCTTCCTTTTATATTTCCTCTTCCTTCACAGTGCAGTTGCTCCATGTGGTTTCCCTCGTCTTCAGCTGTGGTCTGTGGGGGGTTTGAGCTTCTGCTATCTGCTCCTACTCCTTTGGCATTCTGTATGCTGCAATCTAACCATAATTAATCTGGAAAACAAACTTGCATTACTTGAGCCTCCATTGTGGCTGAATCTCCATCTCACTTGGAGAGTGACCCTGTGCTGCTCAGAGCTCTCCTGAATGCAGTCAGGGTTCTTGTGCCACTTGTCCTTGCATCCATGCACATCCATGCATACACTCCTATTCTGCTATGCCTGCACCTCTGTCCTCTTTTGTTCTAGTGAACACTCTTGTTCTAGTTCAGCACTCTGCAGCTTTCAGAGAGTAGGTGTAGAGATCAGCTTTTCTGCCTTCAAAACTTGATACTCAGAGGAGTTCTGGGCAAACAAAAGATCCAAAGACATATTTTTCTGCTCTTCTTCAGACTGAACAAGCCGGTAGCCCAGCAAATCCATTGCATCTTTGCACACATTTTGCACTTTTTCTATTTTCTGGAAGGGAAGTGTCTTTCTCCAGGCCTGGGAAACTCTCAGTGCATCTCTCGACCCAATATCGAAGGCCTGTGCTCCATGACCCTTCCCATGGGTGATGTTGTGGACCCACTTCTGAAGCTCTGGTGTGAAATGGAGTTCTGCAAACCTGTACATCTGAGCAGCCCTTGCAAGTGGGTCTCTGACAATATCTTCATAGCGAACCAGCAGATACCGGTCTTTCAGGAAGCTTGGAGTGGCCTGACTTCCTGCCTTGTACATCTCAACATGGCTTTTGCAGATTACTTGCATTGTGTTGTAGGGCCCCATTTCTCCCTTTGTCTTCTGAGACCCCACAACAATGTTAGTGTCATGTTTCAGGTCTGCCATTGTATTCTCTCGGGACCTGAACACAGCCCGAGGGTCCCGTACCAAGTGAATGATTTTGAGGTTCAGGGATGGATCGGTGAGAAGGGGATAGAGAACTTTCAGGTCAAAGAACCGAACTTCTTTGATGGCAATATGGCTATAGGTTTTACAAGCTTCCTCCACCTTGCTGAATGGGTACTTGCCACAGATCGTTTTGCAATTGCCTGCAGTGATTATGTCGCTGCGACTGAATGAGTCACAGGCAGGCGGGGAGCACAAGGCTCGGCTTGTCTCCCACTGAAATAAATCAGACTTTTTCCTCTGGCTAGACATGTAAGCATCAAACACAGACATGTCACACAGAAAGACTGACCTGACTAAGTCCCGCACTGCCATGTGTAAGACTTTGGCGCTGTTCTGGTACATCTTAACCCAAACGTGCCATGCAGGTTCCATCAGGTAAAAGACACTGGGGTGCTGGCTGAAGATTTGTCCAGTGAAGGAGGAACCTGACCGCCAGGAGGAAAGAATGAGGATGTGGACAGGAGAAGGTTTTTCTTCCATGTGGGCATTGTTGCTGCAGGGTAGGAAGTGGATCAGAAGGAAGGACAGAACTACCAGAATCAGGAGCACCTGCACTCTTCTAGACTTCACCATGATTGCAAGGAACCTGCAGAAACAGAGGAAGTTCAGCATCACAAGATGATGAAAAAGGCAAGATGTGGTGCATCTGGCTCCTGTGCATTTCTCTGCAGGCACAGGGTTTTGGAAAGCTGCTACTCTACTAGTGACACTGTAGCAACCACTGCACAGGGTGTCTCTGCAAAGGACGTAAGTACTGCAGGGCTGAAGGTTTTCTGCAGCAAAACCGCTGTTTGTCAGTAATCCATTCTAATATAGTCTTAGAAGATACTGAAAAGCTTGTCTGCACTTTTATATCAACGTTTAAGAGATAGCTGAGTGAACTGAAGTAAGTCAGTACAGACAAATGTGTACTTCACGTAAATAATCTCTGCAAACGATCCTGGCAACTTTTATGAAGGAAAGATGCAAAACCTTGCTTTTTGTGGAGAATTCAACAGTTCCACGTTTTACTTTTAAGCACCTACTCTGACCAATATTTACAATTCTTTTTATGCCAAAATGCTGTAAACATACAATGTCGGTTTCCTTTTGTTTTGATTATACTCCTTTTGAAATTTCAGGAAACATTTATTGTCACCACAGGCAAAATTTCACATACCAAAGGAAGAGGCTTGGCACTGTACTAAATCCAAGAACAACAGCATCTCCTCCCCAGACAGAGCTTTGTAGGCAATTTTCCTAGAAAGACCCATCTTTGTGTAGGCAGGCTTAACTGCTTACCTGCCCTACTAACCCCCTTCTTAGCCTAACTCCTTTTTAAAGACTGTCACCTGCTAACCCTCCCTCCAACCCCACTCATCCTATAGGTCTTTTATGAGAAGATGTGCAATAGAATGTGCTAGTTGAACTGAAAGGCCTGCCCAAAGCTGGCTTCTTGTTTCATACACTAAACTTCTCTTCTGCCTGTGGAGAATGACTGAATTATTGGAAAATGTCTAATAATTTTCATGCCACTGGGGACATGGCATGAAAATACCACAGGAAGAATTCATAGCCTGAATACCAGCTGGCACAGGAATCTGCAGGAAGTACACCACTGAAGATGGGATTTGAGGCAGAGAGAATTCATCACATTTTTTTAAAGTACATTAAAGCACACTTTGCCAATTACTCCTGTCTTGTGTGTTCTCCTTCTGTCCCCCAGCAGTGCCTGACTGTGCCTCAAATACAGGTTGGGTGTCCACAGCATGGGCTGTCCCTGGGGACAGACTCCTTGGGCAGCACTAAAGCCCAGGAAGCATGGAGTGCTCCCCATCACCATCTGCAAGGTTGGCAGTTTAGCTGTGCCACAGTGGAGACAGACCTCTCTTGCTTGTGCAGAGGCTTTATATTTTCCAAGGTGAACTAAAATTGAAAAAACTTTTCTGATTTCTAGTCATGGTCATTCCTTCCAGGGAAATGCACAGCAAGACAGGACAATGAGAGCAGGACCTTTAGGGCAGGATGTTAATCTTGGACAGCATCCCAGCCCAGGCCCTTACAGCTTTGTACACTGCTTTTGTGCAGTCTACAATTGCATAAGACTCAAACAAGCTATGCCCATGTAGAGCAGCAGCCCCCCTACTCAAGCAGCAGAGATATAAAATGACTCAGCCAGGCTGCAATGCAGACACTGCTTCCCTGCTACATGCTTGCCATGTCCTCTGGGTCCACAATGGTTATGAATGTTCCCAAAGTTTCCCTAACCTCCTCCTTTTGCCCTGCCTCAGTTTTCCTCTGCAGCAAAGCTTTTAGGCGAATTTGCATGGGGTGCCTCCTGCCATGATTGCAGTTCCTCTAGTAGCGATGTTTTAGATTTTCACGTACAGTCATTGCTGCTGACCAACGAAGAACAGTACTAATCTGTGCCTCCAACATACATGCATAAATTGTCTTGTTATTCTAAGTTACCTTCTGTGCATTTGTGTTGAGCTTAGGGTTTATAAGGCAGCAATTATAATTTCTCATAGTAAGGAAAATACCCAGCCCGGTGGGTAAGTCTAGTTGTCAACAGGTGCTACCACAATGTGGATTTTACTTTAGTAATGTTTTGCAAGGATGGGGCTGTGCTTTTAGTGAGGGACCACATAATTCTTGTCTCCTGGACAAGAAGCTTTCTGATTTTTTTTGGGTTACACAAATGGCCTGTAGTGTTCAGGTCTGACAAGGAGCTGAATCAGGTTGCTCTTTGGACCAACCCTAGGAAGAGCTGCAAACAAAAACTATTGTAAAAATAAGTGATATATCAGCTTTTTCCATCCAAATGAATACAAGCAGTGTTTACCAAAAATCCTGGCTTCTAAATAAACTTTGATGATATCACTTCTATCTGGCACCATTAATATTGTTATTCTAACTCCTGACAGAGCTCTTGGAATATAGCCAGAAGCTATTAATTCAGAAAAACTCTCTTGAGCAGACATGAACAATGGTGTGAAGGTAGATACCCAGGCAGATTTAAAACCACAGAAATAGTTGTTTCTTTGGAAACCTACATGAGAATTTCCTGAGTATGAGAATGGAGTAATTTTTTTTTCAGGAAGCCAGAGCTTTTTATCTTGAATAAAATCAGGGTGGGATAGCTGGATGTTTTAGACATTTCATAGAGTTACTACTTTTGATAGAAATTACCTCATGTGAGACCACAGTTTCAACAGCTTATTCACTCATATAAATAATGGTGGTAATTGTTGCCATCACAAGTCTGTTCCACAGGGAGTAGAAGGACTGAAATGAATTGTGTGCCTGATGAAGAGGAGTGAAAGAGCAGCATCATACTATACTATCATACATTCCCTACTATGAGAGAAATACTAATTATATAACCTTATTTTTCACCACTGTTTTCACCACTGTTTCTCAGTCATGGGAGCTGAGATGTTCCTAATCTAAGGTCCCAAGGTTAACCACATTTTCTCTACAGCAAACATTCAGAGTCACCAGTGATTGAGTTAATGTCATATACCAAAAGTGGAAATATGAAGCCCTCACGTAGCTGCCAAGTAAAGATCAGCCCAGAATGACTGAGGCAATCTCAGTTGCAGAACAAGAAAAGCACACAGTTATTGTGTGCTAACAGAGATGAGCTAAGATTTGGCTGAGAGCAGAAGGAACTGGAACAATCTATGGGGCACAAAGGATGCAGTATAGAAACTACCGAAAAATACAGCAATCCATTGTCAACATGTTAGTGTCTCCCACAGCAAAAGTATAAAAATACTGCCTGGGCAGCTTGTTAAAAAAAAAACAAAAAACAAAAAACAAACAAACAAACAAACAAAAAACCCCAAAAAAACCCCCAAAAAACACAAACACAAAAAAACCCAAAAAACAACCCAGAATCTTGGTCTTTTCCAGAAACAGACAGGGAGCTTGGAAAAGCTTGATCCTGGCAAAGAGCAAGCATTATGGAAAGCAGTGAGCAGCCCAAGGGAAATGTACCCGTGAAACACACTCAGCACTGGGTGGCATATCCTCAGGTTATACAACATGTGCATATCTCTGGCAGGTGTGAGACAGTTACAGCCCAAAACCACCTTGTCCCATGCAAACTAATGTTGAGTGCTGTGCCAGTCTGAAGGAGTTTGCCAGACGTGTACAGGTTTCCCATTACTGTAATAGCAAAGAGGATCTGGCACCAGAGAAGCTCCAGTCACTGGTCTTTGATGGCACTGATGGCTGCTCAAAGTTTTTTCAAATGCTGCTTCAGTTTGGCCTGGTCAGTTTCTGCAGAATTAGAAGTTATCTGCCCATGCAGAAGTGAGCAGCTGGCATGACTGTCACTAGTGGGAAAAGCTGAGCAGGAGCACTGAGAAGACTGTCTGGAGAAGCAGGAACCACCCTCTAAGCCAGAGCTACAGCTTCTGTCTGCAGAAAATGGTCACAATTTGCTGGCATCAAGAGCATCCACACTAGATACCAAGAAATGGTTAAAAATCTCACCTTAACAAGTCCTCTTGAAGCACCACCAGACCTGATTCAGGCAAAGCTGCCCTCATACACGTTCACTGCTGTGCTGCACACATCTCCAGGCAGTCAGATGGCAACTGTGCATTCATGTACAGGCACTCTGCCTTCATGCTGGGGTCTCATATACAGGTATACTTAGCTCCTACCTGCACCTGTGCCTGCCCCTTCCTGTCCTCTTTGTGTACATCCCAGCTCTTAAGACTGACTGCTGTATACTGCCCGCCTACTTTGATCAGCAACTCCACCCTGCACTAAGCAAAAAGTACAGAAATGGCAGTTTCTTGCAGGGGTGTGAATGACCAGGTGCTGCTAGTAAGGGAACAGGGCCAGAAAGTTCATGAAGGAGACTGAAAGACACTTTTAACTCCTATGGCAAGCCCCCCAAAAGACTGCTGCCTGTAGGAGCAGGAACAAGGATGTCTGTAGAGTGTCAGAGCAAAGGACAAACAAATTGCAAAGAGGACCAGCTTGCCCACCATGAGGGCAGAGATGAGACATACTTTTCTGCTATTTCTCTGGCTGCTTGTCATGTTGTCAGCAGATGCAGATTAACATAAAATCTTTTTGACTCTTCTCTGTCTATACCTTGCTTGAATTAAACATTTGGGGACTGGGAAAGAAAACTGTGTGAAAGGACAAGCTGTGAAAGGAGCAGCTGGACTTGGTCTGTTAATGATTCACAAGGGTGCTGGAGCTGCAATGGGTCTGTGCCAGGTAAGGTAGTGAAACAGGGAAGCACTGGGCTCGAGAGAAATATTTGCATCCAGAGACAGTTGCTTTGGGTCATTCCTATTCCAGACCTCATAGATTCTGTCACACAGTCTGGAGAGATACAGACCTTTTAATGGTGTCCTCTTTGTGTTCCCAAGGACCTCACTGCTCCTTTTGGGGCAAGTAGAGTATAGGAGACAGCAAAATAAAAAATCTGGGCAAGGCTGGTGCTTCCAGCAGGAGGGACAATCTGAATGGGGCAGGTCATGTTCCCTTTCACTTGTTGCATTGCAAACACAGATGGTCAAGCCCTGGTAACCCTTGGCTGGGAAACAAGGTGAGAAATTGGCAGTGGTCCAGGTAGGGCCCTGTGGAGGACCACACAATGTTTAGTGCAACCTGGATTTCTGCTTTGTGTTCCCATGCCCTGCACTGACACACAGGATTTACCTGTATGTCATTGGGTGTTGGAAAACCTTTGTAAAGGCCACAGCACTTGAGGGGCTCTTCCTGAAGGATTATTCCTCCCTGGTCAACAGTTGCATGAACAGAGATGTATCAAACTTCTGTTCCAGCCGTATGTAGTTTGCCCAAGCAATGCTGATCCCTTGGCATCAATATGTAGGCTTTATGATAGCACTGAATACTACTGTGCAGTCACTTTGTCAAGGGGTTGAGCAGATTTTTCTACTTGTTTAGACACCACGTTCCAGTTATGTGTCTGAGCTTTCCACAAGGCATCCTCTGCAGTATGAGCAGTTGCACAGAGCAGGAGAATGTGCTCTTCTTTGGATTTGAGATTTGGGATGACAAACTGGTTTGGCACACTGTATTTCCTGGGACCTGCACATTGTGACAATTGAAGAAGGAAACCTCTGGCTCTTGAAAACAAACGTCATGCTCCCCATATGTCTAACTCAAAAGCTTTATGAGAAAGCATAAGCATACTTTCATTGGGATGAAGGCAACAGAAGGGAACTCTGCTTTCAGAAAAGAGCCTTTTTCAGTAGGGATGCTGTATACAGTCACCCTGGTTCCTTTAGAAATCATCATTCATAGAGGATGGAAAGAGTGCAGCAGCGAGGGAAGCTGCAGAATGCATATGAGCAGAGGTGCAATGCCTATGCTAAACTCCAGCCAGAGCAAGTTCTTGTTGGGCCAGAGTAGATGTTGCTCCATATGCCTTCCAGAACAAGGAAGCAGAAGACCCTGGGCCAGCACCACTTCTGTCAGGTATCTAGGAAATAAGTCAATCAGACTTATTGGCAACACCTCTTTGCTTTGGCAAAGCTCCAAGGAACACTGACCCAAGACAAATAAGGAAATTTTTTTGGTTTCTCTCAGCTCTCGCAAGAGAGAGACAGGCTCTCGCAGCCAAAGGCCATGGTCCGAAGGCAGGAAGACCCTCAGGGACCCCTCTGGTCTGCAGACCTGCTGAAGGCAGTCAGGGATGCTGGAAGAGGGAGTGGATGAGGCCAGAGCCAGGAGCTGGGCTACACTGAGGTTCCTAAAGCATTTGGGGGAACTGATCTCACTGCTGGCAGGTGTGATTTGTCCCAGCTTGCCTGCAGTGCCAGTTTCCCTGTTGGGGGTGCATCTACTGCCAGCCCCTTTGGAAGCTGAGGACTAATACACTTAAAGCTGAGAAGTTCCTTCCTTTCCCAAAGAGAGCACTAGGCAGGAGGTTCCCTCCTTGCCTAGGTCCCCATATCTGAGGTAAATCACCCTAAGCCTAAACATGGCCACCCCAGACAGCACAGAAAAGAGCAGATGCACAGTGCAAGCCTGTGCCAGGGTATACCACTATTTCTCCCCAGCTAAGGCAGGGAGCATGGCTGTGGATTGGTATGTGAGCCAGCACAGGCAGGATGCAGGAACAACCACAAAACTACAGATGAAATGCAGAGTAAATTTATTTCCATTACCTCACCAACCAGGGGATTCTCAAAGCAGGAACCCAGGTAGAAGCACACAAACAGGAATGCCAGCACTGTGGAGTCTGGTCCATGCTCAAGGATCACCAAACCTGCTGTTTTCACACGTATATCAGGGATTATTGCGGGCATATTTTACCACTGAGATTTACTGCAGCAGAAATGTCAAGCATGTTCAGTGGGGTGGTTCTAAGTCTAGCACAGGCCTATGTTATATAAAGACAGGTGTACCATTTACTAAACACACAAGACTAAACAACTATTAGTATAATATATGTGCTTTTCTACACTTCACCTGCAAGACACTTGAGTGTATTTACAATTCTCCTTGCCAATCTTCCCTTATTTTCCCACAATCAGTTAAAAGGGCACTGGGGCAGTTCTGCTAAAGCTCTGCAGATCTTGTCTGAGCATCCTCGAAGAGCAGCTTCAGACCTGTGTCTTGATTTCTTCCTTGGTGGTAATGCTGAAAGGGGTTTTCTTTGGCACAGAGTACCTCCAGACTCCAACTTAGGCTAGTTTGTATGGCTGGCAGGGTGCTCTAATCTACACCCACACCATGACGCAAAGCATCTGTGAGTATAATACCTGAAAAATGATCCCAGCACATTGTGGTTTAATTCTAGTTTGCTATTGCATCAGGGAAAACCTAGGTGTGGTCAAAAGGCAGTGATATGTTTACAAAAGATGACAATGGAGGATGTGGCCTTGAGAAATCTAAATATCCTGAGAGGATATGATCTGTGTCTCTGGCTCTCTCAGCCTTCCCAGTCAAATGCTGCTGGGTCAAAAAGAAACAGGATTGTGTTAATTATTGCAGAATATTTGCATGCCACCAGCCATCTCTGAGAGGGCTCTGAAAGAAAAGGGGTTCCTGAAGGAAGAGTGATCTCAAAGGATCAGCTTTCTCTAAAACCAGGATATGTTCATTAGTTACGGGGATTAAAGCTGCAGAACCTAAGGTACATGGAGAAGAGTTGAAGGAAGTAAATGGTACTTGAAAGCTGTAGTAGGTTCAAGATGGCATAACAATGCAGCAACATCATGCTGTAAAGGTCTCCTGGTCCCAACAGACCCTTCACACACCACCCTGCTTGTTACTTGTCAATGTTTTTTCTTAGCAGCTCTGGTTATTCAGCTCTATTTGAAGGTCTAATGGCATGAAATGTCTGAAGCTGTGTACCATTCACCCTCCAGCCCCAGATTCCCTCTCTTTTTGTTCTGGGATTGCTTTCTTTGAAAGGAAAGGATGTAGCATGGCGTCAAAGCTGACGTGTCAAAGACCTTTTAATACACTATCTTTCTCATTTAGCCCTCCCCTCTAATAGTACCCAGATTTTGTGCTGGGCAAGGCAAGGGGAGACAATTAGACAGTTATAGAACCTGGCAGGACTGGCAGTGTGTAGTCTAGAGCTAGCTCACTTTTCCTGTCATTGGGGAGGCAGGGTTGACCTGTGGATCTGAACTCTGTGGGAGGACAGGTGAACAGAGCTGAAGGTGTGAAGGCACTCCACAAGTTGCCTTTTTGACAGTTCCAGAAATGGCTCCTGAGCCAGAACACATGTTGCAATGGGCATTATCATCTCCTCCCACTTCCATTGAATAAACAGACAACAGGCCACCCGTTCCTTATTACTTTATGGAGCTGACATATTCAGCAATCAGTAACCTTGGTATGGCTAGCATGTCACAAACATCACATAGAGTATGAGCCATGGGTTGCCACCCAGTGATTCACCACTACAGCAGGAAAGGCATGCCAAGCCTTGAGTACTTAGGCATGGCTGGCTCCAGCCCTGGGGACAGTTGCTGCCCTGCAGCAGCAAGCACAGGGACCCACTGTTCTGCTGAAGTCCACAGTGGGGGAGGCTGTGAGAGCCAAGGAGAAGGTGCAGAGAGAACTGTTCTGTGGGAAGTGGACAGGCTGCCACAGCAAGCTGCCAACATCATCAGGGCAGGAGAGGCTGAGTCCAGTCTGCAGGGCCCATACTGTTCTCAGGGCTGGTGGGTTTCCTTTGGGGGTCTGAATCACTCTCACCATATCCCTACTGGCACATAGGATGGCCCTGGGCAGGCAGGGACATGCCTGGGACACTGCAATAACATGGGGTGAGCAAAGGTGACCCACAAAGTGACCAATCCCAACGTCGTGCAATGGTAGGACAGTGCAGGACTACCATGTCAGAATTTTTATTAATAAAAAAAGTTACAATAACTTACTCCCTTTATCACACAAAGGGCTCGGTATAAAGAGCTCTGGCTTCCTAGGGTAACATAGGAAAGTGAGAGGTGGGTACTTTTTTCTCATCCTTGAAGACAGCAGCCTTCTCCTGTTCCCAAGTGGAAGTGTGACCAGCACAGGAGCCACAGGCCAACAGGGCCTTTGCCACAGGGCCCAACCCAGGAACAACCTTTTGCCCCCTGCCTGCAGCTGGTTCACAGGTAGCACAGACCAAGACAGGGCACAGATGCTGAGTCTACAGAGACATGGGGGACTGGAAGCAAGAGGATGTGCAAGCTGTAGTGGAGGAGGAGAGAGAAGTGTCTTCTTTCCATAATGCTGAGGAGTCTGTGGAGCACAAAAAGTGAAGCAGCAGGACAGTGGCTGCTTACAGGCAGGGAGAGGTGGGGCGGCTGGAAGGAGCCTTGCCTGCCCGGCTGCTGCCTCATACAAGGTCTAGCCTGACAGGGGCAGGGGGCCAGCTGTAGCTACTTGTCACACTCCAGATCCTGGGCCCCCTCAGCACCCTGGTAGTGCATCTCACAGAACTCCTGAATGCGACCGCAGGCCTCCAAGATCATCTCCTCAGGCACAGTGATCACTACACGGAAGAAGTTTGGGTACTCAAAGCACTGAAATGAGAAAAGATGAAGCTGGTAGATTACCTGGGATAGTTGCAGTTTTAGAGCCCTGCCTTGGCACCATGAGCTGCATCAGCACATGAATATAGTCAATGTAAAACAGCAGGGCTTGGTTCTTGCTCCCTTAGACTGTTTTTCCTGTTCCAAGCAAATCTCCCATCTCCATCTGTGTAGACATGATGCTGTAAGGGGCACAGGCCAGGGGACTTTGTGTGAACTGTGCAGACCAGACTGTGCAGGAAATGGGCTGAAAGGAGCTAGCAAAGGAGAGGGTTGAAGAATATTTAAGGCCGTGTCCATATCCAATGTTGGACATGAATGCAAGGCACAGATGTTCTCAGCCTTCTCTCCCCTATGTCTGCAGGGGTGCAGGACTGGAAACAGACTGAGGAAAGGAAGGTGGGAGCACTCCTCTGAGGCAGCACCTTCAGCAAGGAGATATGGGGGTATATGGAGTTCAGAGATACTGCTCTGCCAGCTTGAGAAATACTGGGCAAGCCTGGAGTTGGGAAGATCCTGGCAACCTGACTGAGTGCTGAGTCAGAGACTGCCACACACAGCACAGGGAGCTGACAGCCAGCTCCTACACAGTATTACAGACCATGGACACTTGCATACACAACTCCCAGCCTATCCTCAGAGCTCAGGGATGCAAAAACCTCTACAGCTTCTCCCACCACGTTTTGGCCTCACAGCTCCTTGAGGCTCTCAGTGTTAGGCTTACCGTGGCTGGCAAGCAGAACACAGACTGCTCCGAGATGAGTCGCTCAGTGAACTCCACATCATTTTCAAACTCTGGAAAATGCTCCATCTCAATCTCAACCTGCAGCAGAGAGATGTAACATGGCAATCAAGGGCACTGAAATGATCTATGTTGTCCTTGCTTACACACATGGCCCGACGACTTCCCAGTCAAGTGCAACTGTCTGCCCTCAAGTTTTGCTCATGATTTGGGCTGCCTGGGATGCAAGACAGAAACATATAAATGAAAACTGGGCTTCTGAAAAAGCCTTCATTAACTACCTAAAACGGCATCTCGCTTAAATGCTGCTTCAGTAAAAAAACACCTGACAGAAAAGACACAGTAACCAATTAGAAGTGAAAAGGAATAAGACATTGAGACAGAGCTTGGCAGAGAACTCAATAGGCATTAATAATCCTGTTATGCAAGAAAAAAAAACAAACCTGCTTTGGTTTAAAATAAAAAGAAAGGTCTAGAATATCATGAACAAAATAGATCCTTTTAGGATAATATAATTAGTAAAATGATATGAAAAAGGTAAAATCTTCAATAAAAATTTCTTTTCTGTATTTTGAAAGAAGGCAGCTGTCCATCTTTCACATAAAGACAGTGATATTCCAGCAATTTGTTTATAGAATCCTAGAATGGTTTGGGTTCAAAGGGACCTTAAAGTTCATTTAGTTCCAATGCCTCCAGTATGGGCACGGCTGCTACCCATTAGATCAGCTTGTTCAGGGCCCTGTCTAGACTGACCTTTATAACCAAAGAAGATTCTAAGCATCTCATGAAAATATTCCTAAACAGATAATTTGAGAGATATTTTTCATACAGAAGTTCTGGAAGAGCTAGTAGAAAACAAAAATAAACACATTATTTAATTTGAAATAGATGGTCAGCTACTGCAGAAGTACAATAAGTATGAAACGATCTTAGAGCTGTGCCTCTACATAAAAAGCACAAGCAAAATGACCTGTGTAGCTCTGGGTAAAATTGGAAACAGGGTCAAGTAATAAGGATTTTTCTACAGAAATGAGTGGGACATACTGCAGTATTGTCCAGTTCTGAGTCCACATTTTAAGAGTGAATGAAAAACTGGAGACATTATAAGATGGAACAAAATAAAAGGGAAAAAAAAGTGTTAAAGGGTCATAAATGTCTCAATTGAGCTTGATGAGATGAAAAAGAAAATTTCAGCACATTATAAACTTTAAAGCAAACAGGCGTGGGAAAAGGCAGAAGAAGAGGCAACACCACGAGCAGAAGACAGGCATGCTAGTATGAAGAAGGCTACATCTTCTACAGGAGGTATGATAATCTGCCTTGTTTTTATAGGGGCTTCCGGTTAGCAGCTGGCTTCATATCCAGGTAAAACAGTCTTGTCTTGCAAAGTACAAGTCATGGGGTTCTGTGCAGGAGCAAGTGGGTTAAGTGTAGTGGCTTCTGCTCTGTGAGCAGAGAACAGCATAACCTGGGCTTCTAAAGTGACCAAGGGATGCATTTACCACACAGGGAAATATGAAAATGCACAGTAACGGAGACCTGGTGGCAAGTACCAATCTGAAACACTGACTAGCTCTGGCAACCAGACCTAATCTGAGAGTTGGTGATCCTCACTTACCATCAGGTACATGGCTCCAGCAGGCCTGACAGGCCGAAGGCCAGGGATAGCTGCTAAGGCAGCATAACAAAGGTCAGCGTTAGACTGAAAAGCAAAAAGGAGAAATTTCAAAACAGGAGAAATTCCAGGAAGCAGCTTAGTGATTGGAAGCCAAACTCTGGACTGCATCTATGAACAGGTTTGCCTACTGCAAATAAAGGCACAACAAATGCAAACAGCATGGGAGATCATGGCCTTGAGTACAGCAGAGGTTACTGAGCTGAGCTCAGCAAGTCAGGACCAAACTCCATCTCCTTGGTCAGCAGCTCCAGCTGCAGAGCTAGGCTTCCTGAAACTTATCACAGCCAGTATTTCTGCCCATTACACTGTCTCCTGATGGAATTTAATTTGTTGGGTCATCCTAATCACAGACAAAACTGCACCTCTAACTGGGGGGGAAGAGAGGAAGAATCATGAACTAGACAGAAAGGAGTCCTTCCAAACAATCTATGAACGAATCTTTCTGATCTCTAACAGCCTGTTTACCTTGAGGATGCTTAGAGTGTTGTGGTAGAACTCAGGTGGTGTTCGGTTCAAGATACGCTCCAGTGCTCCTTGGACAATTGTACAGGGTCCTAGGATCCTTTGACTCAGTCTTACAAGGCCATCCCTGATCTGAGAAAACATCATATTTACAGCTTAGATGATGGGGCTCACTTCCTGTATTCCTACAGCTGTTCACACCCTTCTCTTCAGTGAGCATACAGACTACTAAAGAGCATTTGTTTCACTATATGCCAGGTTTAGCACACTATTTACAGTGTCATTCTCTGTTCCTCCATTGCAGATTGAAATGCCAACAGAGACAACCTTTGGAGCTTCCCAATCTGACTCAAACAAGGAATATAGATAATAAAAATAAAGCCAGAGCTGTTCCAAATTCAACTTTGCATTTCCCTTAGGTTTGTGCCCACAATTCACACTTTCAACGCCAGGTAAGGACAATCAACATTAGCTTTTCTGCTCACTCATTTGGTCCTCTCTTCTCCCTCTTCCTCTGCAGAGAGCCTTCTAGGTGGAAAGGTCACTGCAGTAGATGGTTGTCCTTGTAACACAGCTGAAAAATAGCCAGATAAAGTACTGGCAGCACTGCAAGGTGCTTTGTTCTTACTTTTAAGAGAAACCACGTAAGAGCACATAGATACCACACATGGACTCCGCATGCCGGATAAGCCATGCAATACTTTCAGTGCACACTGGAGCTATTTGAGAAGTTAGAATCACAGAAAAAGGACAAGGCATATATTAATGAGCAGCAGAGACACTGTGTGAGTTACAGCGTAGATGTGGGTAGAAGGCCATGTCTGGGAGCAGATGGAGTAAGGAAGGGACATGAAAGAGAAAAGCTGGTAAGCACAATTGGGTGACACCCACATGAGAGCAAAAGAGCAGTACCTGCCCATATCAGTTAAAGACCTGGTGATCCATAAACTGAAGACTCTGCAAATCTGTTGCCATGACAGTAACTCTGCAGTAACTCACCTCTTTACCAAAGATGTCTCTCCTGTCATGAATTAGGATCCAGCCCATCCGCCAGCCAGGGACTAGCCATCGCTTTGCCAAGCCACCACAGGACAAGATTGGCACATTGGTGCTGAGAGTTGCAATGGGCTCATACTTGCAGTCAGCAAATACCTATGACCAGAGGCTGTGTTAGGGCTGTCCCCACCTCTTACTGTGAGAACTGGGCATGTGCATGAGGCTTAACAAGAAGGGATGCAGGGAAGTGATGGGAAATCAATGGTGAAAACTCACAGCTTCAAAGTATGAAGATAGTAAGTGCACACACATAAAAGCAAGCTGTTTGCGAAGAGGAAGAGAGCTGGACATGAGAGGTTCCCCTAGGACCACACACCAAAGGACTGGGAGCTCCAGGCATGGACCCAGGCACTGGAGAGTGAAGCTGTCTCTCACCCCTAGAGACCTGGCTGCCATGGGCAAGGATTAGGTGCGTCAGAAAGGACAGGCAGCATTGGGAGTGCAAAGGACTGCAACAGACACTCACCATGTCTCCATAGATCTCATCAGCCAGGATGGGCAGACACTGTCTTGATGCCACTGTGGAAGAGAGGGCATTCAGCCTGGCTACCTGCATCCTCCATGGGAACAGGCCTGACATTTGCTGCAGGGCCTGACAGAGCTCTGAGGGAAGCTCTGTCTCAGGGCACAGGGTCCCTATCTTCCTCCTACAAACCGTTTATTTGGAGAGCATGACCACTGGGAATCCCTGCCCGGACTGAGCCTAGTTCTGCTCCAATTGGTGGGGACTGGCAGCACAGCCCTCCCTGTCAGGACGGGGCTCAGGAAGCACAGGGCTCCTGGGAACACTCCCCATGCAGAGCCAGAGGGGAGAAATGAGCAGTCCAAGTCACACAGAGCTTTGGAGGAAAACACATGCTCTGCATGTTCTTGCCTAGATAGGACAGCACCTCCACACTGAGTAAGCCCTCATTCCTGAGGTGGAGTTGGTCAGAAGCAAAGCCCTGGGCCATGGTACTGCAGTGATTGAGACATGAGCAGTGGGGACAGACCCTAGACTGCAACCAGGCCCCAGAAACACACAGGCAGGCTCACCTGCCAGGATCTCCTGGAGGTGGCTCTTGCTGAAAACAGAGCCACAGGGGTTCGATGGATTGTTCATAATGAGGCAAGCTGTTTTCTCATCCACCAAAGACTCCAAGTGCTCCAAATCAATTTCCCAGGCCTTCTCTGGCTAGTGAAGTGAAGAGAAAGGGAAGCAAAAGCTGAGGAACTCGACTTGCCACACAAGATCAGGTGTGCCAGGGCACCCAGGGTTACTCATGGCACCTTCACCCACTTCCCAGGCAGGGCCCGGGTATTTCTAAGAGGAGAAATGTCAGGGCTGCCCCTTCCAGGCCTGCCACCACTTACCAAGAGGTTATAGAGTTTGACCTCTATCCCCATAGACAATGCCAGAGTCTTGTAGAGGGAGAAGCCAGGCCGCGGCACCAGGATGTTCTGGCCTGGGTTGGCCAGCACTGCCAAGGCAAGCTCTATGGCCTGGCTGCAGCCACTCGTTAGGATGACATCCTGCAAAGAGCACAGAGAGCTCAGTGGGAAGCATAGCCACTCTGAAGTACTCCAGACACACAGGAGTGACATAACATCCAGGGTCAACTCTGCCAGGCAGAGCTTCTCAGCCAAAAAGACAGTGCCAGAGCCTGACTGAAAGCAGGGAAACTTCAGCTGGTGGAAAGCACAACCTCCTCTTGGGAAGGGTGGATGTGAAGGGCTCAGGGAAGGGATGAGAACAGCAGGAGGCCACCTTGGGCCAAGATGATTTGGCCAGCTTTTAGTCCTCTAACTGGGCAGGGAGGGAGAGCTGGGCTAGGGCCCCCATGCCCCATGGTCTGCAGGCAGCAGCACCCTGTCTGCACTGCAGTGGGAGTGCCTTGGCTGGGCACCAGTACCTGGGCCTTCAGTGGTGCCTCTGGGCAGTTGTAGTATGCAGCCACAGCTTCCCGGCAGGACTGGTAGCCTGAGGAAAGAGTCAAACATGGAAGGGAGGTTTTAATAGATTCTTTCCTTCTTGTTAGCAGTACTGTTTCTTTATTTTTACCAGTACAAGGCTCACAGCTGCTGCCCAGCTGGGGAAAGCCCATTTGGTGGTGTCCCAGGGTGGCAGAAACTGTCCTGCCTCAGGCCAAGCACCATGCAGCCCCAAGGCTGGGCCAGGATGGCCAAGAGCAGGGACAAACCTTGGGCAGGGAGGCAAACTCTAGCCCCAGCCTGTCCCAGGGATGGAACTGACAGGAACAGAGTGGAAGGTAGCTAGGGAGTTTTCTGAGGCAGAAGAAAGCCAAGTGTGATGACATGGCTTTCATTATTTAGTGATGGCACTGGGACAGCCCTACCTGTGACCAGATGGAGGGTCCCATGATACAGGCATGATCTATGCTGTGTGCATGCTTTTGGCACTAACTGCAAACAAGGCTCATGATATCAGTGAAGTCAGGGAGCCTGAGAGGAGTCCTGGTTAAGGCAGATTTGAAAGCAGCTTGGCTATAACTCATGGCAGGGACACACTCTCCCAAGGCCTTCTGGGCTCTTGATACCCTGTCTGCCCCAATGGCTGGGGCAGCAAACAGCTTCTGCAGGAGCTCTGGGCCCTAAACAGCCCAGGCAGGAAAGAGCACACAGGTGTGTCTGGGAGGTACACATACTTGTGTACCTTGTGTTCATGTGATTACTGGTGAGGACAGCTGTAGGGTGCTAATGGAAAGATATCTGTGGGGTCCATATACCTGCTGTGGGGTAGGAGCTGGCACATGACTTCATCCAACTCTCACAGGATGAGCTTTGTCAACTTACCAACAGATGGAGCATAACCATTGTACTGTCCTGAGTCCAAAACCTCCTTCACAGCCCGTGTGACCTCATCATTTGTGGGAAGGTTTCCAAAGACCGTCGGGTCTCCTTTTCAAAGATTGAAAAAATAGTAAAGTTCTCACTGATCTCTGACAGGCATAGAGCTGTGTGGTTGGCTGATCTATCCCTTGGTGTTTGCACAAAATTTGTGCTTCAGAGCCCTGCAGTCTGTCAGCCACACAGTTGACCCAAATACCTGGAGACTTCTGCCACAGGACTATGCTCACCTAAGGACAAGGAGATCATGGCTTTCTTTGGGTTGGGTTCCACCTTCATGCTGTCTACGATGGCTCGAACAGGATTGAAAGTCTTCTTTGACATTTCAGAAGCCCTCACAGCCCATCTTGGCTTCCGACTCTTCACCTTCCCTGATGATAAGATGTTCCCAGTGTTCTTGAGATTAACATCTAGCATAGGGGCATGATTTCCATGGCCATTCACGTGGATCAGGTACGAGTCCATCCTGAGAGCTGCCAGAGCAAAGTGAATTTCCTGGGCTTATTTAACACATCTCAAACAAGGAATCTGTCCATTTGGGGATGCGGCCCATAAGTAAAACTTCTGAAAGCTGTAGACAATACCTACTGCCTATGGACAAAGCAGCAGAAGCAAGTAGGGTTCTATTTGGTGCCAGGATGTAGTGAAACCCCTTGCATAAGTGAGAGAGCAATACAGTGGGAAAGATTAAGGCACTTCTCTATGTTAGCTGCACCATTGCCTAGCATGGACCTCATGTGCTGAAGAGGAGAAGGTCCCACTAAAGCCAGCAGCCAAGAATTAGCAGCACGTTGTAGTCATTTCTTGACTGCAGATTCAATATTCCACTGACAGAAGGACCAGGTCACCCACTCTCTCCCCCAGCTATCAGCTTGCATACTTCAACCTCCAAATGCAAGGGCCGACCCAGTATGTCTGTTCATATCCAGAATGTTCCTTCAGTCTACAGACAGAAATGCAGCACTATAAATCAAATATCAGATGCCAAAAACGTAGTTCATCTTCAGTGTTATCAGGATGCTCTGGGCAGTGGAAGGATAGAGGTTGGCCACTTGTTTCTGTCAGCAGAGAACAGCACAGCCCAGAGAGCCTAGAGCAAAAGGCAGTGCTTAGGAAATGGAGCAAGACTGGTGCAGCCAAGAGGGAAATCCAGGAGGCAGCATGCTCCAAGCACAGGGCCTGTAATTCAGCCTGAAACTGAGTAACAAGCAAGGCACAGCAGAGGAACATCTGCCTTCAAGACCCAAAAATGGACACCAAAGTGACTTACACATCCCAGCATATTACATCCAGAACATAACTTAGACAAGGCAGGAAAAGCCTAACTTACAAACTGATGATGACTCAAGGGTTTCCAATGGCAGTTTAGGGATAGGGCACAGAAGAGGCAGACCTTCTGAGACACAAAGTCTGTTCTTGCTGATACTGGCACACTACCTTGTAATCCTGCACAAACTGCTTATGCTTTCTGTTCTGTCCTATTTCTCTGTTCCACTGAAAAGCAATTGAGAAAACAGAGGCCCTTTCCTAATGGTAGTTACATAGCTCCACACTCGCAGATACAACACAGCTTCCCCTTCCTTGCCATAGAGACTGAGCCAGAAGGGCTGTAGTGTTGCCTGGTTCAAGCAGTATTTGCTATCTGAACAAACTTCTCACTGTTTCAATGAAGTTTGCACCTAGAGATGCCCTATGCTGCTGCAGTTGCTCTAACAGCAGTGCCTTATTGGGCCATTTATAGCAAGCCAGACTTATCTAACAGGGTCACAAGGCAAGACTTCATCTGTTCTGCTGGAACCTTCTGGGTGTCCTTTCCACCAGAAGAAAGTTAGCTGAAGAAATATACAGCAAGGCTGCACAAAAAACTGAGCCTAGAAATGAGCCATGAATCTCAGTTCAACAGCTGGGCTGTGTCCCAAATATACAGTCTATCCTAGCAGAGCCCTTATACCCCCCTGCAACATGGTTCTTCTGAAAAGGGGAGCTGTAGACACAGGCACAATAGATACCTTCAATGTAGGCAGCCAGGGAAGAACTCTCCACTACCCACCTGAAAGAAGCAAGGCACCAGAGCATAGCACTTTACCTTCTACAGCACAGAGAGGGAGACACCAACAAGCTTGGGGATCCAGTCCCTAGTTCTCATCCAGAACAAATCCCCTTGAGAGGAAAGTCCTGTGAATTCTTGCCCATGAAATAATCCCCAAAACTGGGCGTTGAGACTGAATCATTTAGCCATTGGCTCACAGAGAGGGCTGCTCTCCCCACCCAAAAATGACCTCTCCTCCCCTTTGCAACTGTAGTAACTTCAAACACCTGGAACATGGCTGTGCATTAACTCTTTCTGGGGGCAGCCGAAGGACACAGCTTGGCTTCATGGAGTGCCTGGGCTGCCATCCTTTGCTACCACTTTCCTCAGTCTGCAAACACTGCTGGGGGCAAATCTCCAGAGTCCAGGTATTCCAGCACTAGCACCTTGTAATTCACTGAGAGTGGATTGATGGATCATAAAGCTTGAGGAAGCCATCAGTCTGTCCTGATCTTAGAGTTTCTGGGATCCCAATGCACCAGCTGACAAACAGAAGTTTGTGGCTTCATTACAGTTGGGAGGCATCTTCCTGGCACTTGTCTGGAGGCACCAGGACCTGAAGAATTAAAGTAAACTCAAGTTGTAATTGGTTTGTAGGGGTTTTTTTTTGTTTGTTTTGGTTGTTTTTTTTTTTTTTTTTGGTTTTTTTTTTTGTTTGTTTGTTTGTTTGTTTGTTTGGATTTGGTGTGGGGTTTTTTTGTTTTTTTTGGCTTGTTGTTTTTTTGGTTTTTTTTTGGTTGCTGCAAGACCCAAGTAAACTCGTAATTCTGGCAGCCGGTAGAAATTCTTCCCTCTTTGATGGTACTGCAAACCACAGATGATACCATTCCCAGAAGGGCCTTTTTTGCTAAGTGATGTGAACCTATGGCTTCCTGCCTCTTAATTCCTCCATGGCTAGGATAAATAAAAGACATCTGCACTCTTCTTGCCTTCCAAGGGCTGCTCCAAGTCCTCCCTTATTGCCATGGCAGCAAATGGCCAGAGACTGAAGAGTTGCTCAGGGACAAGAGGGACTTGCCAAGCTTTGAGCAAACAGACTGCTGATGCCTTCACTGCAGAGGCCAGTGGTCACTGTGAATTTTACCTGTTTATACCTGCACCTGAGTTGGGGGAAAAAGGACTGTGCATTCAACCTGTGCTTACTACACAACCATCAGAAAGGCTGCACCTCCCCAGGTGCAATGAGTGACCTCAGTGCTGACCCTCAGTGCTGTGGCTGGGCTGACACTGCTGGGGAGCCATGACCTGCTGTTGACCACAGTACTGTAATGGGCACTGCTGAGGCCACAATGAGGGCCAAGGATTCAGGGCTGGAGGCAGGTTGAAAGGCAGTGGAGTGCAAACAGCAGGTCTAGCCAAGATCCTTAGCCCTGGACTACAGGGCAGACTTCCCATTGCAACCAGCCCCAACAAATAACACCTTTCAAAACCCTTTCACAGAGAAACATCTTGAAGCCATTTGGACTGTTTTCTGCTGAGGGCTGCATAGTTTCTCTCGTCTTACGACTGAAACCTGACATGAGTAACCTCTGGAAGTTTATGCAGGCCTTCTCCAAACACCTATGGGTTATTGTCTCACTTCCCCCAGCTGGCCCCATCTCCTGCCATGCTGCACCCCTGGCAGGGTTAGACATGGCATTGAGAGGCCTCAAGGACAATGCTCTATGTTCTGCCTAGCAACAACCCCCAAACTGACGTAACTGGAGCTCTACCTGTCATACTGCACACAGCAGTGGGGTTCAGGGGAGGCCACAGTGGAAGCCTGCTGCCAAGCGGGGGGGGAAATTTGGCCCTGGAGCAATAGGACACTCAGTTACATAAGGCTGAGAACCTGATGAGAAGCAGGGTGAGGACAGAAGTGTACAGTGGCATCAGTGGGTTTCTCCTGCTATTACAATGCCCTTCTCTTCTCACTGCATGACTCCATCCTCCTCCAGATGCTTTCATACGGAGAATGCAGCCCCTATCCTGCCACCACTTGTTGTGCACAGGGCCTCCCAGGACCAAAGCATGAACACACAACTCAGCACTTTGTATTCTAGAAATTTGGCCAAGCCATCGTTCCATGGTGTGGTATAAGAGGTGGCCATACCCTCAAGGATGCATTTCTGCCAGTAAGGCTGCTGCCTCTCTGGACTGTCAGGCCCTATGCTCCCCACTAGCACCCCACCCACTGACGTGCCTCCACCGTCTGTAGTTTGCCCCTCTGTCCCAGCAGGTCAACCCCACAGGTATCTTGTGCATACCTCTTCAGCTCCCTCTTTCTTGTGTAGCTTGAGCAATTGATAGTTATCTCTTCCCACTGGAAGGAGAAACTAGATATAACTTCAGCATTTTTGATAGTACTGCCTTTCTCTGGTACCAGGGCTCCCAGAAACCCATTTCTGTGAGCAGAGGTGAAGCCAGTAAGACCAAGCAGTTCAGCTTCCAGATGGAGCTGCAGTCACAAAGCAGGACTGAGAAACAGCTGCTTGAGGGAAGCACAGACTCAAGCATTGCTGCACTGACAAACCTGTCTCTGTCAGGCTGCAGGTAGGTAATACACAAGGATAGTTTTGCCAATTCAGGGTGCACTGCTGCAGGGACAGACACCTAACTATTACACTGCATAAAAATCCACCAGGATTCAAATCACTTCACTTGTTACCTCCTTATATTTTGCTTTTATTTCCAGCAATATATGTCTACTCCTTTCAGGCACTGGTACAGCACCAGCCAGTTCAGGTTTTGTGTGTATCCTAATCTCTGTATTCCCACTTGAATCAGCTTTTAATAACCAATTATATGACTTTTTCTTTATCCTTCTTTTTTTTTTTTT
>VWZU01010908.1:84826-112490 GCA_013397095.1 Sterrhoptilus dennistouni
CGCACGGGCCGGGGTGAGCGCGGCCGGCGGGAGCCTCTCCCTCCCTCCTGCGGGACGCCGCGTCCGGCCCGGCACCCTCCCGGGCGCTGATTTGTGGCCGCAGACTCACCTCGGCCTCCTCTCCAGCCTGCTGCCAGATGGTGGAGGTCCTGCTCGCTGCCCTGATCCTGGTCTGCAGCTCCGTGTCCTGCGGCTCGGCGGGAGGATACACCGGCCTCCCCGCTCTGGGGGGCNCCGCTCTGGGGGGCATCTACTACTACCAGTACGGCGGGGCCTACAGCGGCTTCAGCGGAGCGGATGGCGAGCGGGCCCAGCAGCTGGACCAGCGTTTCTACCTGCTGAAGCTGCCCATCGCAAGGGCAGCGATGGCCGTAGGAGGGTGTCTCCTGGTCTTCCCTTGTGTTCTTATTTTGGTTGGTGTTCTGGGGGTCCCGTGGCACTTCCCGGCGTGGCTGCTAATTGAATGCACCCTGTACGTAGTGATTGCAGTTGGCACAGTGCCTGCTCTGTACTATTTCCTCCATTCTCTGCTGAGCGTTTATAATTCATCAGTGTGCAAAGAGAGAGAGCAACTTTATCAAAGCAAAGGCTATCAGGGCTTCTGGTGCAGCCTGCATGGGGCAGAGATTGCTGCTGGCCTCTTGGGCTGCATGGCTGCCATGGCATACCTGCTCAGTGCAGGCCTGGCTGTCAGAGATTACAGGACAGTTCACGAACAGAAACGGAAGCCACTGCAAGTATAAGAACTTTCAAATTATTCCTCCACTCCAGTAATGATCTTGATTTTTGCCAGTCTCCTTACTGAGATGAAGCAGTATGCTTTCCTTTCTTCTGGACTGTGCAGCCTTAATGTTACGGAACACTCACCAAGCTGGTATAGCTTCAAATATGGTAGAGTCAGGCTATTCCTAACTCGAATTTGTATTACGGAATTATTAGTGACTCACAGCTAATGCAATGGATTGTCTCTGCTTCACAGGCAGCCCTTGCATTCCACTCTCAGGGGTCCCCTTCTCTAGTGAGGCCTTGCTAAAAGTACTGCCACTATGTGCTTCTGCCAATTAACAGCTGAAACTGTCTTTACAAAAGGCATGTGACTTCAACTGAGAAAAGAGCTCTTAAAAACAAGTGATCAAGGCCCATGATTGTGACAGCTAAATATTGCTTCCTTGTAGGTATCTGGGAATTAACAGACCAGTGTGAACATGATGTTTATAAGACCATGAAAAAAATCCTAAAAAACCTTGCAAACGCTGTCTTACTTGTGATACAGGGCCTTTTCAAACTCCTAGTTTGTAGGAAATGGTCTTTTTATATAACTTAGTATACAAGAGTTTTGCTTAAAGATTCCTTGAATTGGGAAATCAGACAAAGGCTTTATGTGATCAAATGGGTGATTATAAAAGTATATGGCTTTCAAAGTACATTTTCAATGTACAAGTTGGAGAAATTAGATGCTGCTCTTTTTTTTTTTTAGGAAAACTTTTATAGGAAATTTAACTGGGAAAAGTAGCACTAGAATCACCAACTCATGCCTCAAAATGAAATGCCACTTCAGAGCAGTGTCTACTATGTGCATTGTTCATATGAGGATGGAACCACTAGTCTCACAGATGAGTTCTGTCCATATTAAAAAAAACTAAACATGCCAGAAACATGCTTTGTCTTGGACATAGCTCTTCTTTCACTGGCACAAGTGACTAAATCCTCACAATTACCAAAACACTGGAACACTATTAGAACTGGAGACACCCAAGTAAAATAGATGACAAATAGGAACACACTAGGTGCTTTGGGGTTTGTTTGATTTCTCCTGCCTTTTAGCATTGAGTGTCCACAGCACAGGGTGGACAGTCCTAATTCTCTTAACATTTCTGTGTTTCCTCTTGCTGCAGCTACATCTAGAGCTGTACAGTGCTATTGAGAGCAAGTTCACAGAGCAGGATTCCTCTAGCAGGAAACAGAAATCTGCCTTAATAATTGGAAAGCCTAATTCTATCCTCACAGTGTTCTGAAAGAAGTTTTTGTGTGGAAGGCTTGATGAGTGAAGTAGCACATAGAGCTCAGTGAATAACCTGCAACACAGCTGCTGCAAGACACAGCTATCTTTGACTGGGATATTGAGAGATTTCCTTCAGCACAGTAACAGAATCAGAATAAGCTGTTAGATGAAAGTAAAAATCTTTATTGCTAAGTCAGCTGAAAATTCAATGCAAAAATACTCTTCCTTTCTGAACTTCTCTATACATCTGAATAAAGAATCAATGGACTAGTGTTTTCCAACAATCTTACGTTATTTGCCTTTCCAAAGCAATACATGGGCCACAGTGCTGAGGGTGCATTCATTGGACAACCTACTCCCATACACAATAAAAACAGGGATTGTTATAGGTGCATGCTAGAGTGGGATACAGAAAATATTCTCCTTTTTAAAAACAAAAAAAAGCATGAAAAAAAGATTTAGTAAACAGCTGGTACACTGCAATATTTAACGTGCACTAGATCATACAAGTCATTAAAAAGGTAACATTTTAAAATATGAAAAAAGAGGAAAAATACAGTTGAGTCTTCAGAGAGCAATAGAACAGCAGACAATGATTGCGCAAGACCAAAGAGGTGATCTGCCTGAAGAAAGGCCTTTGGCAAGTGACACAAAAGCCAGCAGCATCTATCCAGAAAGAGTGCAGAAACCCCACAGGCCCAAAGCCTTAGGTGTGGCTGAAGGTCCTGTGTACCACGGGAAAGATTTCAGACTTCACAGAAGCTTGTCCCGAGAGAGGGAAATACTTCCTCCTTCTTGGAACAGGACGTTATCCTCCCATCTAACTGAAGATTCTGCTCTGAACAGTCTGTGATGCTGCCTCCATCGGGCCTGTTCCTTGTTCTGGGGACAGCTTGGAGGTTATCTCTTTTAACACCTGCACCTCAGTTACCCACCACTCAATATAATCTTTATGGGTTCCTTTTACAGAGCCTTTCTGAACAGGAGGGGACAGGACAGGACAGAGCTGTGCCTTCAGAGTACCTTTCTCAGCAAGCATGCTTATCAGCAGAGTTAGAATTACTGAAGAGATGGACCAACAAACTCCTCAGCCTCACTGTGGCTGCATGCAGTGTGGCAGGGCTTCCATTGCTCAGGAGGGACGAAACAGCCTGAGGACCTCAAAGTAAGAACCCTTCTCTAACAGCAAGTCTGTGAATGAGTGGGACATTCTCAGTGGTTATGTGATGATCACATAGTATCTCTGCAAACTCCAAAAACAAAAATCAGGGAAGAGAACAGGAAGATAACTAGGAAGACTTCCTACCCCTACCCCTATCCCCTTCAGTAAACTTGCCCTCTCATACCTGTTCCACCTGCAGTGCTGCTTGGGATCTTGAAAGCTAAGGTAGTGTTAATAAATAAGGTAGGGGAGACACTGAGGGAGGCAGAAAAACAAAAGGTAGTGGAGGGAATCACTCTGTTCTATGAGTTCTTATCACCAAACAGATGAAGATAACCCAGCCACATCACTGTCTGACCAATATAAGGAAAAAGAAAACATTTCTTTGGATGACAGCGACCTTAAAGCATGTCTCAGCAGTTCGAATCTTGTGTTAGAAAATCCAAGATGTTTGCATGAAAAAATGATGCCAGTGTCTTTGCTGACACCCAGAACTGGCCTAGGAAAAAGCAGCACTTTTTGTGATGAACAGGCACTATTTTTAATGCATGAAAAAGATTTTGGATGACTGGAGAAAAAGCATGACAATGCTGTGGCTGAAATGGAAAAGCTTAATCCTTGGAAGAAGCACATGGAAAATATGCAAAAGCTGCTTGAAGACACCAGTGCTTGTCTTAGTCAAATAGAGGAAGATATCTGGAACAGGTAAAGTCAACTCAGCCTGTGCTGCCCAGAGTTCATAATACCAGGTTCAGAGAAATCTGTGGATTCTGCCTGGAGTGTAAGAAAGATAACAAGCCATGTCTTCCATGACAGTTCACAGCCATAGAAAATAGGAGCTGGCTGTATTTAAACTCCCTTTCTGCTTCAAAATCAGAAACAGTGCTAGAGAAAAAGTCTAAATAGGAATTCCTTCTGTTCCATTCTGCCACTACCTTTAAGAGGTGCAGTTCAGAAGTCTGCATGCTCCATTGCAGAGCTGTGTTTTCTTTAGTCCTTCAACACTGAACTAGGTAGAGCCATTCCACACTAACTCCTTGTGGTAATTCTGCATGCAATACTACTAGTTCAGACTGGCAAGGACACGCTGGACTTTCCGTATCAGTGCAAGAAATAGAGACCTGATTTGCATTAATATGTGCCACTTGGAGTGCAGGGTTTGTCAGAGTCTTACTCAGAAATAAGGGTTTCTGCATCAGTCACATACTGAATGAAGGCTGTTCTTACAGCCCTTCCAGATATCAGAAGGTGTGAGGCTAGGCACAGATATTTGGTATAATTATCACCAGTTGCAGTTAAATACATTGGGATGAACCTTTCCTGCATACTTATATGATGATAACATGAAAGAGTTTTGGGGTTTAGCATTTGAATCTTTCCTGCTGTTGTTCCTCTGCCTAAAGGATTCAAATGCTGTTGTTTCTGTGACTTTAAGAGTTTGCTTCAACCTCCAGTTCGAAATTAAATAGGCATTTAAACAACCAAAAATTGTGAGAGTTTAAACTTCGGAAAAAGTTGGGTTGTTTCATGATTACACTGCAACTAGCACAAAGTATATCCTAAAATGTTGCTCTTCATGTATGATAAAAATACATTTTTTTCCTAGTGAGAATAAATTCAAAGTGCTCTGAAATCTCTGTAAAACTCCATTAGATTTTGTCAAAAGATCTATATTGACAGAATTCCACAAACAGTCTGCACAGTATTTCCTTCTGAGCAAGACCCAAATTTGATCCAAAAATAGACAACAAGCCCTCAGATCTCTACAGAAGAAACTTTTAAGTTTTCTTCATAAATATAATTAATGAAGAAAAGGCACTAGCCCACATTAGTCAGGATTACTGCACCACTGACATGACAGACAGCTGCTATCCAGCTCTGTCAGAAAGGAAGACAGATCTGCATGCTACAGAGGCAGTGGCCTCCACAACCCTTATCCAAGATGATGACATGGGCAGCCAACTTACACCTTGCACCAAAAATCCTAATGGAAACACAAGGCATCTGAGTGCAGACTGGCCAGTTCATAGTTAGTGGGAGTGTTTTAAATGTCTTTTTCAGTGCTGATAAAAATGCTAATAAGATGAAAAGTTCAATTTTTGCTTTTGTGCTGAAGGCTAAGCAGGAACAAGTACACTTTGTCCTTGTTTGTGGCCAAATACCATGAAATGCTGGTTGCTGTGTATTTGGAATATGACTCCTATTTCCAGAGGCAAGCAAAGACACTGTAGCTGACAATGCAGAGGTTTATGTTGATGGAAAAGAGCACTGGATGCTTCTGCAGGTCTTAGAGCAGCACACCACTGTTTACAGCTTGGCTCCTATGACTGAGCACTGAGACAAGCACAAGCTCCTGGCTTTATGCCATGTCTTCTGGATCCAGGAAGCCTCTACTGTGAAGCATCCATGGTGGTGGCCAGGCTGCTGCTGAGGTGGGTCTGTGCTCTGCAGCTACAAGCACTAGATTTACACACTGCCTTAATCAACCAGTCCTGAGCTGTAAGCTCCTGTAAGCTCCATATAAAATGCATTGGCTGGCACCTGCTTATCACTCAGCTATGTATTTTCTCATCCTGCACAGAATGATCCCACCATAACCTTCACTCTCCCCTACACCAGTGCTCATCAGAACACTGGTACCCTGAGTCCTCCACTGCCCTAAGAACATCCATTGGGAAAAGTCCACAGCATACCTGCTGTGGAGTGCTTTCTCCCCTCACCCTAAATAATAAAGTGCTGGGTTGAAGGGGAAAAGAACAGCTTAAGTGCAATAAATAAAAGTGCTTGCAATTAATGTAGGAAATCATTCTCAGGTCAGCTTCACTGCAACTGGCTGTATTCTTTCAAGGAATAACAAAGTCAGGTGCTGGGTGGGGGGAGGGTAGGACACTGCATCAGAAATATTCACAGGACTCTAAACACTGAGCATTTCTCCCTCAGCAGCCTCTTCACCCCCCACACACATACACCAGCCCCTTTCCTGCAGAGCTGGCAGAACCTCAGGGTTCAAGGACTTACTAGACAGTCCCTAACACAGAGCTCAGCTACTGATCTGTGTGCTCACAGAACAACTGACACCCTACAGTGGTTAAGTCGACAGCCCAAACATTGGCCTTCCTGATTCTTCCTCAACTCCACTAAGGAAGCAGCAGGTGCCTGTACTCCTTGCATATCCCAGCTCCCTCAAAGGGCAAGACAGCCCTTATGAAACAGAGCTTCCTGGGACAGACAATGTGGGAGTGGTACTTGTAGGGTTACAAAGCTGTGTCAAACTCCTCTGGCAGGGGTGCTGCATGTTCTTCTTTCAGCTCCTGATCTGTTCTGTCCTCCTGGTGCTGCTTCATTTGTTCCTTCACTTCCTCTTCCAGATGAGGTGGCACCACAAGTTGATCTTCTGGCTCCATCTGGGATGGAGCAGCAAAATAGCCTGTCTTCTTCTTGGGTGCCTCTGTTGCTACTTCGATGAGGTTGAGGCTCTCCTCCAAGGGCACTATGGAGCCATTGGAAAGCTTCTTTCCATAAAGACAACATGTGGAAAGAGATTTTTGGAGTTCACACTTGTCCTTGACCCCTCTCTGCACAGTGTTGCTGTTCACACTGTTCTGCCTCCGAATGATGAGTACAAGCCCAGAGTCATCCTCTGGCCCTGGAGCAGAAGAGCTGTACTCTGCAGCAGGACGTTCTAATTCCAGACCCTTTCCTTTACAGCAATGGATGTCCACCTCTACTTCCACTTTACTGCCATTTGTCATCACACCTTCCACAGGCTGCTCATCATCACTATCTAGACCATTGTCAGACTGGTTGCTAGAGAAGGTGGCACTGGAAGGTTGGCGCTGAAAGATGCTTGAGGGGGGCACAGGATGTAGACTGCAACGTCGTTCTTGTCGTGGTAGCAAACTGCCATCGAAACCAACAGCACTGTGTTCATCTGATGCAGTAGAGCCCACCTCACTACTAACCTCAGAAGCAGACAGTTCACTGCTGAACTCTGAAGCAATTCCACTGCTACATGAAGGTGTTGCTGGTTTGGTGGTGGTAGAACTAAATCCCCCAGGGCCTGTCAGAGTGAGGCCATGCATCTCACACGTGCAGTTGTCCTCACTGATGTTCAGATATACCACCATTGCACCAACATTGTCTTGGCAACCATAGCTTTGGGCTAAAGTGCAGAGTTTCTTTGCAGCAGCTAGTGGGTCGTGTAGGTGCCGCACAGCTGAGACAGCCTCTGCATAAGAAAGGTGTTCCCAGAGAGCTTTGTTCCCTAGAAGCAGCAACTCATCTTGTACAGTCAGTGGAATGGAATTGACATGTGGTTTGGGCAGGATCCAAGGATACAGGTACGTGCAGCCCAGCATCCGAGTACAGCAAGTCACACCATTGACTTTATTGTCCTGCAGAAAAGAGAAACACGGCAGTAGCATTGGATGTGCTGTTAGATCATTTAGAAAGCAAACTTCCCCCTGCTCATATGCTGGTTTGGAGCCTCGAGAAATGCCAGTTACAGCTGCAGCACTGGAGAAAGAGATCTAGGTACAAGTACTACAGCTCAGACATTCACTATGCCTGATGACCAGGTGCAGTAACTGCCATCACCCATGCTGGCAATAACAGACTTTTATCCCACGAGACTTTTTGTCGCACTCTGAAGAATTGTAGCAGACTATTCTGAAGTGTGCAGCTAGACTACCTGCAGTATGCTGATCAGAGAGTCTCACTGATTAGTCTTATGTGAAACTTATTTTTCTAGTACAAGTGAGATAGTGACTTTTAACTATCTCAGTGCAACACATATTACCCAGACATTAAACAGTTTCTGTGTATTATATGAACTAATTCCCTCTTTATTAATATATAACTGCATTCTGAAGTGTGGACACTACATCTTGAGGAAAAAAAAGAACAAGTAAGTATCTCAAAATGTTTCTGTAACCTGGATGTATTACCCTCCTCTGCTAGATGGTCCCCTGGCCAGTCTGGCAGTGGTCTCCCATAAAGAGAAGTGCCCACAACCCTCAGTCCCTTTTCCAAGTCAGTGTTTTGAAATTAATTTCAATGTTCTTCATTTCTGTATCCTCTGGGTGTCAACACTGCTGCTGCTGCCACATATTAAAACCCAGCAGATGAGACACAGGGCAGTCTTTTATACAATAATTTCACTTTTCTCTTTCAGAACCCAAAAATGAGCCAGCTTTTAAACTATTTAATGTGCTACATTAATCCCACAGTTATTTTCAGTCAGAGTGCTATGTCGCAGTGTTACAGTGCCTATAAAAGATATATTACAGTGACATATTATGCTTATGAAAAATACTTCCATCTAGCAATTTAATACTTTTTAAAAGACTGAGCATAAAACTAAAGTGATCGGCACTGATTCTCAAGATCTTTACAGACGTATTTTACCCACTCTTTGGCACTTCCCATTTATTTCCAAGTGTTTAGAAAGTTAACTTTTACAGAGTTCTCTAGAAATCATTTTAACACTTTTGCATACTACATGTCATCCTGTACCCACAGTTCTTAGGCTATAGTGTTGTAGGAACATGCAATTTTGAACAGCTAATCAGCAAAAGAAGTTGACCAAGAAGCACTAGACAAGTCAGTCATTCAGAACCTTCATGTCGCCCTCTCCCCTGTAATGTTATACAGACAGCTGAGCTCATGCATTCGTACCAAGCTTTTACATGGGCATGGAAGCTGAAGTGGAAAGGGTCCAAACCAACCTCTGTTATAATGGCTTTTTGCCCCTTGACTCTCCTGGCTTCTTCTGAACATTGTTCAAGGCTGAAGACTTTGGAGAGAGGCACTGCTTTTCCACTTCGGCACAGAACGGCTTGGCATGTCCCCACATTGGCCACCGTCAGAGAAAAGTTGCTGGCTGGATCAGCCACCTCATTACGAATGTAGCAAAGAACAGCAGAGGAACCCAGCTTCTGCCCAGCCATGCCCAGCTTCCTGTTGGAGGAGAAGGTGTAGGAGGCTCCAGTATCTACTGACAGGCATTCTGGAGGGCTGCCTCACCCCACCTAACATATTGAGATACCTATGCAAGTCCCACCAGGACCAGCTTGCTCACTGTCCTACCTGTGGGAGACCAAGAAGGTGTTGGACATGAACATGGTGTCAGACTGCTGTACCTCCTCCAGGAGCACATCAGCCATGGTGCACTGCAGCAAGCGTGGCAGTTCTTCGTTCTTGTCACCATCGAACATGCCATACACAGCTTCCATCCCCTCTGCAAAGCTCCCCAGTGCCAGGGATGACACACACAGCCTGTCAGAAAAGCATACAAGCAAAGTTAGTATGTCTCCAAAAATTATCTTGTTCTCAAAACCACAGCTATCAGGCACCATGGTGTGAGTGCCATTCTCACAGGGCAGCAAAGCCACTGTCCCTACGTTCACTAGACTGGGAAATGTACAGCTTCATTCTATTATTGGAACTCCCAAACCCTCCTTGACCACATGCAGGAGAGGGCAACAGCCACAGCTGGCAAGAGAAAAAGCATCTTTGCTGGAGAGGGAAGAAGAGTCCAAGTGTACTGAGATAAACGTTAAAACTGAGGCAAAAGGTAATGTGGATATTGAGTTACCAAGATTTAGTAAGACATCTGCAGAGACAAACACATGGATGCGCTCTTGGGTCTGCTTGGGTGCTCAGCAGTGCACTCTGGCCAGCATCCTGAGAAAACAGTGTCAGTTGTTCAGCAGACCACAATACTCACTTATTTCTTTGGCCTGCCAGCTCAGCTACTCCATGACTCCAGAAGGCAGAAGTGAGTGCCGAGTCTGCCGTGAGGGAGGGCTTAGCATCAATCTTCAGCGTGGTAATGTGACTACAGAGAGAACAGAAGTTATACTTTTCTAGAACCTGCTGAACAGGCCTTAGGACCTTGTCCAGTCCAGGGTTTTAGACAGCAGTCTGTGGAAAGAACTGCATCAAGGAGAGGAGTTTAAGGTCTAGGTCTTCTGGAGATGTCTAGCTGCTTATGACAGAGACACCTGGGAAAACCTCATACCACCTAAAATATTCCTTGCTCTGATATTTCAAACCCAGACTTTTCCCTTCCCAAAGACAGTAAGTCTCAGCTGCCTCAGGTAGGGAACATTATACCACTATGCAGTGATAAAGTACTTTTACTTTACTATCCCATTTCCTCTCCTGGGAAGGGTTACCCTTCCCTGTGCAGGTCACTACTGGGTTGACATGTCAATGACTCACCTGAAGATATCCAGTGTCTTGTGTTCTAACACCAGGTTTGTGTTTCCACTCAGATCCAGCTCTTGCAAGGCACCTGGCAGTGCCTCAGGGATTAGGATTTCAGTTAACTCATTGCAGCTCAAATCCACAAACTGCAGTAGCAACAAACAGCATGACAAAGAAAATAGTCTTTTGTTGTGTCATGTACTCAGTTATTCCAGTGCTCCTTACAAATATCATACAACCTCGCTACTTATTGTATCTCACACACAGATCATGAAAATCGATCTACTTGTCAGAAGAAGAATGATTTATAAGCAACCTGCAATAGTCACGACTCCAGTACTGAAAGACTAGGTCACACCAAAGATAAAAGAAGGCCTCTATATGCAAACCTGCCTAGCTATGTAACACTGCCCACTGGTGTTGCAGTGTGCATTTTGGGTTTTCTAAAATGTTTGTAATTTTTAGGATTAAGTTTCTGTAAGTGTTCATCCACCCCCACCCCGTTTCCCTTAATGGCTGTAATCAAGCCACATAATAGGCCCGAGCCATCCCTATTGTATGTCTCTGATAGCTTGGCCTAGCCCACTGTAGACCCATTGTAGAGCCATTGTACGTTATCTGCGGACACTCTCTGGTACTTGATGGCTGTCCAAGCCAAGTGGCTCTGCCAAGCCTCGGGTATCATTCACACCCCCTTTTCCCCTACATGTCGAAGTCCAGCCTCCCTGTACCTCAACCCCTCCCCTTCATTTCCATCTGTAACGCCCATGTTGATAAGGGCAAGCCAGAACTTTCACACTCCACTCACGCTTTGACCACCTGGGCCTTCGCCCTGAATAAACCCCTTCCTAAGTAACACCAAGTGTGAGTCTGCTCCATTCTTCCAAGCAAGGTCACGTCTCTGTCTGAAATCTGGACCCAAAGAATTAACTTGTTTGTATGGTATCTGAAGAGCAAGAGCTAGCTGGACAGCCAAGCTCAGAAGGACCATACACTGTCTCAAATGCAAGAAACCAGAAATGTCAGAGACAGGTGGTAAAGGTGAATGAGATGATCTTTGATCAATTCAGAAAGGTGAGAGATCTAGAATACATATTCTGTGGCCTGTTTTCAAGTTAATCAAGCAAAGTCATAGAACCACAGAATGGTCTGTGGTGGAACAGACATTAGAGTTCATTTTGTTCAACACATCTGCCATGGATAGCGACACCTTCCACTATAAGAGGTTGCTGTCAAAGCCACTGGGGATGAGCCCAGGATGTGGGGGGTTTCTGGGCGCCAGCACATGTGGCCAGAGCCTGTCCAGCCTCTCATCCAGCAGCATCCCCAAGCCCTTCTCAGCAGGGCTGCTCTCAAGCATTCAGCCCCCAGCCTGGATTGATACCAGGGGCAACCCTGACCCAGGTACAGCACCTTGCACTTTGCCTTGCTGGAACCTCCTGTTCTCTCCTAGCAGTTACTCCTCATTCTATAACCTAAACTTTCCCCAGATATCTCTTTATCTGCTCCATACAAATACCTGAATACGGGGCAAATGCAGGATTTCTGGAAAAATGCTGATTTCATTAGAGTGTGCAGTAAGCGTGTGAAGTAGTTTGCAGTTTGCAACCGTTGTAGGAATTGTTTTCAGTTTGTTGCCACTCAGATTCAGTTCTTCCAAGTGCTCCAGCTTACTAAGTTTGCTGAAACAAAAAAGTACTGTATCTTACAGACATGAACTTGTCACTTTCAGAAGCTGCACATGTGGTATCTGTTTTCTGATTTACTGATAGGAGACCAGAAGTTCTAAGAGATGCTCTAGTAAGACGCACAGTCTTCAGGCCTGGCTTGGATTTGTACAACAGACAGACCCTTGCAGTGCACACACATGCAATGCAACCAGTTACATCCCTTGGTCCCTTTGGACAGCACCTCAGCTAGGGCAGGAAAACCTACAGCCCAGAGTACCCTGTGCCAATCCCCCTTAACACGCTTCTCCTCACTTTGTGTGTAGAAACGTCAGGCTTTTGTCATCAAGCTACAGGGAGAACATCTCGCTCTGACTTTGACTCATACAATCGTGAGGAGGTGGCAGCTGCCTCCTAGGGAGCATTGTCTTGCCCAACAGCCTTACTGACTTACCTTGCAGGGAAAGTCTGCAGGTTGTTGTTTGCCAGATGCAGGATCCGTAGGTTTGGGTGTCCAACCAAGACAGGGATGCATTGATCTGTGAGGTTGTTATTAGTCAAGTATAGCAGCTGCAGCATGCTCAAACTCTCCTCCCCCGTACATGCAGAGGGCAAGGACTCCAGGCTGTTTGCAGATGCATTCAGGTACCTGAGGCTAACCACAGCAAGTGCAAAAATCAGACTTCACATCATCCAAACCACTCCATTAACACCAGGAAAAGGAGCTGTACAAATGTCAGTGTGAACAGCACTATCAGACAGGAGGCCAGACAATACTGTAACATCCCTACTCACATCAAGATTTGTGAGTCTACTAATGACTTACTACCTATATGCACTGTGGATGCACACAATGTTTTACAGTAAACAGAGAGTATTGAAAAGCCCGCAGATAATACTGGTGGAAGCAGACAATGTAAAACTTTACCTAGACTCTTTAAAGAAGGGCTAACTCCTGTGTGAATAGGCAGTTAAGAGGGACTGTTCATTTGTTAAGGGTCTCCCTTGTTGTTCTCCAATGACCTGAATCTGACTGGCTTATTTTCTTTGCACTTGAGGTTATGACTACTTTTAAAGACAAAGCTCTTCAGGCAGCCTCTGTTTTCCTGTAATTACACAGTAACATGGACTGATTCCTTCAAATCAGTTTGATGGCTTCCCTTAGGGCACCTGAATAACCTCCTCATAAAGGGCACACCTCGTTATCTCTTATGCAAATGGCACCTTGCAAGGACAGTCACACAGGTGCCACTTTCCTTTACATTTCAAACAATAATGCAGACAAAAGATGTTTGCTACTCACTTCAGAGCTTTGACAAAGAGTGTCTCTGGGAGTTTAGTCAAGAGATTGTGCTGAAGGTCCAGCACCTCCAGTGGAATGTGTTCTAGAAGAGGCGGAAGGCTCTGCAGACGATTGTGCCCCACCATCAACTTCCGAAGACTCAAGCTTCTGAGGATCCTAGAAAGACATAGGGTTTTCTATTTAACTTGATTCATTCCTCTTGACATCCACAGAGTAGGGAAGGTAGTATTTAATCCACTTAATTTGATTGTACAGCAGGGAAAAATTGAAATAGTGATCCATAAAATGTAACCAATGACAAAGCAGAACAACACACAGGGTAAGATGACTCCATCTTTCTGAATGCTTGGAAGCGTACCTACATTTCCCTCTACACGACTGCTGATTGCCATCTTGTGAGGTGAGCTGGTGTGCATGTGCCCAGCATTCTCTCAGGCAGATAAAGAAAGAAGTCACAAAGGAATGCTTTAAATGCCTCTTGTCACTTGTAGGTAGAAAGAAGTGCTTCCACAATGCAAACATAAATTCAGAGCTTTAACTAGTGGCTTAGCACTCCTGTATTATTTCTGAGGCAGTAAATTACTCTTTGCATAATATACTTAAAATTTGGTCCCTTTAATCCATTCAATTGGCTAAAATTCTCTTCTAAGTTCTCATTATCACATCCTCCTTATGTCCTTTTCTTGCTTTTGATGTACATAGTTTTTCTGTGACAATCAGTAGAATGTCATTGCTGATCACTTGCTATGCCTCTTGCTTCAACTTCTCCAACCCATATTCTACATTTCTTCCCCATTAACCACTTCTTCATTCAGTTTTGGTATAACTTACCCTAGACACTGTGTCATTCATCAAATCACACCCCCACCAAACACCCTTGTTAGGCTGAGTATGTTTATGCTTTGCTTCTTCCTAGGATAAATAACTGCAAAATTGTATTAGTTCTTAGCTCTCATTTGCTGCATTTCTGCAGAACTGAAAGGGAAATAGGGAGAAAGGAGCTGGCTGATGGTGTACTATGAAAGCTACATTTGAGATCAGCCGAATTGTCTCATGGAGTGATAACTCCATGTCAAAGGTAACAGATGAAATTTCTGTGGGATGATGCAAAATGTATTAGGGTCTCACCTATGACCTGTGTTCACAGACAGTATGATAACACATATAAATCACAGCAGCATGTTCTATGTCAGGTGTAAATAGCTGCAGTAGCAGCCAAAAGCACAGGACGGAATTACCTAGCCCCTATTGTTCAAAAGGCTGACCTGGAAACTGGTTCTTTCCAGCATTTTAATACAGAGCATTTTTTATGCTCCATAGATAAAGTAAGTGGATTATATCGCGACACAACAAGGAATGAAGCAACTGGAATAGCACTGCTTCTCTCTTCCCAGACAGTCCATTGTAGAAGAAAGCTCAGCTCTGTTTACAGAAGTTTTCTGACCTTGATGGAAGCTCCAAGAGTAGGTTGTAGCTCACATCCAAAACTTCCAGTTTCTTTGCTTCACAGGCCCAGTCTGGGACACACTGTAGTTGATTGCTGAGAAAAGCAAGTGGGAAAAGCTAGAAACCAGCACTCCATATGGAACAGACTCTAAATGCTGCATGATTTTAGTGACAGCCAAACTAAAAGCAACAGGCAAAAAATGAACAGCATCTGAGTTAGTCATGTGGAATTTATCTCACAGCTAATGCAAACCAAACTGGTTCATGACTTAGCAGGGCATCCTATCTCACAGGTCTCACAGTGCTGCTCCACGAGGAGATGTAGGCAATGAAACCAACAGCAGAGATCACTGGCAGCTACTCTAAATATTTGATCCATAGATCCCCCACATTCAGTTCAGTAAACTGCCACAAGTTCAGTGGTCCCTGCTTGCTTTTTTTTTTCTGATCATAACCTACAGCTGAAGGACAGAGAAATCACCTGAAAAGGTCATTCTGGTTCAGAAGGGCTTCTGGTCTGGAACACTTTCATAATTGTTTAGTGCTGGGCTTTGAAGTTCTATTGTGTTTGATTGCTCTCAACTGTTTTAAACCCTTAAAACCTCTAGAAAAATTTGCAGAAAAAAGAAAAGGTATCCAGATACTTGCTTTAGATTCTGTTGTGTATTATCACTTACTGAGAGAGTTCTAGACACGTCAGTAGACCAGGAACTGGATAAATATTGACAGCTGTCAGACCTGATGAAGTAAAGGAAGTAAGTATGATTGCAGAGCTTTGGAGAGAAAACAGCACAGAGAAGCAGCTTAGCTATCCAATGAGAATCATGGTCTTTCTTTATAGAGACTCAAGGTCCCTACTGATCCTTCCCACCACAGAGTTCACACTTCATACATCTGCCATATGGCACTACAATGCCTCATACTATCCCATTTCTCCATCTGTCATGGTGGAGCACCAGAACAAAAGAGAACTGTACATTTCTTTGTGGGCTCCCAAACAGATCTCAATGGAAGATGAATTCCTTGGATGTAACAGCACAACCTCCACAGTGTTACACAGCCTGTGCACACACATGCACGTGCGATCCGTATGAGCTAACCTCAGAGGACCCATCACATACGGTTTCACCACAATAACATCAGCATAAGTATTTTTTTAATGTGTGAGAGAGGGCAAAAGGCTGTTTTCCTTTGCTCCCAGGGCTTAAAGGGAAAAGGCAGGTGAAGAAGACAAAGAGACATACAGTTGCTGTTGGCATACAGGGCCCGAAGGGAGAAGCCGCTCAGTGTCAGCTCTCTCAGCTTATTTCGCTCGCAGTGCAGCTGCTCCAGGCTGACCAAGGAGCTCAGATCCAGATCTGTCATCTGATTGTCTCGTAAATCCATGTAAGCCACAGATTTGTTCCCCTCCAGAGTGTCAGCTGCTGCTCTCTTCAGGTTGTTCAGCCTAAACACTCAGAGATGAGTTAAAAAGTCAGAAAATAGGACACTGAACACTGGACGTCAGTAAGAAGAGAAAAGAAAGAAGGGGAAAGGAAGAATTCTGGTGAAGGCTAACACCAAAGGTGCACACAGTGAATGAAGTGCATGACAAGCAATGGTGAATTTCAAGCAATGAATACAAATAAAAACATTTCCTTCGCTTATGCTGCTACAAGTAACCATTTTAATGATTCCCAAATTCTTAAGAGATTCTGAAGAAAGATCCAGTCTAGAAAACAGAAACCAGGCCAAGGGGCAGCTACTCTGCACGGACACAGGAAGCTAATGCAGAGAACAGATAACTGCCTTGCCACACACAAAAAGCTCTTTGTCCCTTCCTGAGAGATCTGCATTTGGCAGCCTGGAGAACCAGAATCACATCTCCAGGGCAGGAAGAAAAAAAGGGAAGGCGAGATCAAGGTTTTGGTACCTTGAGCTACCAAAGCAAATCACAAGAGGAAGCTAGAGGGTGGGTCACATTCAACATCTGGCACTGCTCAATTAAGCTTGCCTTTCCAAGTGGATTCTGCACACCCTCAGAAACAGAACTCCATAAAAGCTACAGAATTGGTAAGAGAAAAAAAATTAACCTAGTTTATTGCAAAATGTACCAGAAGTTACACAGGTCCTCTGCTGTAAATGGAAAGTAGCAATCTGTTTTACAGACAACAGCAAGTTTCACCCCTTACCTCAGGTCTACACTTTTGATGTGACTCATACGGTTCAGCACTGCCAGGTCCAGGGTCTCAAGCAAGTTCCCTGCCAGGGCTAGTTTGTCTAAGGTGACAAGTTTCTCACAAATTGCTGGCAGTTCACAGAAATTATTGAAGGACAGCCCAAGACAGCTGAGCTGCTGAAGGTTTCCCATCTCTTCTGGTAAGGATGTGAGGAAATTACCATCAAGCCAGAAGCTCTGGAGACTGCAACAGTGAAAAAGAGAAAGAAAATAATTCTGCAAAGAGTTGTGAACATCATTGTAAGTTAACACAAGAAAAATACAAATCATTACTTACATTGTAAATGAAAGATGTTTACTTAATTACTTGGTTTACTACAAATTGCACAGTTTAATCACACCTCCTACCACACTAATGCACTAGTAGAAGTGCTTTACACTCTAGTTGTTCATTCCAACACACAGAGAAAAGAATAAGGTAGCTTTCTGTTGTATGACTCTGTTGTGTGATTTCTGTTGTATGTTGTTTCAAAGGCTGTATGGTTTTTGAGACTCAGATCCCAAACATACATTTCCCTTATTATGATTATGTTCCAACAGAGACCCTTCTGTGTTTAGTGGTGTAGAAATGAAATCTGAGGCTACAAAAAGTTCTTATGAATAAGGGCTCAAGGAGTCATCAAAGCAACTGGACCCATAAATAAGCTGTAAACCTCTAAGCCTACATATGGCTTTTTCCTCACAGTTTGCATATGACTAAAAGATCATTCTGGAAATTACTTCCTCACATCCACTGTGGATGCAGACACTCCTTTTTTAAAGATACAATCTGGAGGAAAAGCAGGCCACAATAAACCAACAATTCAATATTCATGTTTATCTATACAAATCTACTAACAGTCTTGCAATCATATTTACCAAAGCTAAGGCCCTTATGCATTTAGGGTAGCTACCAAGGAAAATGGACAAGGCTCCAGCAAACACTTTAAAACAAAATTTTCAGAGGGGATTGCTCAAGTATTTTCATGTTAAAATCCTCTAACACAAAAAGCAGCCAAATCTGTAAAACACAACCAAACATACCAGCGCTGACAAAAATCACTAGACCCCTGTGAGAAGTTACCACAGAAAGGTTTTTTTATAATAAATTAAAACTTCAACAGAAATTTCATCAGTACTGAAAATATTAAATTCAAATAATAAATGCAGAAAGTCAGACAACTCTGCAGCTGCAAAAAAATGCACATAGACTTATTTGAGAAACAATGCAATTGCTTTCAGTGCTTTATTTACAACAAGTTTCCTCATCTTTCCTGCACCAGCAGCTGTGGTGTTTTAATAGTAGTGATGAAGGGAATGCACATCTTAGTTCTTGACCTTCTGCTGGAGTCAAATTAATCATTCAGCCTTCGTGGGCAAAACAGGGTGCCCTAGAATTCACACTTTCAGAAACAGTACCTGCACATCACTAGTGCTCAGCTGAGGCACCAAGGATATTTATGACCACAGATGTAAAGAACATACTCACTTCAACAGTTTCCCAATCTGACTTGGCAAGTAATGAAGTCCATTACAGGAAATATTAAGCTCTGTCAGAGTAGAGATCTCACACAGTGATACAGGAAACTCTCCCAGTCTATTATGAGACAAGTTCAAACTCTTCAACTGAGAAAACCTATTGGCAAGAACACTAGTTAATTCACAAACCCACACGTCTAAAAGCAAAAAACTACAAAACACTCATAAAGAATTCTTTAGTCTTTGTACACTGGTGATACAGGCAGCTAACTCATTAGAGGAGTATTTGCGTAAATTTGGGTTTAAGTCATTGATATTTTTCTCAATGGTCATGCTGAAAGTGGTCAAATACCATGGGTTTACTGCAGAAACTGCTAACAACCTTCTACCCCGACTTGACAAGCTTCCTCATTTAGTGACTAAAGTTAAGGTGACTAAAATGCCCAATTCAAAAAATTTACCTTAAAAGAATTAACTACAGTAGGAGTCTAAAATTACATAGCTTGGGAAAAGAGGAGCTGAAAACTTTAATTGGGACTACTCTGAGAATAAAACAGAACAGGGAAATCCCATTTCCAAGCTGCGTGCAACAGAAAGCCAAGCCAAGGTGTAAAAGGGAAAACTAGGAATGCCCTTGCATCATGCCGGGAAAGCCCAAGACCTGCACCCAGAGGTCCCTGAACAAGATTGCACAACTACAGCATCCCTTGCTCAGCAGACTGCATCCTGCATATTGCCCCAAGTGCAGACAGCCCCAGTGTCACTACAGTCCCACCAGTGCTTGAGAAATGGTTACCTATTTCTAGCTCCTTCAATCACTGGGTCCAAAGAGAGAGAGAAGGAACTCAGCGTGGCTGGGGTAACCCACAGCAGGGTTCTCCTGCAAGAGTTCCTGCCTCCTTCTACAGAAAGCAAAAGTACTGCTCCCCAGGTAATAGCCTCTTCATCCAAAATTGGAACCACCAGAAATTAATTCAGTGGTGAAATTAATATCTCATTTCTGTGAGATAACTGCAAGTTTCATGTACTAGAGAATTACTTCTTGGAAATATGCAGTTATTCATCTGCCTCACCTACCCGACTTTTCCCAGGCATGGTAAGTAGCTCTTATTTTGAAGTGAATGTTTTAATATAGATAACAAAACCAAGGTTAATTAGCTTGTAATTGAGGGAGAATAACTTCTAGCTGGAGATGTCTTGAAATATAAGACTGAAAGGTTTTGGAGTTGTTTTCTTCCTCACAGTGACCTTTTTCGGATTCAAAATACTTGTAACAATCTATGTAGGAACTATGCATAGTATTCCTCCATTTTGTTTTATAACCTTGGGGGCTGTTGTTCTTTTGAAAGAGGGAGCATAGCTGAAACTTGGACGTGGTTTGTTTGCTTTGAGCACCCCATCATACTGAATAAGGGCACAGGCATTTTTGTTTGCCGCAGCTGCAGACTGTTCTGTACTGCAACTGAAAGCCAAAGAGAAAAACATACTATGTCAGTAAAAGCCTTCCTCAAAGGAAGAATAATGCAAAGACCTAACAAGGATACAAAAATCAGAAACTTGCACACAGAACTCTACCACAGTATTGGAAAAGAAGAAAACAATGAGGATGAACCAAAACATTTGAGCTATCTCATTAGCAGGTTCAACTTTTTAGGATAGGCCACTGCTCTCAGGTTTTCAAATCAGCAAACACTTTCATAAAACTGCTTTTTGAGGAGCTCTGCAATGGCTTTTGCTACACCTGTTCTTAGTGCCACTTCTCTCTCACTAACAGTGTGGTGAGAAGCTGCTTTGAGAGACACAGCATTAAACGTAACAGCATGAACATAACAACTAATGTTCAGAATTCATCCCTCTGCAAAAATACCAAAGCAAGCAGAAGAGGGGCATTAAAGTTTACAAAAGCTGAAGGGAAACTGGTACATGACACATTTTGGTCTGAGATTCCTCAAGCAGATTTTCATACTCAGTGGGGAGGACAATACTTAAAAGCCTTTTGAGTTCTCCTTCTGTTCCTTCTTCTTTGCCTCAGTAAGCTCATGTAGTGACATGGGAGTGGAGTGGAATAGAAATTCACTAATTCAAGCTGTATATATGAACCAAGTATTACAGGGGATAAAGATCCCAAAATCGTTGTGGCTCCTCAGGTCTTGGTTTGTGCTCTCACAGGGCATACTGAGACAGCAAAGAGATATGGAAACACAGCAGTGAATCTTTCATGGGATGACCACCCTGTTTAAAAGCCCAAACTGGTCCTGCCCTGAAATATTCCAAGTTTAACACATCCTGTTCTGCCACCAAAGCATGCCAGCACAACTCTGTATCAACTAGCTAGAATGCTGACAAGAGACACGCAGATGTATGCATGTCTGCACACACATGTATCAACAAAGACCAGATCTCAGTGTTTTTCAGACAAGGGAGATACTTGAAAGGCACTACAATACATAAAAAATAAGCTAAATGTAACAAAGCAGGAAGGGTTATTTAGCGCCCTTTGCTTAACACTTCCCCTTTAGCTAATTATATTTGCTCCATTATGACAGTTATAGGTAATTAAGACTCCTAGAGCTTGAAAGTTGCTCAGAGGAAGAGATCTGATCATTGTGAAAAATTTTGCTGTTGGGAATTGACAGTCTCGAGCCACTGAGAGCACCTACTGCAAGTGAGCAAGAGTTTTCTTGTGGTGCTGTAATCTTAGAAGCATCCTAAAAACCTCAGATAGCAAATCTTTTCAAAAGGCAATGAGCAGCCTTATGTGGGGTACCTAATGCTACCTGTTTATTCAAGATTGTGTGAAGTGAGAGCTTCTTGTATGGCTTTTGTTTGTTTGAGGATTTCAGCTTCATCAGACATAGTCACTGCCAGGAAAAGAGTTGAGTTTCTGACATGTCAGATTTCTTGTTGACTACATGCAAGGTCAAAAGAAATTTCAAGCCCCTTTGCTGATCCTGTGAACCAAGGATACTGCATTTTAGAAAATAAAGTTCTGATGTGCTTTTCAAAATCATACAATGTATTTTAAGAGACAAGTAGAAAGCAAAATCCTAAATTATTTTAAGCAGCTTCTCCAGTAACAGAATCTATTTAATGCAATAAAGCTATTAAACGGAAAACTTTTAAGCAAGTTTGGAAAACCAGAGTAGACTCTGGCTCTCAATGAAACTGCAAAGAATTCCCAAAAGTGAGCAATTTTTTTCATTGTATACTCTTATAGATACCTGGGCATCTCATTACTCTATAGGAAAAAAAATGAAATAGCACAGTAGCAGGCCCCCTAAAAACACACCCCTCCCCACCCCACCTTGTGAAAAACCCTCCCAATAAACCAAAATGACAAAAAACAACCAAACCTCAAAACCACAACAACAAACCAAAACCACCAAACAACAAAAAAACAGTTTCACAAAGTTTCTCCAAATACATTTTCCTTAGGGCATAATGCGTTCCCAACAGAGCCATTGGACAATATTACTATAGGCATCCTATCAGTTTTCAAAATTCACAGAGCAACTCCTTGAATTCTATTTAGCATGGCTGGTGTACCTATCAACAGACTAATCTCCTAGATTTTTATGATTTTGGGGAATTAATTTAGAAATATTTTTGTATGACTCCTTCACTTACCTAAGATGACTACATCATGCTTCCATACCATCACATATCTGCTACTCTCTTAAAAGCAGATCATCACAAGTTTCCAAAGCAAAGCTGAAGTCTCACAGGCTTTCTGCCAATTCCAAATGAACATTAAGAACTTGCCAAAACAGTGTTTTTCAGACCTAAATTTCTTCCTACACTTATTCACAATAGCAGCATTATGCTTTTCCTTGCCTTTTATTTTATAGCCCAAGATGTTCTCTGCTTAGCAAGCAGCCTAATATTACTATAGCATCTTGTCCATACAAATGGCATGTCATCCCACAAGGCTTATCTCAAACGAGAGTTAGCACAGAATTTGTGGAAGAGAGCTCATGAATACTATGAATTGTTGGAAGTTTATTCCTGCTTGTGCTGCCCAGTTCCACTTCTAACCCCCTCACTTGTTAGAGCTTCCTAAAGATCAATTTTTTTACCATCCCCAAGAGGACAAGCAATACTTCACTCCTGTATCCACATGTCACAGACTCCAAATGTAGAAGAAAAATTATTCTTTGCAGACCTGTAAAGAGAGTCAAGACTCCCTGCTCCACTTGTTCTCATAAAATTGTGGCGTAAGTTGAGGTAGGTGATATCTTGACTGTAGAAGAGGTGCTCTGGTACTTCCTCAAGGCTGTAGCATGAAAGGTCAACCGTGCTAAATCGCATAGACACAATCTGAAAAGAAAGAGAAAAAGCTGCAGCTGTGCAACAAATTTCCTAGGGAAGTCTAATGGAAGGCCAAAGAATACAAATAGTAAACAATTTGCAAGAACATGAAAGAATCCCTTGCACCTACCAGGTAGAGTCCATGCAGGAAATCTAAGTCCATGATGTACAAGCCTATGCCCTTTGCTGCATCTCTGACAAGGATGCATAGCTGCTAGGACTCACACAAAGCCCTGCTCTGTATGTGCACTAGGCACACTGCCTAAAGGCTAGGCTGTAAGAAAGACAATGGAATAGAGGAAAACAGATCTTTCAGGAAACTCTATTGAGAAAGCATAATCTCCAAGTGCCTTCCAAAGGTGCATGAAGCAATAGGAAGCAGTTGATTTTCCAGTTCAGTTCTCTGAGGTTTACAGAACCTCTGCCTGACCTAGCTGTTTCTTCTGTACTTTTGGCTACTTTCCTCTTTTATTAGCTTGTTGAGGGTATAAAATTTGACACATAACTTGTTATAAAAAGGCTTCATAAATTATGGCTTTGCAACATTTCATAAAAGTTTCTGCAAATCTCAGATGTCTTTTCATTAAGTATGTTTTGTTTTGAGGTCTTTGGTGCTTAATTTGACATTTTATGACCTGCTTTATCCCGTACTTACTTTGTATTTCATAGTATCCTTGCTGACCTACCATCTCTCAGTAATTTAAACCTATCAGGGCAGCCTCGTGAATGTCCAGGTCATACTTCAGGTACATTCAATCTGTAGGTTGCTATGGCTATAAAGCCAGCCAGTACCTGTGGTTTGCTCTAGGGACCTGTGATTAAGTTAGTCTTGTAGGTGCAGCAGAGGTTAAAACAGCACAGAACCACTGCTCGACATTGTTGCACAGGTAAAAAAAAGGCTAACAGAAAAATCTCTGTAGACCAGAGCATGAAGGAAATAAAGCTGGAAAGTGTCCTGGGTACTTTCTCCAGAATCCTAACTCCATCTCTGACTGCAGACCAAGCTTGCATCAGAATACCCTTCCTGTGGTGTACTCTGCACCCACCATCCAAACCACACTGTCCCCGTGGCCTCACCGTGGACGCTTGCCGGTGCCACCGCTGGCACTCTGCCAGCGTTTCAAAGGAAATGTGGTATGTCTGAGCTTGTGCCCCAGCAGATGTGAAAGCAAGGGTGTACTGCCGACGTTTTATCTCTTCCACCTGCAAAGGGAGAATTGACATCAACAGCCTGCCTAAGCGCCAGCAATTACAACTGACCTGAAGTCTAGGGTGAGGTGTTACTGATCACCATTAACATAGCATTTTGCGGAAAATACAGCTGCAAAGTCACTGGAGAAAAACACAGAAGTAAATCCTGCTTAACATCTTTCTGCTGAAATGGATACAAGAAAAAGTAATTTCCGTCCCATTCGTGACACGGGCTACTGCTGTGAAAGCTGAACTAGTGTCTCTTCGTTTTATTAGCCTTCAGACTACTACCTAAGCAAAACAAGTGGAAAGGGGTTGGGCATATTAATGCAGTAATCTGTTAAAAAAGCCTACAATAATCTCTTGTGGACAATTCCCATCACTACCATTTCCTCTTCCTTCCCAGTCTACATGGAGCTAACAAAAAAAAGCCTTACCTTCCCTCCAATGAGAGGCAAGATGTGCATCTTCCCTGCATGGCTGTCCTTCACTGAGGACACAATGAGGCACGTACCACAGAGAGTGACTGAGCGCTCTGCCCACTTGTGCAGCTGGGTCTTTCCTTTGCGTACGTTATAGACTCCAGAGAGCAGGATGCGATCCAGCTGTTCCACTTGACATGGCTTTTCTGAAGAAAAAGGGGACGGTAGAATTAACTGTCCATATGTTCTTCATTCTCATCCGTGAGTACAAATAACACGGATTTAACATGCAAAACCAGTGGTTGTAAAGAACAAGCAGACAAACTGCACTTTAAAAAAAGAAAGGACAAGCAGAGGACAAGCAACACCCTCAGTCAGCGCAGGAACAGTGGCTGAGCAGCACCATTTGTGCCTCCCAGAACACTGTTAGAATGGTTGCCATGCAGTGTGTTTTTAATCCACAGGTAGTTACAGACCTTAGCAAACACACATGCTTGCCAAATATCCTTCATTCAAATGCAACAGAAAAGTAATTTTAAACTCTTGTTGAGCCAGTTAAAGTCACAGAACCCATTAAATAAATGGCTTCTACTGGACTTTCAAGGAAGGCCTGGAAAATCAGCTACAAAGGAAGTTCCTTCCCTGCAGATGACTGTCCTGGTTTTGCCTGAGATAGAATTAATTTTCTTCCTGGCAAATGGTGTCATTATTGATATTTTCCACTAAATGGCACCAGAGCACAGAGGTAAGGGCCATGCTGAACACAGAGACCAGATTACAAAATACAACACCATAACCTTAACCCAGCCTTTACTGCTTCTGCAATCCATTACCCTAGGTTTCTGATGGCAGCCTTGTTATTGTTAACCAGCTGGCACCTTCACTCTTCACTATTTAAAGGCTGTGGAGGTATTTGACCAAGAGCTTCCCTGCCCATATCCACGAACCTTTTTTTAAATACAATCTTCATGCACATCTAAATGAAACTGTCATATGTTTCTGATCCCAGTGGGAGCTCCAAGCCATCAGCTGCAATATTTGAAGCTCAAGACAGCAGAGCAATCTTGTGCCTTCCTGCAGACCTGTCGTCTCTTCTCAAGTCATAGACAGGATCAAGAAAACTACAGAAGTGTGATGTTTTTCCTATTAATCTTGAAAATGTTTTGTTTTGAGAAATGCTTACTGGTACTGCAGGTGCTTGATGTAGCCGTCTATAAACCCAACAGGCTGATGACTCAGGCTTTAGCCGAGTTCCAGCTCATAGTTACAGCTGCAGGAACAGTGAAAGTGTGCACACACACAATTTCTTACCACTGTAAAAGCGAATCATACAGCTGAGATCAGAGTTTGTTGCCTCTTCCTGCATTCTGAGAGGATCATCAAAACCCAACCCAGCCAAGTAGTCATATACAATCTGAAGGGGTTTTTCTGTGGGCTCCAGCCTCCTGTTAAAACATACATGAAAGAAGTTTGAGAATGCAGAAAAGATTAAACAAGTCTCAGTACAGCTAAAGCGTGACACACTGTCTGTTCTGCTCCTCTGAAAAGGTCTGGCAAGCATGGACTCTTAGGTCTCTGCTTTCTGCTTGACAACCAGTGCTTAAGGACTGCAGCACTTGTGAATTACATTGCAGAAGAGAAACACAGAGAAACAGTAATCGGCATAAGCCACATAATTCGTGGTGAGTATTTCTATTTCATGATTTAAAGAGCACCAGGAAGAATCCATGACAAGACATAAAACTGGAAATACTGCACAAAAAAAGCAGATGCCATGTAATTAAAAAACTGCATGCATAATGCCTCAAAAATATAAAATAACTCTTAAATTTTTCTTCCAAATTCAGCTTGGAGTAAAGCAACTTCCTCACAAAATTTTCAAGCAACAAACAGAGGTTTTCAGCTGCCTCAGTGGCTATGTTCAAGTGTCCATCTGTTCTCATACGGTGTTTCTAACTAATCCATCCCTAATTCCTTAACCCTGACCAGCGCAAGGCAAGCAGTTCTAAATAACCTCTTCCAACAGTCAGTTTTAAACAGGTCCTGTTCTCTCTGCATCTCCCACCACTAGTGTTCCCAACCCATTACAGAGCAAAAACACAGAACAGTTTTAAAGTCTGGACATATGCAACCTGTAACCCTAATTTCAGTATCAAAAATCCAGCTACTAGCTCTGTTCAAAATACATTGTATCTACATCTTAGCCTCTAAGTAAGGAGACCACAGCAATTAATTGCCCCAGAGAACAGGAGTGGCAATTTCATAACTGAATCTTAAGTCCAGAAGAATCAGTGCAAAGTTTAAATCCTAACAAACTGAATGGGAGCTTCTAAACCTAGAGGAGTCCATAACACACTCACAGCATAAAGTTCATGCACATTAAACCCTGAGCCATCTATTTTCAGCCTAAATTGACTTCAGGGATAAAACATAGTATCTGATGCTTAAGCCTTCTTTATATAACCCTTGCTACGATTTCTGTCCGCCTTTAATTATTTAGCTGACAACTCTTCTCAGCAAAAAAGTTATACTAACATGTAAACATAACATTACATAATTGCAAAAGCACCTTACTTATTTTGCTGACTCTGTTTACAGCCTCTTAAATCGATCAGGTTGCCAGACGCTAAAATCCCCATAACACAAAACATAACATATGAACAGGTGCCTCTATCCAGAAAATGAAGATATATTTCTGGCTGGAGCAACAGTCAAACCCTCCCTTACTAAAACACATAACTACGAGGCGTGTAACCTTAATTTCACCACTATCTAATTTTTATGAAGTGCATGACTCAAGGCTGTGCCTGACTGCCAGCTCTATCTCTCCTGTTCCCTACCTGCTGTGAACAGAGTCTCGCAAACCCATCCAAAACATTTCTCAGCCAGGTTTATCCTTCGTCGGCCCTCACCTGACCAGGTCTCCATGAAGCTGCAAAAAGAGGTTTTTCCTCCCTTCTCCGTCACAGATCTCCGAGGCTCGGGTGTCCACCGTGCAGAGCACCAGGCGCAAGTCCGAAGGAGCCGCAGCTGCCGAGTCTCTTCCATAAACGTACACGCAGCCCCGTCCGACGTCCCCTTTCAGCCAGGTCCTCTCCCGGGAACCAACGCGACCCTTGCTCTGGCAGCTCCTGCTCCCGGCGCGTTTGGCGTTCCTCTGCAAGGCACCAGAGCCGGGTCAGCCCCGCCCGGGCCGCGCTCCGGCCCGGCCCCGCTCCTCACGGGCCGCCGGGACGGGAAAGACCAAGGTCGCGGCCAGCGAGGCCCCCGGCGTCCCG
>VWZU01010908.1:112721-149299 GCA_013397095.1 Sterrhoptilus dennistouni
CCCCGCAGGCCCCGCGGGAGCCGCTCCGGGGCCGTGTCCCTGTCCGGGGCCGTGCCCCTGTCCGGGGCCTGTCACCGGCCACAGGTGCCCAGGGCGAGCCGCTCCCCAGCCGGGCGGGGAAAAGGCAAAGCTCCCTGGACGCTGCAAACGCACCTGTCACCGCTCGCCCTTCCCGAGCTCCGGGGTCTGTCCCCGTCAGCTCCCGCACCTGGAGGGGCCGAGCATCACCATTCTCTGCTGCCCTGCAGGTCCATCACCCATCTCTGCCAGCCTTAACCAGTGGCTGCTACTAATAATGTCATTAACTACTAGTGACGTGATCATCCACCAACGACATCATCGTGACAGTTTGCGAGAATCCCAGTATGTTTTAGGGCAGCCACTGCTTCTGCCCCAACAGAATCCAGCACGTTAAAAAAAGCACCCCCCACCTTCCCCACAGTGAAATTACATGTTCCAAAATACATGAAAGGTCATCTAGTTGAAATGTAACCGTGACTAGAAAACACAAAGCAGGCGCCTGTGGGGACAGAGATATGATGGCAATCCTTGTCCAAGAGGCACATGGAGAATGAAAAGGGTCTTTTACAAGCTCCCAGACCACGCTCCAAACGCATTCCTTGTGCTCAGATCCGACCACACCTTTCTAGCACCTGGACAAGCGTTGCTGCTCACAGCTAACACACTCTCTCTCAGGATGGTATTCCACAGGAACTGCTCAAGTGTTCTGCAACTGTCCACTCATCATGGTCTCCAAAATTTCCTGTGAAGTTTTTTCAAAATATGCCCCTATTATTTTGCATCATTTGACATTGCCATGGCCAAGCATTAAGAATCAAAACATTCTATCCCCACTGTATTTGCAGAAAGCAACAAGGCACAGTTTTAAATCATTGAATATTGACTCATTTTATTAGTCACTTCATAATTTGTTTCAACCAAAAGACAATACACACAGCAGAAGTCTAATGCATCCCATGTAAATGTTTACATCTGTTAAGCTCCTCACTCACCTATGACTCAGCATTTACCTAAATTTTTCACATCTCAAAAATAGGTCTCCAGAATTTTGAGTGCCAACAGGTGCTCTGCCTCAAATGGCATGTTTTTCACTTTAAATTCGGTGGGTTTGTTGGGGGTTTGTATTCTAGTAGTTTTTTGTTTGCCTTTTTTTTTTCTCTATACTGTCAAAGAGGTGGGATGGGGCTCTGTAAAATTTAAATTACAACATCACGAAAGAAAAAGGAATATACAGGAATAGAGTGAAAGTTAAAAGGGAAGCAGTCCAGCAGCTCCTTCCCTCACAGCCTCCAAGTAGAAAATGAACACAAAAGTGCACCAGCGTCACTGCTGCCGCGGCTCACAGCCAGTACCAGCCTTAGGGAAGGCACTGGTACCTCTCCCAGCTGCTTCTGTATCTTCTGAGTTATAGATCCAAGGTACTGTAAAGACAGTCCCCTCACTGCTATTGCTTCAATAAGTTGTTCAAGGCCATATTTTGTGCCATCAAGACCTGGACAAAGTCAACTTTTAGGACCCTTCCATGTCTCCTCCCCCTTCAGGCCCATTATGGCCACTATTGTTTCTGTCATTTTTTGACTCAAAATACATTCAACTTGGAAAAACATCCAGTGTCTCCCAGTTCCGAAGCCTCCCATGCAGGCACTAACAAGATTAGCCATGAAGTCCGTATCTTGCTGCCTTTATATTCCCCCTACACTGAAACAAGGAAAACGTTGACCAGACCTGTAAGAATTGTTGCATTCAATCAGCAAGAAGAGGACTCAGCGTATGCTTGCAGTGCATCAGACTTGCAAGTCCCCAGAGGAAAACCACAGCAGCAGCAGCACAGAGCTTGAAATGCACATGGAGGTCAAGGAGCAAGCAGCATTATCTGATATTGCAGATAGGGGAAGGTGTGAAGCCTGGCCTTTCTTCTTGTGTAATGTCAGCATCCATCCCTTATTGAGGAGGGGAGAGCGCCAAGCACAACTGGAATGTTTGGCTGATACAAAAGAGTACTTCATAGCCAAGGGATGGCTTCCTACAAAACATATTTTCAGTACACGCATCGCCTCTTCCAGCTTGACTCAAATAAATGACAAAATGCCCATTTCTCCACAGACACAGTGCAAGGGTGGATGAAGGAGCCAAGAACACAGAAAGAATTCACCCTGCAAGCTTACCAGAGACGGACAGCAAACCCCAGCTGCTCTAGGGGACAGAAAACAAGCATGACAAGAGGGACAACATACACTGTTCCCAACTCTGCTGCAACAAACTGGCCAGGCGAGACCATTTTCTTCTTCTTTCCCATCTAATTTCCTGTACCAGTGCTCTTTCCCAGCAAAACCAAAGGGAGAGCGAGGCATGCTGGCTTTCAGTACGAGTGACCATGTACAACTCTGTGAAGAGAATGGGAGAGCTTATGAGGAGTTCAGGAACCAAGGCGAAGACTTCCCATTAGCTTTTTATCTGGGATGTCCTCAGAGCTCACTGGGGTATGGATTTAACGTGCTCAGTCTTCAACATTGAGTTTGAGCTAGTGGGGCAATGAATAGCCACAAATGCAGTGAAAACAATTAAGCTAAATGCTCAGCACCAGAAATGGACCCTGATTCAGCCATTTCCTGAAAAACTGCCTGTTTTGTGATGCTTCTAGCTAAGCAGGATATATCTCACCACTGATAGCAAGGCATGACCCTACCACAACCCAAAGTTAATTTTAAGGAAATCGTACATTGTTCTTCTAGATTTTATAACCCTACACTGATGCCAGTTCCAGGAGAAAAAAGCTCTTTGCTAATCCAAAGGCCCAAACCAGTTCAACTGGTAAGGCAGCAAAAATACCTTCCAAGAGAAGATGCAAATTTACTCCACTACACATGGACCAGCACCTAAATCAGTGACAGTCCTACATTAGATTGTTCAATGCAGTTAAGACCAGACCAGACTGAACAACCCTTAGTGGCCTCCTGCTCCCAACTCAAGGGCAGAACAGTTTTCCCTAAGTACACTGTGGATCACTCTTACAATATTTTTGGCAGGTTCTGGAGTCCAGTGTTAGCACTTCTGTGGACACAAGAAGCTACATCTAAGCTTGCCCTCAGAGCATTTAATGATCTGGAAAGCCCTAGAACAGAACTGAAGCAGAAGTGCCCAGCCTTCAGCTTACCAGAACACCCACAAATGAAGATCTAAGATATATCCTAAGATATATCCTAAAGAGCACTGAATATCTGAAGTTTGTCACACTGTGCTTTTATCTGCCTTGTATATCACTTCCAAGAGACAGCCCAGAACTGCATCACCTCCCAGGGGTTCCTGCAGGGACAGCCCTGAACACAGCTGTGAGCTCAGAGGGGTACCAACCAGACCTTGCATCTTTGGATCCAAATACTCAAATGACTGGCTTCAAAACACAGTTTAGTTATGTTCAGTCAGAACCTGAACTGGCACATTATTCTGAAAGGGGAGCAAAGATCAACTAAGTAAAAAAATGGGAAAAGCTCTCTTTAAACTGCATGGTCTTTATTTCAGTGCCAATATTACAGATACAACACAAATATCCCAGTCAGAAGTAACTCAAATGGAACCCAGGGGGTCTACAACAGGCTCTGGAAATAAAATTGGGGAGAAGTTCTGGAATAACCAGGAAGAGCAACTTTGCAGCATAGTCTCTGATGAGTCTCCCACCAGGAGCAAAGCCCTTGCCCAAAAACTGATCTACAAAATTGAATGTGTCTTTTCTACCCATAAACCACAACTAACAGGTTGAAAGACTTTGAAACCGTTTGTGTTAGAAAACCAGCTGCTTCTTTTATCTCTACATCTTTCACAACTCACTTCACTTTCTGGGGAAGCTACAGAAGACTCTGAATCTGCATGGCTGTGACTACTGATGGAAGGAAAGAAAATTCAGTGTAAGGGCTTCATTTCCAAGTACAGCACCAAAGCAATTTTACCAACTCTTACCAGCACCACTTCTCCTGCACTGTGTCCCAGGTTTGCAGATGAACTCCAAAGGCCTCACTTGCTCTTGGTATGTAGCACATAACTAAGAAGTGGGTGTATACAATAATGCACTGTGTAGGTCATAAGAAGCCTCCAGCCCCTTAAGACCCAGGGGATACAAGAAGAAAAAGGCAGGGCAGCCTGACATTCCCCAAGACCCCATCTGAGTCCCAGATGAAAATGCCTGAAAGAATCCAGCTAGAAATGAATGACAACACGCCTTACCCACCCCAGGGAAAAAAAAGACAGCAGAAAGAAGGAGCAACTGCTCACTTGCTGCAGAGAGAAGAAAGTTTCCCTGCTAGAAATTCCAGACTTCTCTTCCAACCAGACTGTGTTCCTTTTTGAGGGGGAAGGAGGGTGGGGAAGGGGAGAAGGGAATGTTGCTTCTGGCTGTGAATGCATATGTGAGGGAGTGCACAGTAGCCTCCACAAGCCGCCAGCCTCATCAGCAGAGGAGAGGAGATTAGTCTTAACAGATATGCTTCAAAGTCAGCAATCACTTCAGGAAAATTCCTCCTCATCAGCAGGTCTCATTTGTTCCCCATGCCCATGGTGCAGTTTGGGGGATTGCCAAGGATCACAACCTTCTTCCCAGAGTTCTTTTGATTGGGTGGGATGAGAATAAGAATGTTGCCAGAGCCTCATTGCCAAGACTGAGGGGGAAAGTTGTTGACTTCTGCTAGATCCTGCATTGCTGAGCCCTTGTGATTATATGTCAACTTGATCCGCATACGTAGTTGTTGCTACGAGAGAAAAGGGGGAATAAAACAAACACAAACAAAACAAATTCAGGTCTTCATTAAAGGTAAGAGACTCCTACCTCATCCAATTCCCCTCCCCACCCCACAAATACTCAACACAGACTTTTCCTAACTGCGAGAGCTTGCTGAGTGTGTGTGCAGGGTGAGTTATGACACAGCAGACAAATGCTCAATCTGGTAGAACATCAATTAGTCACTGTACTTCTCAGATCAGTTACAAGCTCCTAGAAGAGTTACAGCACAGCTTCTACCCACATCTGTGTCTGCACTGGCCCTGCTCTTGCAAGCACTGAAGTCCTTAAATAGACAATTAACCACCTTCAAATTCCGGTTAACAACAGAAGAAAGCAGGTAGCAGATTTGTACTCTGCTGCACTGCACTTGGGCTTGCAGGGAGAGATGGGCTGTCCATTCAATTCAGCAGTCTAGAAACTTCAAGTACTGCACAGCTCAGCAGCACTGTGAAGGAAATAGCCTATGAAAGACTGGAAACAGAATCTCCAAGAACATTCCCTTCTGCTGTAACAAAATGATGGAAGCTCAGAAGTTGCTTCACACTGTCATTTGGCTGTCACCCAGCTACTAGGTGGCCCTTAAAAACAGCTGGAGTACAGCATGCTCCAGTCACATTCCCTATTCTCCTCTCTCCCAAAAAATCCAAAAATGAAAAGCTAAAAGCTGACCATTTCTGCCTCTTTTCTCCGTACCTACGGGCAAATACACAAAAGGGATAGTAAAGGGAAGAAAAGAAGACAATGGAAGAAATGACTGCTTCAACCAGGCTCAGGGTAAAGAAGTTATGCTGTATCACTAATAGATCAACATCATCACTCTCACTTTTTGGTTTATTTGGTGTTTTGGAAAACTAGCCATTAGTTTCAATCCAGCATGATGGCTTTCTTTTGCACCTCTGTACTCTGAGGTGCTCCTATGAGTTGTGGCATTCCTACAGGAAAGCATGCCACTACCCTGGGTGTGTTTCACCCTGTGAGTGCCATTCTGGCACATGACAGGAAAACACCTAAATCCTCCAAAGTTCAGGAAATAACTTTCAAAGTGATCTTTGAAAAGTGCTCTACAGCACCACAGACAAAGTGGTAACAAACGTATATAAAACACAGAATAATTCATCTTGTGGTTAATACAGGCAGAGGTGAGCAGACTATATGGAAATAAAGGGAGATTCATGGAAACCACAAAAATTATGCACTAGAAGACTGCCATTCAATGAAACTTGGGCTGAAATTTGTGAATTTTTTTCTCACTTGCACATCAATCTAGCAGAAACACTTTACATCTAGAGCAGTACATAAGTTTTAACCTATGAAAAGTTTCAGATGTTTTAAGTTTCTTATGATCTAAGCTTCTAGATCATAAGGCTGTCTCAAAGGAAGAAATGTGATCTCAATTTTACTCTTCTTATTAATGCCATCTGAGCACTTGTAAACCCTCTTAAGGAGGAAATGTGGGCCACATCCCTCCCTCCCCTCAAGTCTGCTGTGTCCCAGTCTTGAAGCCTGTCTCTGAAGGCTGCAAAACAAATGGAATTAAAATTACATCACACCTAAAGATTCTTTCCATCTACTATTAAAAACTACACTCATTACACTAAAAACAAATGAGACCACTTGACAGACAATTTTAAGAATATGAATCAAGCTACTGTTTTGTGTAAAAATATTTCAAGAACACTGCTGCAGATACCAAGAACAAATGTTGAATGTCTTTATGCGTCAAGATGCTTGCCTACCAAGCATCACTTTTACAACCTATGGAAACACTAGGTTAAGCTCCTCTGGCCATCTGAAAACTTAACAACCACTGCAAGACATGAAAGAATTCAAGGTAGCAAAGCTGTTACACTGTTTTAGCAGTATAACCAAATAGGAGACCAAACCCGTGTCCAGAACCTGTGTCCTGTGTTTTTTGTAACTTTTTCCTAACTCCAACAGAAGTGACTGCCATGAAAAACATATCATTCACTACTCCCTGCCTCTCAGAGATGCATCCCTGACTGCCACTAAATGAATGATTACAAGACAGTATCTTCAGCAATTCTTCTTGGAATCACTCACCTTCTGTGGATTCAGGACTTTAATGACCTGTGTGATGGTCCCAGAGTTAAATGCAGGGATGACACTGCTGCTGGGAGACAGAAGCTGCAGCTGGAATGTCTGGAAATAGGGTGAAAAGAAAACAATTTGATGTGTAATCAAGTCAGAAGTGACTTGTTTGCACTGAAAGAAAGCAAGGAAAATTAAAAGCTTGGTTTCTGGCCCTGAATAATCAGTTCTTGAATTCCCTATCTTGTTGCTCCTTAAGAACAACACATTCACTGGCCTACCTGCTTTCTATGCAAGTAGGATCCAGGTAACGCAAATAATAGGAGATGAGGGCTTACTGCAGTGTACCAAGATGAGCAGCAATGCCTTCTCTTCCATGTGCTGCATTCAGAGGAACTGTCAGCACACCTGTAACTTCAGAAGGCCTGTTCTTTCCCTGATTCCTTCCTCTATGGTAGGTGTAAATGGTCCAATTTGGTTGGAATCTGTGTTCTATTGCATTTACGACACATACTTTCAGATTGGAAAGAGATGACTTAATTGGGCACTAAGAGAAACTTGGAACAGCCTTGTTTACCTTGCAGGTTTCTATCTACGTGAAAGCACCTATCAGGAAGTGCATGCAGCTGGCCCTCAGCTTCTCGCTGTAGTTGCACTAAGTGGCTCTACCTTTGGTACTGCAGCTTGGAAAACAAAATCTGTCATATCCAGTTCTGTGCTGTTGGAGGCCTGTATCGTGATTACAGTGACACTAGGGTTGGTGTTCGACCTCTCAAAGGTGAAGTCTATCTTCAGCCCATTCTTGTTGTATGCAGTAATGGAGGGGATTCCTGTAGGAAACAAAAAAGCAGCAGACCTACAGAATCTGGAGATCATTCTCAACATCATAGTATGCATTTTACTTTACCCCAGACTCTTCTGAAAATTAAACACACCCCCTTGTGCTCCAGTATCTATGCCACATTTTCAAATTGCTTCCCCCCCATCCCCCCCAGTATTCCTTGTTTTCTCTTCTAGTTTGGTGTTGGGGCACCTTAGGCAAAGGATTTACATGTCCCTAACCTGCAGCAATATCATTGAAGAGAGGCTGAGTTGTAAGTCCATCGAGCAGGAACGGAGGCTGTGCTATCTGGGGTGCAGGGGCAGATACTGGAGAACCTACAAGAAATGTTGAAGGATTAATACTTTGCTGTCAGGAAATTAAGAGTAATTACTCCTTTGCCGAAGACTGACTGCTGCATATTTTATTTCTTTACAAAGCTCTATAAATCACCTGTGTTGTCATCCTCCCCTTCTTTGCTTTCAAGAACTGGCTCCTCTTGCACTAGTGAGTATTCAAATGGAATTAATTCCTCACATCTCAGTCCTCTCTAGAAAGGCTCACAGCATTCCCAGACTCGGGTGTGAAAATGCTCAAGTCTCACCAGCTAATCATGCAGAATCAACCTGTGACTTCATTCCCTGACTCCTACCTGTACACTAATATGGATCTTGATAAGAATAAGTGTAAAAATTAGGACTTAAAAGACAATGAAGAAGTAACCCACCCTCATCCCATCCCAGGGATGAGAATGTAGACTTCTAAGAAATGCAGCCTGCTCACCTGTTAGGTTGAGGTCTCCCAGGAGGTCAAGCAGCTCCCCACCAGCAGCAGCTGGCTTGGTTGTAGGTGCAGTGGGAATTACAGGTGTGATATCACTTCCCCCCAACAAGTCCAATAAATCATTTGCCTAATGAGAGAGTGGATGTAATACTTATATATATTCAACATTCTGCTACTTTCCCTTGCAAATGCAGTGCATTCTATTTGTTCTCAAACTGAAGACCACCAGAGATGATGGCCACTTAGAAGGGTTCTTAGTTCCACTGTGATACCATGCCCCACCAGAAATTTAGTTTCCATGCTTGAGGGACCAAAGAAATAGGGAAGGACTGGGCTCATGCACACTAAGACAGGTTGGAAAATCACAAACTATTTGGAGTTGGAAGTGAACCACAAGAATCAAGTCCAGCTCTAAAGTGAATAGCCCATAAGGGGATCAAACACACAACCTTCCTGGCATTGTTAGCATCATAACAAACAGATAATCCCACCCTGCTCCTGAGCAGCCTACAATGACCTGCCCCACACACCTGTTCTGGACACTAGAGCCATCAGAGCAGAGCAATGATACAATCATCAACCAGTCAGAAACGGCAAAGAAGGAGAGAGGGCAAGGGAGGTGGTTTCAGCTTGCTGTTGGCACTGGCTGGAACGTGGTCTTACATGCAGTGGCAATTTGTCCTAGGTCAGTTTCTGTTACCTGGTTAGCAGGCTGCAATCCAGAGGGCGGAGGTTTGGTTTCCAGTACTGCTGTCTCTGTCTCTCCATTGGTCTGTACAATCTCAGCAGGGCCATTTGTGGTGACTTTCTCCATTACTGGCATTCTCTCAAGGAGTGCTGGCCTGAAAGAAGCTGACATAGTTACACTGTGCCATCTTCCTGGATCCCAATCCAAAGACTTAGACATTCAAGAGCTGATACATACAGGACAACCTGCCTTTTCCCTTGAGCTCCAATGCAGGGGAACTGCAAGACTGCATGACAGTTTGAGGGGGTCAGAAGCAATCCCTGGCATTCTGTGCCAGTGTAAATACACTAGTTGATAGCTAAAAGACAAACAAGCCCTCCTGTCTCCTGCTTCCCCCCAGGACCTGACAAGCTCAGGCTCAAAGCAGGACAAATGCTTTGGCAGAGAGAGTCTCTGATCACAGAATAGTAATATAAGATACATGAAGTCCTTAAAACACTTGCTAACACTGTAGAAGGGGAGGGATTCTAGTTCCTCTAGAATCTCTGTAACTCTAACAAAAATCACCAAAGTTCTCACAGCACACTGTCATCCACAGGAGATCAGAACATATAATGTTCCTTTTCAAACACCAAATCTCTATCAACACTTACCTCATGTGATCATATTTCTTGAAAAGTGCATTATATTCCACAGCTCTCTGCTGTAGCTCCACATCAATGCTGCTACCGTAGATGGAAACTACCTTCTTAATGCGACTGTTGGGGGCAAGGGAAAACAAACACCATGGAATTAGTAGCAATAAGCAAGGGATTAACGTGTCATCCTGAAGATGCTACCTAGTCTGTTCAACACGAGTCCCACGTAACTTGTGTAAAACAGCAGTATCCATGTAACATCCATATATGAACCGTCCCTTCACAAAAGCATCAGCAGGTGATTAATGCACCACCTTAGGGTATAGCACAAAAAAGTTCAACTACCAGCACTGAGAAGTGCCCAACAGCAACCAAGGCTATTTTTCTCTCAATCATCCAAAAAAGGAACCAGGAAGAACAGTCCACTGAAAGTACAGACTTCTCTTCCCCAGAAGGAGTTCTCAAGAAACAGCAACATGGATTAAGTCCCCACAGAGCAGAGGGCATCCCTAGAGAAAACAGCACCCACCACAGACATCTTCCACCCTGTGAGCAAAGGATGACTGCAAATGCCAACGAATAACATGATGACTCTTGTAAATCATGGAAGCAGAACATGTTCAAGGAATAATCCTACTGAAGACAACTGAGGTTGGTATATTTGCAACAAAGCCCTGTGCAGTAAACCACGAATGGGAACTCACTTGACAGTGCAGGTGAACCTTGTGGAAAGCTTCATGATAGCAGTGAGAGCATAGCCTCGGGTCACAGATGCAGACATATTAGATATCAGGACGCTTTCTAAAATATCAAGAACTTCATCCTCTGTTACCTGAAAAGGTACAGTGAGGTTAGCTAAGACAGAGAGGAGCTTACAGCAAGGCTTCCAGACCATAGTGTAAAAACCTGTCTCTTCCCTAACGGCCATGTCGCACGACTTCTTCAACTCTGAGCCTGCAGCATTATGTTCAGAATGTGAGAGATACACATCCAGGTGGAGATCTTACAGTATGAGTTAAAAAATATAGTTCCTGTTTCACACATCAAAGAGTGGGTTTATCACTGAAATACATTGCTAACACCCTAGAAAATTTCTTCCAAACCAGTTAGCACTGAAACCACACCACTCTGCCAGTTGCAGCAGCACTCCACACATCCAGTGTTTACACAGTGGAAGGAGATTCCTGTCTAGGGTCCATTAACATCATAGACATCAGTGCTAGGGAACTGCTGAAAGCACTCCCTTCACCTAACCAAGGACTGAGTGGGTTCAGCCTCAGCCAGGTGTCCAGTTGCAGTTCTTTCCCAAGCTATACCTGTATTGGCTCCTCCTCTTCACACTGACCAGACACCAGAAGATCTCCATACTCTCCTATGCACCAAGAGGCAACTTGTACCAGGGGTTGCTGTTGGAAGAAAAACCAGAGAAGGCTCAGAGATAAATGTCTGCCTGCATGATAAATTAAACCATCTGCATCTCCAGGAGCAAGCTTAGCCTTCCACAGCAGAAGAAAGAGAAATATCTGATTTGATCAAGAATTCCATGAGAGAATTGGAGAAATTAAAAGGAACCTGAACTTATAGAAGACATGCCTGCTCAGCAGTCTCTCCCTTGGAGCCAGACAGTGTGCTGTTGGCTTTCCTAGAGATGCTTAGTAAACATGCATAATTATTGCAGTACAACAAAGAAACTGAAGCTGGCTGCATTTGGTTTTACCTGGGAGTAATCTCCAAGAATGGCTTTGTAGAGTCTCTGCACAGTGTAGGCATGCATCTCCACACTATTAGTTATTAACTGGATCAGATTGGGAACAGCATCATCACGAACATAACTTCCTGCCTGCAAGAAAAATTTTTAGGCTTTACTGTGGACCTTATTAAATAACACTCAGCAGCTGTGATACCCTTCACAAAACCACCTGATGCACCTGGAAATAAAAATCAACCCTCTCATCCACAAGCACTTTATGGTTGACTTTGAGCAACTTCAAGGGGGCAGAAGTACAGGACAACACATTTACCAACAAATACAACTATACTCAGAGATATCCATATTATAAATACTCTGAAACTGCAAGAGGATAGAGTGCAGAGATGAATACAACTTTGTGAGTGATTTATCTAGCAGACAAGAAAAGGCAATTACTTTACTGAAGAAAGCAATCTGAGAGCAATTCCCACAGCCAACCTTCCAATGGAAATTAATTCTTATCTCAGACCAATCTACTTCTTTCTGTTTCAGGTGACAAAAGAGCACCCCAGCCAGATTTCCTTCTTGACAAACTTCTCAAATCTGGACACTCATACTGACAAATCTCTTCCCACTCTTTTGCCTGACAGAACACACTGCCTATCCAAGTTACCAAGGTCTCTTCCCTTGGCTGACAAAGCACTACTCCCGTTCCACCTCAGCTGTGATGTTTATAGATAAATTCACGTAGATAAAGAGTAATAATTAAACCCAAAGAAGGTGAACTAGAAGGCTGATGACACGGTTTCACTAAAAAGTTTTGATAAACTCAACTTGGGAGTAATTCCAAGAAACTCCTTCATCCCTTTTCTCTTTGCAAGTCACTTAAGGCTCCATTCGCTCTCCTCTGAAAGGACTGTACATTGGCATCAGACAGTATAAGAGTAGTTCTTAGAAACTAATGTGATGTGATTACTGCAGTAGAAACACTGTTGCTCTTGTGTGTTTCTGAAATAGCACTGTTCTAGTGATCCAAGGCAGCCAGTCAGAAATATGTGAACTCAGTAAATGTGACTATCGTAAGTACACTTCCTCTATATATTTCAGTATTTGTTATCTGCCAGCCTTTAGAACCATCTCCAACTTGATTGGTGGTGAATAACTTCCTCCAGAATTAAGAAAATTTTATGTAGTCACACACAAGAGAGGCAATTTTACTCACCGTTGTTAAGACTCTCATAATTGTGTCTATGTGCCAGCGCTTGGAAGGAGCATATCTGACAAAATAAAGGAAACAAGTTATAACTGTCAGTTTTCAACACCAGCAAGAAACCCACCATCATCAGAACCTCCCCTTTCAATTACTTCCTGGCCCGCTGCTTCATGAGGAAGGACACCAGTGCTGAGGGAGGGCTACAACCACATGTGTGGCTTGTGGACAAACCACACATAAATCAGCGAACAGAGAAGAAATTAATTAACACGTTCTCTCTTGGGAGCAAGCAGGGAGAGAAACAACACACAAGATGTTCACAATCCCGAGGATGTACCAAAAATTATTAGCAAGTAAAACAACTCCATACTTTTCAGCTGCAAGAAATATTCCAGATGCACAGTCTGCCTTGAACTCCGGTTCACAAGAATCTAGGAAATACAGTAACTCCTTCATCATTCCACGGACATTGTTCCCATTAACAAGAGCAAAACTCAGTTCCATTGCACGCCTAGGGCAAAAGACAGAAAACCAATCAAGTAACTTCACCTAGTGAAGGAAATAAAAAACCCCAAATCCAGCTACAAAAATGCAGTTACCTTTTACTTAGGAACAGATTATTACTTACTAATCCAGTAGTATTATGAGAAGAGCCCTCCACATTTAATGTGCAGTATTTTTTTTTGTTCATAGGCAGACAAGCATCAACCCTCCAAAAAATTAAGGGGGAGTGGGGCTATGGGGTGTTCTAGAAACATCTATCCATATGTTAAAAACAGTTTAAGGCTAGCAATATCTTTTAGCAGCCAGAGTACATCAGGATTAAAGTCTGACTGTCGATGTGTAATTGAATGCTGGTCATTTCTGACACACAACTGTAACAACTAAAGCATGCCCACAACCACTTTCAGAGATCCAGAACACACCTGTTTCCAATTCCATATATTAGAGATTCAAACACAGTAGAGATTTAAAAAATTAACTGAGAAGCTTTGCTGTATCCAGCTGGATAAACTACCTAAGATTTCTAGAACCCAAAGTGATGCCAGTGCTGTTCATTCCTCCTCACCACAGACATGCTGACACCACGAGTAGCCAGAGTACTACTAGCTCCTTGCTGTTCCTTTTTGTGCACATTGAGAGCTCAGAGGCTACTCTCAGGCACTTCTACTTGAAGCTTCTGCAGCTGATTCTAGCACAGGTTTCTTGTTCTTCTGTCATTTTTTGGAAGACTACTAACTTCAAATGTGATTGATTTCTGCACAACTTTGCAGCAGCTGTATTCAAATGCATTAAAACAGGCTCACTAAATAACCCTAACTGAATTTTAAAACAGTATTGGGCACATGCTATTTGTTCTCAAGAATCTGAGAATATCTAGACAGCACTATTTCTCTACATTTTCCTAGTTATTGTCATGTTACTTTGCTTTTTACCCAGCTTTTTACCCATCCAGGGACTGAAAAAATACAGAAGTATTCAGAATTAGGTTAGAAATACCAAACTAAATTGCTACCTTTAAACATATACATCTGTGTTTAGTTGATGACCTATACCATTATTAGAACTGTTTCCATCTCTCCGAGTAGTTCCCAACTCCTTACACGTGACTCTCCTGGGTTACAAGTTTTCCATGTTTATGTTTAAAATTTCAGTCACTTTATAGCAGATATATCAATACTGCAGCTGTGCAGGAGTACAATGTAGTCTTCATACCAGGCATTTATCTCAGGATATATTGCTTACCTTCAGTCATATCACATGTTTCATTTCTGCCACAAAGCTCTTAATCATGTAGTTTAATCAAATCAAGCAGACAAAAAGACTTTAATTAAATGCAAAACCATTATGAATTACACTACATGGACCAAAGATGAACTGCACCAGTTACAAGAAGATGAGCAGAGGCCATGCTTCAGATAATCAAAACAAGGTATCATGTCTTTCCCTCAAGTCCTTGAAGCTTACTGCCTGAGGACTCTGATATATATCCAGTCAATGTAATACTTCAATGAAGACAGTGCATTGTTAGCAGCACGAGTGTCAGCACGGCAACATTGTGCTCTGCTGATGGATCACTCAAAGGCTTCATCCTCCAACAGCACTCAGACATGAAGCTCAATTGTTTGTAGCCTACCTGTGTTTTCCTAGCAGGTCCCAATAAAATGTTTTCATTGCCTTCTACCCAAAATCTAGATAAGGCTTTGCTGTTCCACAACCGAGCCCCATGCTGGCTCTGACAGCAAACAGCAATGGCAGCCTGACTTGTTCAGTATTTAAGATACAAATTTGTGGTTTGGGATAGATTACAACTGTAAAAAGGGATTATATGATACCCATTACATAGCAGTTAAAAGTAAGTTTCAGACGCAAGACAAATCCAATTTCTTTCATGTTTTACACACATTAGTCTGAGCAGTGCTGTTAAAAGAAATCTAGAGCTGATACAAAGATGGACGTAAGTTTGAAGAATGACTATCAGAATGAGGATATACAGTGTATCTAATCAGTTTGAGTAAATGGAAAAGAAGAGGTTGAACAATTCTGAAGGTATATTCATGTGATGAGTCCTCAATGAAATTCTGGCCTATAGCAGAGACATTCTATGAAATGCAACAGGAAAAATGCGGCTGTCCCCAACACTGCATGCTGCATACTGCACTGAGCCCAGACCTTTCTTTGTAACCCAGTTACAGAAAGAAAAAATGAGGAGGAGAGTTCTGAAAGAAAGAACGAGGAATCAACAGGCTGAAAGACTCAGTTTAGAAGAGCAGCCATCCACATAGGTTGGTATATAGCAATATACTTGATTGGTCAAACAATTCAAAGTTTGAATTCTACCACTCCCTAATATACCTAAGAATACATTATTTGGATGACCTAACACTGCTTCAAGATAACATGGCACTGCCTGTTCATCTGGGAAAGGAAACCAACATGGATCACATCAAAGTAGGTTTGATCATAATCATAGGGCACAGAGGCTTTCCATCTCACTGAGAGCACACAAAGCTAATCTCCACTGATAATGCATTCTGGAAAAATTCAGGCAAATAGAATTAATTTTTTCCCTATAAAATGTAACAGCAGATTTCCAAAGAAGGTGGGTGCACATCTTCACTATCTTGTTTGAATTATGGAACCATATTATACCTTCACTGTAGTCTCACTTACAGTTCCCCAGGATTATTGTCATTTTCCCCTATGCTCTGCTCACTTTCCACAGACTGTCAACCTCAAGAGTCTGTTTCACTGATAATACGATTACCTTTTAATGGAGACATCCAGATCCTTCAGGCAGTCCACAATGGTGCTTCGGTGCCGCTGTACTGCATTATGGTCTGTCTGCACAGTTTTCAACAATGACGTCAAAGCTACATATCTGCAATATGGACATACGACCATCAGTGCTGACAGCAGTCATTTAATTTCTATGCACAGACACTGTCCCCTTGCCCCAAACCTAGTCTTATTTTGCAACAGAATAGGATTCTCTTGTACTCAGTAATGAATGGAAATCCCATAGGGGACTTCCCTGTCTATCTTCACAGGTGAGCTACCACACTAAATTTTAACATGCCTAACAACACTGCTGCCCAGACAAGCAAGCACCTGTCCCAAGCACCTCTGCAGATCTTACACTCAAACTAGCATCAGTCAAATCTCCCAGGCCTAGAGCATGAAACCCATATAATGATTTGCTATCCAACTCCTTGGAGATGGTATTCAATCCTAGCAGTTTCAGCAATTCCATATCCTGATTAACAGTGACCAGAGCAGAAGTAAACTCCTTTGTTGCTACCAGCATAAAATCAGAAAAATCAGTCTTTGCCTAATTTGTCATATCTCCAATGCCAACTCTGATATGAATAGCATTGCAGACCACTTAGGACAAGACAGGAAAAAACATGGACTTGATTAAGAAATCACAAGTTGAGAAATCAATCATACATTCCCACTTATCAACTAAGAAGGACAGGGCCACAGTTAAGATTTCCATAGAGAAAAGAACGCACCAAGTAAGAAGCAAGCTCAACAGCCACACTAACACTGGGAGCAGTGATCCAAACATGGTCTCTTGGAAAGCTTTATTTCAGCATCATCTTTGTGCAATTGCTTCTCACACATTTTAAATTGGGTGTTGTCAAAACACACTTTGTACAACTTACCTAATATTTTTGTCGTTGTTTAATAAGAAACGGCCTAGGATGTTAATGGCTAAGACCTGCAGAAAGAGTTAGGGAAGATCAATGATCTAAAAGAGCTGCTGGTCGTCTTCATCATTTCATGATGACTTCAAAGGCAACATGTCAAAATTAGCATTTCGGTTCTTAGCCAAAAGAATTTCAGAAGCTGCCAAAGCAGAGGAAACGCTAAGAGATGCATGGCAGGCTCTCACCTGCACTCAGGACACCCACTCTGCAGGAAATTTTGTCTTTTAATTTTTGTTATTTTAAAAAACCCAAATACCCTCCATTCCTCAAAATGAGCACTCTTTCTACAAAGACTACAGACTTATCTAGAGTAAGATGCAGAGCTGTATTATGGTGAAAAAAACCTTGCTTCATGTCCTCCACACAAATTATTCTAATACAATCCTAGGAAAAAACAGAAAGGCCATCACAAAAGCAACTTACTCTCAGGCCACTCTCAGATTTTATATCCATAATAGTCAGCACAGTTTCATAGAGAATGGCATTTCCCACATTTTTACTTGTTTCTGTATTAGTGGCAACCTGGAGAAAGGAAACAAAATAACTTCAACGAATTTAAAGCAAACTCCCTTTACTCTGTTCTGCAGAACAGGCAGTGAAAGTAACCAACCCTTACAAAACAGCATCACACTTATGAACATGCATCTCTTCCAACAAAATTTCACTCAGCATAGCAAGCAGTTGTATCCTCACAGTGCTGCTGAACCCAAATTATTAAGAAACTAAGAGAAAGTTTAAACTAATCATCAACCTTGCAGACCTTACCTGTGCAAGTATATCATTCATTGCTTCACTAGAATCATCATCATTTCTCCCTAAAATTCTTAGTAACCGCAGGATTCGCACCTATTTGATAAAAGAAAGCAAGGAAAAGCTTGGATGACAGTGTTTAACACGGGGTGATAGTGGCAAAAAAGCAAAACAAGTCGCTGATTCCCACTCTTAAGCAAAATGCTTATTTCAGGTAAGAAATTTATTAACAAAAACAGGTTTCTGCTGTGCTTATTATCTTCCCACCAGCCAGAACTGTTCAGAGTCCCCTTGCTACCAGACACAGCCTTCAAAAACCAATATATGCTGCTTCTCTCTTTTGTCCCCTTACATGATAAAGCACTACAACTGCTGGTTAAACTAAGGCAGGTGTCTTTCACTAAGGCAGATGAACAGCATTTGCATAATCAGCTCAAAGGAAGACCAAAAAAGCCTTAAAATCGACACAGGTGTGGCAGTAATCACCTCATCACACCTAAGGCTCAAAACAGTCCTAGAATTAAAGCTGTAAGTCACTGCATCAGTTCTTACCTGCAAAAAGGGGTCACTGATCCCAGACACATCATGCTCTGGTGAATATCCAGACATGATAAGGTTCTTCAGAATACGAACTAATTGGGGAACAAGCTGTGAAGAAAAGAGTTGTCCTATTAGGGTACTGTTGTTTCTCTGACCCCAGCTTTGAAGCACAGGTCAAAGAACAAATCTTGTACTTGAAAGCAAGAGAGTCCCTGGATTCTTCCACAAAGTTCAAACCTGCACACTTAGAGCTGATGCTGTATGAATACCTACAGTTTGGCTAAGACCCAACTAAAACAGTTAAGCTGGGACCAGAGCACCATATTTTATCTCTAAAGCAGTAAATCTACATTTGAGGTATAGTGCAAGAAGAAAACCAGCCTACTTTCCTCATCATCTCCTTTTGTTCCCACCTTTGCTCTTCAGGAACTACATACTCCTCTGAAAACATGCATTTCATAAAACACACGAACAAAATAAACCCTGAACTTCCTGTATCTGCCTTAAAAAGGAAACTGAAGGGTGCTGCAACATCTTCCCTCCAGACACAGTAACAGACAGGTGGAGCATTCCTGGAACCCTTATTCACCTTTGCTTTGCCTTCCAACATGCATGTATTATCAGGACTGAGGGCAGAACAAAGGAGAACATTACAGCCACGGAGAATGGTTGAGGGCCACTGCCCCCATCTTCTGCAGTACTAATTACACCCATGAAGACTATCAGCACTGCAGTTGGACTGAGTAGCTCTTTGCAGCAAAGAAAGCCCTTACAACCTCTTGCAGGCAGTTAACAAACTGTCTGTCCTGCTCTCTTCTGGGAATTACCCCAAGTTGCCCCATGATTCATACAAAACACAAAGCCCAGTTTGTGGTAAGAAGAAAGCCCAGGGCTACAACTTGCACAGGCACAAAACCAAAAAAATCCGTAAAATATTCCTCAAATGAGGGAAAACTTGAGGAAAGCAGGCTGTTGTTCACAGAAGGCCACAACTGAGATTCAGGGCTGCCATGGATGTAGAGCTTTAGTGACAAGATCAGCACACAAAAAGCATTAGACAAGTACAGATGACCTAAGCATGTGGCATCAATCACAACTGTGTCATTCAGAGGCACTGCCTCACATGGGACAAAAATCTACAGATTCAAGGCAAACATGCATCATCTAGAAAAATTAACTCTTACCTTTTCATTCTAACTCAGCAGGATTCCAAACAAGACAAAAGGGACAAAACAGACGAAGCAAGCATTAGGGACAGTTCAATGTTATACCATTCACAGCATAAAAACTACAAAAAGAGCTAGAAAGAATGCACCTAGTAACAAAATTTTGTGCACTCAGCTCCTCTCTCTTTTCCCACAACTATCACATTAACTGAGCGATTACTAGCAGGGATGGTACCTGCAAAATAAACCTCATTTTTCCTGCTTTGACATTTATGATCAAAGGATTTATGGCAAGGGAAGCTGCATGCCAAAATGCACCAAAGGATGTAGAGTTTTAAATCCCTAATGATATAGACAAATCAAGGAAGAAAGTAAACTGGGCATGCAAATAAACAAGCGCTTGTAAGACTTTTAAGAGGAGTAAATGGCCTGCTCTGTTCTATCAGCTTTGTTCAATTTCTCCTTCTTTGATCAAGAATTTAAAATTACAATCAAGGCAAATTTCAGATGCCCTTCTATCCGTGTCTTTCACATGGCAATAATACAACAAATTACAGCAAACAGCATAAGTAAGTCAGGAGGGCAATGGGAAGCAAACATTCCTAACCAGAGGAGGAAGAGTGACATCAACTCTCAAACTCTTAAGTTAAAATGGAAAATTGTGTAGCACAGCATGCCCCAGGCATGAGGTATCTATACAAGTAGAATTTAGATAGGTGTTTTTGAACTGAGTATATCTAACAGTGTGGCTGTGGTTAAGGCATTCAGGTGTTGGTATAAGCTTCAGTTTTTCATCTTTGTCTCTATGTTTGTCTCTGTGTGATTCCAGTATCACTACGCAATTAGATTCAAGGAGAGGGGAAAAACCTAAGGGACCATCAAAGGTAACTTTAAATCTAACTCTAGAATGAGTTTTATACTGCACAATCTTAAGACTGATGTTTTGTAAGTTAACCACTTACTGAAGGGAATTAGGCCTAGATACACACAAAATTCTAACATTTAAAGATTAAAAAAAATAGCAAACAGACAGTATCATTACATTCTTCACCCAAACAACTACAAGGATTTTACTAGAAGGCCATGAATATTAACTCTGCAATATTCCAGTTTCCACTTACCTTTCTAAAGTGTGCAAGCATGTCTGGGCTTCTCTCACACATCTCTGTGAGGAGGACAACTGATGTGTGAAGAACACCTAAAGGTGGGGGGGGTGAGAAAAATGTATCTCCGTTTAACACCATTCCACTGGTTCCAGACATTTGATAAAGATCACAAGAAAACAACAGGAAATCATTAAAAAATATTCTTTAATTCAACATATCATATCTACCACTACAGATATTTGTGCTTGCAGCTGTGTCCAAGGGAAAGCAGACAGCAATGTGCTCATGTCTTAAAGCTGCAATTAAAGGCCAAAGCAGGAGATAAATTGGATTTGGTCTGCAGAAACTCACATACTAAACATACAGTAATGGTCATAGTTGGGCTACTAACCTCTAAGGCCTCTTCTAAATCCAACCATTCTATGATTCTACACAAACCTCTTAGGTTTGTATAGAATCACAGAACTCCAGAAGGACAGTATATGTTAATTGCATTGTCGGTGTCAAGTTCCTCACATTTCCTGATTTTCTCTTCTGATTTGGGTAGCCTAGCTGACCCCATGTCACCTTCCTCAGGAGGCCTCAGAAATCCATTTAAAGAAAGACTACACAAAAAAACCCCAAAACCTCCAAACCGAAGAAGTCACTGCCTTAGAGCCACTTTAGGAAGCGTACAGGATAAAAATCAAACTTTCCGATTTCACCCATTCTGAGGCATAACAAAATACAGTGAAAGAGTTCCTTTTGTCACATGTCCTTTTGACATGTTAAAGTCCTGTTGACTAGCAGAGTCATACACATACCTTCCTTCTAAATGACATTTGCATTCACTGCGTGGAAGTGGAAAGAAACAAATCATATAAATACACCTCTGAAGTTCCCTTCAAATGAAAGGGTTAGGTAGCAAATGCATTATCCTCCAGAGAACAGCCTAGCCTTGCTAAGTACAGTCTCTGCTATTACCGTGGTTCTTCTCATTCAGCAAGTTTTTGGTGGCTGGCAGAAACATCTCCATAAGTTCAGGCACCTTTCTGATGACATGAACAGCACACAGTGCTGCCTGGATAGGAAAAACATTTCTGTTAGTGTTCTAACACACAGCAGTGACAACAATACCTGTTTTGAGAATATCTAGCATAATGGGAACTATAACAAACTTCATGATAAACAAAGGTCTGCAAAGTTTATGGCACATTTTTCCATCTCTCTATTACAAATGTTACTAAACAGCATTCCAGAAGAAAGTTCAATAAAGGGAGAGCACAAACTAATACTCCCCCTAGCAATGGTACATTTTTACATTATTCACATAACAAGTGCTATTATCTGCAAAGCAACTCTGCCTTTAATAGGGATACTTCATCCTGTCTTCCTCTTGCTGGGAAAGAGATAATGCAAGGGAAACAAATAATTAAACTTACTGTCAAATTATGGCTTATTTACTTTCCATCCTTTCCAAAAATACCAACTGCCTCCTGTAGGTGATAGGTGCTATGAGAAACAGAACTACACTTCTAGGGTTTTTTGAAAAAACACATGCTTATTTCTTCTAGGATGGAGAAGCAACAGGAGACACTATTCCTTGCACCTGACTGAAAATTCTAGTGCCTCTTTCCAGAACACAGCAAGACATCTTAGCATTGCTTTCTCTCTGAACTCTCTTGAGATCCAGCACTAGAAAAAGAAGTAACAATGCATCTCTTCCTAAATCTTACTGCTTCACACTTTCACCAAGACTTATCAATAAATAAATCTAAAAGAATGGGGGTGATCACACTTCACTGATGCTATGGCACATTTGCTGCAGAAATGAGACAGTTTATAAGTGTTTGTCCACTTCAAGACCTTAACCCTTCTAGCTCTCATACTACTGTCACCATCATCAACAGAAGACATCAAAGAGGTTCAAATCTTCTGAAACCAGCCCACACTGTTAATAACCAGAGTTTCTCTGGACTTGTCTGAGAAGATAAATAAAACTGGTGACCAGAATTTTTAGGCTAACATCCATGAGGGGGCAAGTGTTCACATTACCACCAATAACATTATGGGAGAGAGTACAAAAATAGAAGCAACTGCCTTGCCAACTGAAGGCCTATCTTTTAGAGGCATATATACATTCCTGCTATCAACAGACAGGGAGCCTTGAGCTATGTCTTGCACACTGTGAAAATATGCACACAGTGTGATCTCAGTCATCTAGTATTCCAGATATTAGCAATGTATTCAATCCATCTTGCCTTTTAATCCATAACAAAGTATTCAAAAGTTTCCTGAAGTACCTTCTTCCTAAGATAGGAATTGGAAGTTTTGAGGAGCTTTTCCACCTCTCCTGCAAGGTCTCTGCACATTTCTGAGGAGCCCATGCAGCCAAGAGTACAAAGTGCCAGCCCCTGCACATACTGCGTGCTGTGATTAAGGTCGCTGTAAAGGAGAACAAAAAAAAAAGTCAATCAGCATGCACACAGAGAAACTGAGCACACAAAGAAGGGCATCTTCAGCTAGAGTCATCTAACCAGCAACACATGGCCCAGCAGAACTTTCTGGATTCCCAGCTGTGTGGGAGCGCAAGAAGCTTTGAGTGCATGTAACACAGGGTTTACTACTAATTCTACTTAGAATCCTCAATTAAAAAGATAAAATACTTGGTCCAGCCATCAGGTTGACCTGTCAGGGCATCCAGGGATTGAGCTGAGAAGAGGGAAGGCTATACAGAATTCCATTTTAAATGGCTTTAGCTTTAGAACTTGCATGCAAAGTACAGACTTGCAGTGCTACTGTGGGCTGTCCCAGTTTAAAGATGTTCTACAACAGACTTAAGCTTCTGCATTTACAAAACAAACAGTATGGAAAAATCTGTGTATAAGTATCCTCTAGCCTGACCAAAAACCACAAACCCCACCACTCACACACCTTGAAAATAATCCATATAAGAATTCTGTTTAGCAATTTTTCCTATTCATATGTCTAAGGAAGCAGTGAAAAGCAGTCACTAAGAAGCTAAACTACCCAACAGGAGATGCTATTCATGAGGATAGCTACCAATGTCATACTAAGAACAAGACAACACAGCTTCTACATGGCAATCCCAACAGCCTTTAAAATTGACTTCTACACCAGTTTTCCATCTGTGTTTGGTACTACAGCCGCCACAGAACCCAGGATTCAATGCTGAAAAAGTAAAAATACAGCTCCTGGTTTGGGAGGCAGGGGGAGCTGGGGACCGCAAGATGGAAGAGCTGGGGAAAGAAGTGGCTCCTAACCAAACACACAAGAGGTGCAGAATGGAAAGACAGTACTCTGGTTGTAACACGAAGCAGTTATGGCAACATGCACATGAAGGAACAGGCAGCACATGCTACTAAATAGATTGGGGTTTTGTTTCCTTCCTTTAACATTTTTTTGGCAGCAATATGAAGCTGAGTGTATCACAAGTACATGCTTCAAGAGGTTGCTTCCTTTTCGTCTCAAAAATCTGGGTCTTGCTATCAAACAGTGAAAAACAATGCCATAAATAAATCCCTTAATGTCTAGATAAAAGCAAGACAACAGCAGATACAGAAGCCAAAGGAGAAAGCAATATATAACCCAGGAGATGGTGGGAAGCTGTCCACCATTTTTGCTCAGCTTCCATTTGACCCATTTCCGGTTGAAACTCACTACATCATTACCAAATTCACTATAACATAAACAATCAAAAGATGCGTTAACCTGCAGCCTGGCTCTAATGGAAGCATCTCACAGGTATGGCATTTCAATGAAAAATCTTTAAACAAAAATCTCATCTTCTGGACACTAGGTCCAAAGTTAGCAGATCCCTGGGTCCACAGTTTTGTCAAGTTTCTTGCAAAGCATTTTGAGGCCACAGTCTAATTCAAGATCAATACTTTACTTGCTAATATCTGAGAGGCTTATGTGCTAACAGTACATAATAATAAAAGCAGGTACACCACACACAACTTTTGGGTAGGTCACCCAGAACCCAGCTGTTCCATACCTGCCTCAATTTATCTTGAAAAGAAAACACACTCATTGTCACCCACTAAACTATGATGTAAAAAAGTCCCACTTTAACATTGCTTTGCTGAGAGAGGTATTAAAAAGATAGTAATTCCTATCTCTTCTTGTCTGATTTCAGCAAAATGACAGCACATCCCAAGTTGCTGCTTTGCTTCCAATAAAAACCATTTGTCAGGACCATTAGATCTTAAAAAGAAAGCAAGATACACAGCCTGGTTCCTGACAACTCTTCAGAGCTTGTCAGCAGAAGCAAACAAATGCACACAGGACATGTGTTGCTTGCTACATATGCCTCTTCAAAACCAATGCAATTTTATATTCTCTTCCCACTAAGGAAGCTAGACAGGATGGCCCAATACAGAGCACTACTACAACAGCCTTATGGTCAACAGTGTACAACAATTTCAAGTACCAGTTTTCTAACACAGGGGAAAAACCCTAAAGTGCTCTCAGTATCACTGTCAGAAAGACACTTTCTGATACTGAAACCTCAAGGCATGGTTTGATGGAGAGGTGGTACCCTTACTTCTTGATGCAATTGGTCATAAGAAGATGAACATCCTGTCTCTCATCCAGCAGCAACATGGCACCTAAATACCCAATGCGCTTGTCTGTGAATTTCTGAGATGCAATAAGCTTGAGGCACTCCAACTGGAAAAAAAAAAGAAAAAAAAGAAGAAAAAAAGGACATAATTAGCTTGAAACTACTTCTTAGCTAGAGAAGAAACAGTTTGCATTTTGATACGTAGTAATGTATGTATCACAGAATGCACTCTTAAAGGTGTATTTGGTTTCCATTCTGGTGATGTGGAAAACCAAGAAAGGTTAAATGATTTGCCCAAAGTTCCAACAAAGCCAGCAGGAAGGCCATTAGCAGCTCCGGTGCCTTGAGGTGGCCAGACACTGTTGCTGGTCTCCCATGACCACAGATATACCAGATACATGGGTTAATGTCAGATCACAGAAGTAAATGATAACACATGGATGGAGATGGAAGATACGTCACTATACACAAAATAGTAAAGATCTGGAAATCTAGATCATGTCTCATGTTTGATACACACATGAAATTTTTAAACTAGACTTAAAAGTTTCCATTTATCTACTAGGAAGAGGATCAGTGCTCTGTAAGCTGATGAAACAAGGACACGTAGTGATAGGACAAGGGGTAATGACTCCAAATGGAAAAAGGAGCAGGTTTATGTCAAGAAGAAATTCCTGACTGTGAGCATGGTGAGGCACTGGCACAGGCTGCCCAGTGAAGCTGTGGCTGCCCCATCCCTGGAAGTGTTGAAGGCCAGGCTGGACTGGACGTGGAGCAACCTGGACCAGCAGGTGTCCTTGCCCATGGTAGTTGCAACTAGATGACCTTTCAACCCAAACCATTCTAAGATTCTATGACTCTGAAAGCAGGTTTTATTTATTACGATCAGTAACTAACTTGCTAGCTAGGTAAAATGTAGATTGTCAGAGATAGTTACATTTCTGCACTTCTCTAATCTCTGGCACACCTGAAGTGTACTAAAATAATGTTCATTCCAGTGACCACAAGTTTCCCTTTTCCCCTGTAGAAATGGCAACTATGATCAATAGCACACAAGAGATTTCCAAGACAACATACATAGTTTCCACCTGCACTCTGCTAATTTAAAATTGCTAGCTCCTATTTACATCTGACACTTTTTAATTGAAAAACAAAAACCATCAACCACAGAGATATTCTGACATTTCTATGCACTAAAATAGTTTTCAGTAACAGATAACTAAACAACTATAATCTCTGCCTACTTTCCTGACAGGAAAGTAGAGATCTATCCCTCGCAAACAATTTCTGTAAGTCTGCTTTACAAAGTAGCTGGGGCAGCAAGTAAACATGCAGAAGAGGTTTGAGGGGTCACACAGAGCTGGCAACAGATCCATCACAGAGGGGACATGCACAGGCAAAGATACAGAGTGTCAGGAAAAGGGATTCATGGACCCAGCTAGACAGAAGCCTGAACAGGGCAATAGACACAGGTGAGATGCAAGAAACACACACATCACAGAGACTTAAGTTGCACAGTGCATTGGTGATAAAATTAAAGTTGAAGTGCCAGAGAAAGAGAGTGCTATGGCCTAGTTCCAGTCCTGCAAGTTCTCATGACTACATGGTATTAGAACACACACTCAACTGTTCATGTTGTCATATGTGAAAGCCCAGACAGATGCAAGGATGATAAATGGGTAAGAAAAGGCTTGAAAGAAATTGATTTCAGTCTGCAAAGTTAAAAGGGGATGAAAACTTTGAATAAACACCTCTGAACAATAAGACCAGTCCTCTGCAAAGAATTTCCACAAATGCCCAAGATCAGCCAGAGATAACATACAGAACACTAGATATCAAGCTCTCATGTTTCCAGTGCTTTCTGTAAGAGAATAATGAACCTCTGAAGCAATCTGCTTTCCTGGGCTTACAAGACACTTATACAACCCTCTGCAAAAATGCAACATAAAATTGATGACATCTAAGCTACAGGGTAAGAGCCAACAAAGGCAAAAGATGAGGAAGAGCATAAGGAAACTGATGACTGCAACAGATACTCTAAGATACATTTCTAGTACTTCTGAATTTAAAAGATATTAGTGAAAATTACCCCATGAAAGGCTGATGAGTTCTTGTTTCATTTGTATATAAGAACATGCAAACTAGATTCATGCACAGCAGTACTAAGAAACATGATCAGCTGAAGCTGTTACTAGGTGTAATTAGTGGAAAAAATCTTGATACTGTTGAATCCATTTCCTTCAAAGGAACAATTCAAATCTGCTACATCACTACTGTAACAGATACTATTGGCACGTAGCCAGACTACAACTAACCCAACTTTTCCTGACATAGCCACTCTTCTAACTGGATTTTTTTTTTCTTCAAATAGAAAAAATGACAATAATAAAGTTATTTGACCATTTGTCCAGGCTGTCTGATGACTTCTAAACGTGCATAAATGGCCTTAGCATATGCTCAGGAGACAACAGGCCATCCAGGGCAGATCAGCATGCACTGGCTAAATAAGGCTCTCATTGTTGTGTAGAAGATATCCCAGGGCAAAGTTGAGGAATCTTGGCTTGGACAGAAGCAGATCGACCACTCACTCCTGGTTACCCACCCTGTTAGCTGCAGTCTGCTTACAGCTTTAAGAGAGACTGTAACACCACTTGTGGCTCTCCTGTTTTTCAGCAAAACATCTTTCCTGCACATTTACCCTGCCACTCTCAGAAGCTTACTGTCTACAATGCAGGACTATCTATCTGCAAGACTGCACTGCTGGAACAGCCTGTGTCCTCAACAGGTCCCCAGATCACACAAACTGTAGTCCTATACAACAGCAGCATCTTGGAAGATTCCTTCCAGTGATAACTGTGAAGGACATGTAAAGGTCTCCACTCACTTGCAGAATACTTGCCAAAACCCCTTTTCACCACTGGGCCCTATGCCCTCCTGAAAATGCAGCTAAATAAATCACAAGAGAACCAAGGCCATTGAATGAAGTACCCAGCTCCCCAAATAGTCAGAACAGATGCTGCTTTTTGAGATGCAGCAAGCCTGGCAATAATGGATACTGAACAATCTGCTTTAGCATTCCTTCACTAACAGTGAATTTACCATTACTAACCAAAGCAGAAACCAAAACTTTCTGCTTTAGTTAATAACGGTCAATTAGTAAATTTAGTTAGTAATGGTACTAACTATTTAACTATATTACTAAAGGTACTATTTAACTATTTTAGTTAGTAATGGTATTAACTATTTAATTTAAATAATTAAATTAAATGGTAAATTATAATCTTCCTCATATGGGATTAAATACTTGAGTAACAAGGTAGAATGAAATGTAAATAATGTTCCTAACATAGGCCAAACATTGAAATTCTAAATTACACTTACCTGTAACACTTTTCATTATTATTAAGGCCCCAAGTTACTTAGTCTTAATTTTTGTGACAGGAAGTTTCTCTCTTGGAACCAGGAAGCCTGGCTATGAGAAGTGTTAAGAATAGAGTAATACACAAATTCACTTGCTCTTTTTGAAAAACTCATTACCCTGAGACAAGAATCCAATAATACAGAAGTAAGATGAGGCACTTCATGTGCTATAGTAGAGCCCAGACTCAGCAATCCTAACACTATCTGAAATGTGATTTCATTGGTTTGAGCTTACTGTTTCAGAGAGACGTATGAGGATTGGTAAATTCAACCACAAATGGATAGACACACAAGACATGAAGCTACTTGAAGGGATACAACAAATGGACTAATTTAAGCTTTATTGAAGACCTAGGTTAGATTACTACTAACAGGACACTTACTGACTTCTAAGGAAAACTGACCATGCCCCAAAGAGTAAGCAAGGCTAACCTGAGGGACACCTTGTAGATCAAGAGCTTCCATCTTCCTGTCTCCCTTTCCTAAAATTTCTGTCAAAAACAGCACATCAAAAATAAGCCAAGAGATGGAAAACTCACACCTGCATTCTCCATGTCACCTCACCAAGATGGGGATAAGGAACACCACTTCTGATTGCCAGGAACAGACCAGCTCTTTTCTGTCTCAAATACATTCCTTTACAAGGAAAAAGGTATAGAACTTCCTTTGAAGTATGTGGTATTTTTCAGAGACCAAACTCCAAAGTGCTATTTTCATCCAATCTAAAAATACCCCTATGTCTTGGACTGTGGTTTAAGCACTACTGCTCTGCAGAAACATGGATGGTGAGGAGAAGACAGTGTGGGAAAAGCAGACTAGCCTTAAGTTTCAAAACAAAACATGTAAGCCCCAAACAGCAAATCTCACTAACAAAGTCTAAACTAACTAACATATGTGAACACAGAACACACGTGAAAAGAGACCTCAAAACATCCCAAAGAACAGCAGAACTGCACCTCGGAATGCTCTGAACAAGCCAGTGTGCCCAAAACACGGAAGACAGACTGGCATATGCACAGAAGGCACTAAATTTTAACCTACCTGTCCAAAATGTGCAGGATATCCCAGCATGTGCATATACAGCAGCTTTGCCACATTTCTGCATCGGTATGTGTTATCTTCCTCTCGGAAGGATGACCGGATAGCAGCACATTCCTTCTGGATCATCTCACGCTCTTCTGCCTGTGTTCTTGCTGTCCGGATGGTCCGGATCAACTCCCGCAGTCTGATGGGGGCTGGCATCCTCTGAGAGAAAAAAGAGGTCTGTAAAACTTCTGCTGTCTCTAAAGGCTTCATAATGGCCTCAGGCTTCTGCGTATTCTTTTTTCTTTCTTACCTTACAATTATGTAAGTAAAAGAATGAAGAAAATGTAGGCTACTTCAGTAGAATGGTTAAGAGTAAAATTGAGAACCTGAGAACTTCACTGTACCTCACATCTGCTCTTCTAGAACATTACAAATGGGAATTACTCCAATTTGAGCCAGCTGTCAAGTGAACATAACGTGACTTCCCACCTGAAACAGGCAGAAACAGTACTTTGCAAGGTACTCTCATATTCATATCATCAACCTCTCTCCAGAAAAGCCGGGCTCCAAAGAGAACTGATCCCAGAATCATGACAACTTGGGACAGAAATCCCCTACAAAACACAACTCTGCTTAATAACTTGCATGAGATTTGATCTAAGTGCTTCAGATGGCCATGCTTCAAGAATCCTGCTAACCTGTGCCATACACACTTCCTTCTTAGAAATATGGAAGTCAGCAGAAAAGCAAATGGAAGAGCAATCTTAGGTGTGTGGATATTTCAGAGAATCCTGCTTCAAAAATAATCAGTTTTACATCATACTTTTATTACACCCCAATTAGAACAACCCTTTCTGAAACAAACAATCCTGTGACATTGCTGTCTGGCAGTATGGGTATGAAGGGTCTATGTAAGAACACTCAGAGTAGTTTCACCTCATCAGACTGAATACTGATGGAGCCATTTGACCCAGAAAGCAATTTAGTCTGCCAAGTACCTGTTAAGAGGAAAGTGGCTGTCAAACAGAATCCAAACTTTAGGATTTATGTTCAACAGTTGAACTTTTTAGTTCATGCTCACCAAAGCTGACTTCCGACTTTCTGAGAGCTCAGACTATATAAAGATCTTTACAGCCTTCTTTCATCCATGCCAGCCTGCAAACACAACTGAGCCCTTCTGATAACGGGTATCAGACCAACTTGTAAAAACTTACAACAGTCTGCTACAGATTTTGTCTGGGTCACCATTCCCCCTGAACACTGCCATACATTTTAAGCATTGCCATACAAGAAAAAGACGTGCATTCAGGTGCTGCACTAACTGGCTTCCACACCACAGAATGGAGAGGCTGGAACATAGAACTAGCAGAGGACTTCTCTGCTTGCAGAAAAGCCGACAGGGATGCATGCACCAAGTAAAGGTGGCCTTACAGTAAGCCAGACAAAGGCAGCTCTGAGTCCTGATTATAAACTCATACATACACTAGGCTGCTTCAGCCAAACCATGTAGAATCCTCATATTTAAGTTCCCCATCTTCATACTTTTAAAAGTTTTAATTTACAGAGACATAAAGCATTCAGTTTTGAAAATGGAAGAGTAGAGATATTCTTCCTGCATAAGGACTTTGTCCCAAAATGCTGACATGTGTAGGATAAAGAATATTGAACACATTTAATCCTTACTCTTGCCTTGTATCTCCACAATTGTGAATTCACAATACTTCCTCACATTACTGTGATATGAATAAATTTATGGTTGCTATGCACTCATGCTGCACTAACAGGCATAACAGAAATAGTCAAGGAGAAATAAGAAATCCATCTCCAGAACAAGCCTTTCCATGACCACAGCTTTTTATTAATACCTTTTTCTCATCCTTCTCTGGTGTTTAGGCAAGACTTCCTGTCTCACTGAGAGGGCAGGTACAAAGACAACAAACTGCAGATCTAGTTGGACTTCACCTGAACATCATTCAGATATTGAACAAAGTTAATAGCCAGTATTTACAAATGCCCTTGCATAAATAAAGAATTAGCAAGGCATACTGTAAAAATTATTTTCCCTCCTCACTTCACTACCACAGGAAAGCAAGCAGAACCAGCATTTTGGAAAGTAAAGAAATGATGAATAAAACTCAAGAACCAATGCCTGTGGCTTCCTGCTGTTCTCACTTGTGTAACAACTAACACAGTTACACAGACAAGAGTCTAACCTGAAGGACTAAGAGCAACTGTATCTCACATACACTTCCCGTCTGATGAGAACAGAACCATTCAGAACTGCTCTGATGGTGGACAACATCAAGGATAAAAGACAGAGCTTTTATCCTGTTCTGCAACTACAATATTCAAAACTTCTATCCTTGTTCTGCAACTACACACTTTTTTTTAGTCAATATCAAATAATTCAGTTTTTCTTTCAATATACCTTTGAATCGGTCCCATACAAAAGGTTTTGCACTCATCTATGTAAAATACTGTCTTCCCCTCACAAATCACTTTACACGTTTATCCTTGAAGCTTGAGCTCTTCTTGTGTACATTCTTCCAGTATTTCAATACAATGTAATTCCCATGCCATGTAGCACATTGTGTTTTCTTCCCCTCCATAAGAAAGTGCTCTCTTAATATCAAAAATTCTTGCATAAGATACCTGTTCTTTGCCTTCATTGACTTTAGGATTCTTCTGCATGCTAATACATTGGAAATCTCAGTGCAGTTTTGAGTTTCACACAGGTAAGCGTAAGCAGTAGTTACTGATGTAGTAGTCAGACGAGAAGAAATTCTGGACATGAGAACGCTTAAATTCAGAAACATTGCAGAAGAGATTAACATTTACCTAGTCTCAGCAATTCCAAAGCCTATGATAATGCCAACAGATCTTTAATGCAACACTGGGAGGACAACTATATCATCTAGCAACAGCAGACAGGCACCAGCTAAAGTGAAGCTCCACTAAGTGCTACTTAGAACTTCCCCCAAAGTAGCAAATCTTGTTCTTCAGGATTAGTTAACATTTTCCATCAGTACAGACACATCCTTTTACTCTTTGCACATCAACATAAATGACAAGGCAGTCTGTAGAAGTCGTTACCTATTTCCTCCTTGGGTTTAAAACAGGAGTTTTCTTCAGCCATTTCTTTGCTAACTACGAGCTCTGGAAATCAAGGATGATCTCTGAAGACTTGAAAAGAGCCTATGAGTTAATGTTTACAGTCTCTGGTAGGGCTGCACACAGAATTCTTCAGCCTTATCAGATCTGTTTCCCTCTTCCATTTCAAAAGCCTTGCTCCTTAGAAGAACTTACTATCAAGATCAAAACTTCTCACAGAGTCAGAGAACTAACTCAGATTAGTTCAAGTTGTACAGGTGGCTGGTGTTTAAGTTCCTCAGCAAACAGAATTCCAGCTTCTCTCCTGCAACACAGAGCCCAGGAAAGGTGTCGCCTCAGTGATTCTCTTCCCTCTGCTATTCAGGAATCCTTACCCTGAACTAATAAAAAGGCATTCTCTCTCTTTCTGTAACTCATTCCTACTACCCAAAAGTGGAAAAAACCAACCAAACAAACAAAACCCAAAAACCGTAATGTATTAAAACATTAAGTTTTCATTTAAACTGTACTGATAAATCACTATTGTGTCTTTAAGACAACAAAACTTTAAAAATTAACAGTTGCTTTAAAACTTTTTTAGGACAAGTTACCAGACATTTAACATTTTAACATTATTATTTAGCCTTGAATTCTGGAAACATTAGGACATAAAGGCCATCAAAATTAATGGAATTATTCACAGAAGAGGTCTACTGTTTGGGGAAATGATCTGAATTTTCAGTTGTGGTGATACAGACACCAAGTTACAGCTTTTCCTGTAAACAGCATTTCTGAACTCAATTCTGTCTAGAACCACCCCAAACCTGAAGCAGCACACGTTTCAAACACATCTAAAATACACAACTCCAGTTGCCTCACCCCAACGCATGAGTAAGGAATCACACTCCTCAAGCAACCCCAACTTTTGGGAAGTTACACAACTAAAGCCAGACTCAACTCCCAACTGAAATCAATAGCAGAACTCCCCTCCCTGCTCAGGTACAACAGAATCCAACCCAGCACACACAAGAGCAGAGGATCTGTCCAGACTCCATGAGAGAAGTAATTGCAGGGTTGAGACCCAACACTGATGGTCTCAACTCCACACTGCTATCAGCAGGCTTCCCACTTTTATCAGGCACTTCAAAAGAAAAATGTATTAGCAGTAAAACCAGAAAAGCAGTCTCCAGGTAGATATGAGGGTGTCAAAAAAATGCAGAGATATTGGTATATGGTCTAGTATTATCAATATTTATACAGATAACAGTAAATATTAAACTACTATAACTATTTATACAATAAACACCAAAGCAAGGAGCACCATCAAGAAGGGTGAAGGCAACACAAACGAGTTGAGAGAAAGAACAACCTACCATGTAACATGCTAAACAGGACAATATCCCATGAGGAAAAAGCTGTTGAATGCAACAGAGAACTAGAAAGCAATATCAGAAAATCAGAAAGTCATTAAGTCAGCAGGGGGCTTAAAAATGTGTTCTCATAAGAAAAGGCATCAGAGTGACACTGCTTTGTGCGGAGACAGCTGGAGGAGAGCAGGGGAGGTCAAATAAGAAACAAGTACCCCGAAACAAGAGCTAAAAAATAGTCTTGGAAGAAGACATGGTCCCACTTCAAGTTACGTTGAAAAGAACCCCACCAACAAGAAGTACAGAACAAGAGAATTCTAGAAGCAAAGCTCAGTGCTGCTAAGGGCTGAGAGGGAGAGGAGAGCAGGACAGAGACTGGGGGACACTGCAGGGATCCCACCCAGCCCCCTTCCTGCTCCCTGCTGACTGACACACTTGGGATGAGCTGTCCCATTCCTGCACAGCAAACCCAGCACCCCCTGCACTGCCTTCAAAAGACACACTGAGCTCCCATCAGTATAAACATTAACCTCAACAACTGCCAAAAAAGAAAATAAATATTTCCCTTTTTTTTTTCAGAAGCTAAAAATGTAGGAAAAAAAATTAGCAGCACAGCTACAGAGCTGATCACCATGACAGATACAAGCAGAATTCCAGATTTTCTGACTTCTGTTTCATACTTCAATCAAAAATGACCTACATTATCGTTGTATTTATCACCTGCTTCTAATTTCCTCACTAACTTAATCTATGAGGTAATCTGGCTATTTTACTTCCTGTTCACCTTCCTGCAGACTTAAACTTGAAAAAAAACAAAACAAAAAGCCACTACTTGGGTACAAAAAAACCCTACACCCTTCTTTGTACTAGCTAATGCCAGATGAAAGACAAGATGCCACATTTTTACATTCATTCACATAAACTTTACAACAGGCCACGTGACTTCAGCTACAGCCCAGGAAGTTCTAATCTTTGATTTGACCCGTAGCATTTCTGCCAAAGAGCAGATACAGGCTGCACTAATACCTGTGCTATCAGCAGATTCATTTGTACTCACGTTACTGTAGCTCTGTTTTCCGAGTTACAGCCTCATCATATATTTACTTATTAACTCCAAACTTTCCTCCAGTGAAGTAATGCTGAACAAGGCAGAACAGACCCTTTTCCCCAGAGAACAGCTGAGTATCACTTATAACAAATTAGCATCACCTGCATTCAGAAGAAATTGCTCTATCATTAAAAAATGTGATGAGATCAAACAACCCATCCCCTGAAGTTATACAGGGCCAGCTCACAAATGAAAATATTCACAGTGGAGAGGCACAAGCAGCTTTACTGAGTGCCATCACCTGCAGCAGCAGCAAAGATTCGTGTGAACACTTGGAAAGCTGAAGTGCAGTAACCAGGGAAGGCTGAGTGTGCCTGAGAACAGCCAGCCTGGGCTCCTGTGCCTCTGTCCACTACCTCCACACACCACGGCCTGACACTCACTGATCTCATTGTACAGGTGCCACTGAAAAACGCTGCACACAAAGGAGCAATCAAGAGTCACAACACTTCTGTTATCCCTTAATCTTTCACACTACAAAGGTACTACAGGAACTTTCCATCTCAACCATGCCACCTTCAGGAAAACAATCTGCAGTCACAGGAACAGAACAGAAAAGGAAAAAAAAGGAGGAAAATGCTTTTTTTTTATCATAAAAGGAGGAAATCTGAAAGTTATCTTACACACTGAAAACACAAGAAAAAATTACCCAAGACTTACTTTTCCCTTCTCAAGAACAGGAATTTAAATACCTTTCCTCTCCTCCCAGCAGAGAACGGAAGGGTTCAGATCAAACTCCTCAGAAAAAACCCCCATGAAATCTCCTGCCCTCATTCAGCTCTCAAGTACCCAAAAAGTTTTCAAATCCAGTGCTAAACACCAGAGAGCACACAAGCAAACAAAAGAAAGAATTTGGCAACAGAATGTGATATGCAAACAAACAAAGGAAAAAATACCAAGTGTAGTTTAGAGGAGTGGTAGCAGGGAAACGGGTACAAAAAGCTGTTGTGCTCCATCACACAGAAGTGAATCACCAAAATTAAAGGGGAGGAAATGAAACAGCACAAATTTCTCTGCTATTTTAAATGTAGGATGCTAGGTGCATCCCTAAAGGATTCCCCTGCATTTACACGGGAAAACACACATATATTTTACTGTTTAAGCCCCTATGGACCAAACACCTTTTGGCCACACATGTGACATTGTTATCCTTTCAAAGATGTTCCACTGGGGTTCTGTGCTGTCCCGTTAATATTTCAAGCCTCAGAAACTGAAATTTGTCACTCAGCATTTTTACACATCACTTTCAACAAAATAAAACACACACCTGTTCCATCTGTAAACTTTAAAGATAATGCCTACTATAAAATAAATTACAATTTATCTTACAGCTTGTGCGAGAACTCAACTAGCCTGGAAGAAGGGACTCGAAGGCGCCCTTGCAGACCGGACAGCAGCAAAGTGCAAACACCTTTAGCCAGACCGGACACCTCCTGCTCCCATTAAAACCCACCAGCGGTAAGTACTGCAGACGCTGCAATAGCCGGAGCGCTCGTGCAGCCTGGGCAATAAAATACCAGGGGAAGAACGGGCACAGTCCCGGCGGCTCCCGGG
>VWZU01010908.1:151048-170729 GCA_013397095.1 Sterrhoptilus dennistouni
GGCTGACGGTGGATCAGTACGGGATGCTCTACAAAGTGGCAGCGCCGCCTGCCACCTTCTCCCCCACGGGCCTGCACCCCGTGGTGAACGTGAGCCCCCTGCCCCCTGCCTTCAACGTGACCTCACCCATCATCCAGCACCCGGCAGTGCCCTTCCCTTCCATCCACTATGCACAGATCCCTTCGGCTTCCCTGCAGCTCATCGGTTCCCACTACACAGTGCCCTATGCCGTCCCTCCTGCCTTCCTGCCTAGTCCTCTCCTGTCTCCTTCCACCAACCTCACTGCTCCCCATGTCCCCCACTTTGTGCCATATGCCTCCCTGTTCACGGAAGAAGCTGCTCCTTCCCCCCAGACTACCTCTCCCACCCACAGCTTCAACAAATCCGCCTCTGCGGCCTCTCCTGGGCAGATACAGCACCACACTGCACCCCAACCACTGGACATGGCACCGGGGAGAATTCCTGTTTATTATCAGATGTCCCGCCTCCCGCCAGGGTATTCTGCCTATGAGGCCCCTGTGGCAGGTGGGAGCCCAGAGTCTCCTCAGCAGGACAGTCAGCTGAGCTCAGAGGTGGCTGCAGCCAATGGTGGGCAGAGGCCCCTGGAGCAGAGTGTGGCCCTGGACTCTGCCAGCAGCACAGCTGAGGACTGTCTGCCCCCAGGGGCTGCCGCGGGATCTGTGGGCGATGGACAGTTCCTTCCAAGTTACCAGATGCTGGGAAGAGAGATCTCTCTGCCTACTCACAGGAGCACCCCAGACGCTGATCTGGAGGTTCAGAGGGTGGTGGGGGTGTTGGCATCTCAGGATTATCATGTTCTGGCAGCCCAGAAGAAAGATGACCCAAGCCCTTTGAACCTTTGCCATAAAATCCCTGATGGGCAGGGAGACGTGCTGAGGAATGCCACAGACAGGGCTGCAGCTGGGAACAGCCAGTCCCGGAGCCCGTGTGGAATGTCCCCCGAAGAGACTGTTAGACAGAGACAGTTAGCCAAAGGAATGGTGATAGCCAATGGCAAGCCAGTACTTGTTCCCGTTGGATCTGAGCCCGGCAGGTCTTCCACTTCAGAAGCCCTGGTGAGGGAGAGCCCAGATGCACAGGCTCGAGGAAACGTGCTTGAAAAGGAGCTGGCCCAGTTACAGCCACCCAGCTCCTCACAACTGCCCTCCCACTTCATGAAAGGAGCCATCATCCAGCTGGCGACGGGGGAGCTGAAGCGGGTGGAGGACCTGCAGACTCAAGACTTTGTTCGCAGTGCGGAGGTGAGTGGAGGCCTGAAGATCGACTCCAGCACTGTGGTGGATATTCAGGAAAGCCAGTGGCCTGGGCTTGTCACACTGCATTTTGTGGTTGGGGAGCAACAAAGTAAAGTGAGCATTGATGTGCCCCCGGAGCATCCCTTCTTTGTGTATGGCCAGGGCTGGTCCTCCTGCAGCCCCGGGAGGACTGCTCAGCTCTTTGCTTTGCCCTGTCACAGGCTGCAAGTGGGGGATGTCTGCATATCAATCAGTTTACAGAGCATGAATGGCAACTCTGCTTCTCAGGCCAACTCCCCTGTCACAGATCAGCTGGTGTCTGCTAGGGAGAGATTGGAACGAACAGCTCAGGGGCCCAGAGAGCCATCTGACAGAGCTGCTGAAAGGAAGAGCCACACAGATAGAACCAGCACGGCCCAGAGCTCTTGTGCAGAATCTTCTCAGCCTGAGGCTGGCAGTCTGTACAGTTTGGCCCCAGGCTTCCAAAGATACAGCATGCAGGCAGAGGAGCCTCGGCCCTCTCTGCTCCGTCCCTCTTTCATTCCCCAGGAGGTCAAGCTGTCTATTGAAGGGCGTTCGAATGCAGGGAAATGATCCCTTGGAGGTGTGAGCTAGGGTGGCCACAGCAGGTGAGCCTCACCATCAGGTGGAGGAATTGCACAGACTCTGTCACAGGCTCACCAGCAAAGGCTGCTCTCTGCCTTGCAGGAATGGCTCCATTCCAGTTCCATGGCTGACCAGTTCCTCCTGGGGAGTCAGGAGGGCTCCAGTGCCTCAGGGAGCAGCAACAGGCTAGCTGGGGTGGGGAGCAGGGATGTGCTCATGAGTGTGTGATGAGAGCATTCCAGAGGCTGGAGGCTGGGGCTTTCTCCCACCTCCTGGGATAACTGACTCCCTGCAGTGCAGGGGCTGAGCATTCGGGGCAGGTAGGGAGGTGAGGAGGGCAGACTTGGCTTAAGGTAGCAGATAAAATTGCTGAAGATTTTATTCCTCCTTTCTCATGATGGGGAGAGATGGGTCCCCACTGGAGTTTGGGGGCTTTACTCCCAGCATCCCCTTTCTTCACACATGCACTTTAAAAGGACCGTTCACCGATGGAGCTCTCAAGGGCAGGATGGAGGTGCTTCTCTGGTGGTTCTGATTAATGTCTCTTCCACTGAATCCAACTGCTCTTTCTTCTTGCAAAGAATGTACAGATTTGAATGAATCACAGAAATTCAAGAGGAAGGACCAAAAGGATGGGCTTGGGTGCAGGTGAATAGGGAACTTGAGCACTTGAGATGGGATACAAGTTGGGATGGGAGATATTTGTTTCCTGCTATAAAGTCTACTTAGTTGTTTTGCCACTAAATCAAATCTTTCTTCCTATGTTAATATCGTTCAAAAAAATCCTCCTGAGTTTATAACTTTTGCAGATGCTTAACCTAGGGATGAATGGGGTTGGATTTTTTTGTTTGCTTGAATTTTGGGTTTGGGTATTTTATTGGTTTGGGGTTTTTTTTAAATCTGGAGCAAAATACATTCAACATTCTCTAGGGAAGCATGAAAACATCCTTCTTTTGTGAGAAGACCAATGCTATTTTGTAATTAAGTCAGAAAAATGTTCCAGATGGCTAATCCTTCCCTGCAGGCAGTTTCCTGAATAAGCTCTAGACAAGAGACAAATGTTTGTGCATGTGCAGGCAAGGTACAAAGTTTGTGCTAAGTACAATTCTATGATTAATGTACGGACTCTAAAAATACCATAGTGTCACAGGGCATTTTGGGATCGTTTTGTGTTAGTTTTTCTGATGTTTCACTTTGGAGTTCCTCTGTAGAACAATGTGGTAAAATCAAGAGTAGTCTTTTTCTTGGTGAGATTTAATACAATTGTGTATGAATACCTGATTTTGGCGATAACACTCTATTGAGTGAAGGCTCCAGTAGTTACACTAATCTGCCCTCTGATGGTGTGTTATGACACCATTGCTCAGCTAGGATAAAGAATAGTCACTGTTGTGGTGAGAAAACTTTTCACTGACTTAACCTGGGTTGAGTATTCCTTGTGTTCAGATGCCTATCTCTGTGCTAGGACCAGGCTTTGGAGGGGGCCTTTCTTGGTGTGCAGAGTCCTGATGTTCAGCATGCTGTTCCTATCTCCCTGCTTTCATCTGCCTGGAATTTGTTATGTGTGCCTGACTCTTGGGGCACCACTCTCTCTGTCACAGAATGGTGTGTGTCAGCACCTCTCCTTGCAGTGGTGTTGTCTCAGGGCTGTTCTGCACTCCCCAGGAGTGTGTTCTGTAACTGGTTGGCTTCTGATGACTGTGCAAAGGACACACGCTCTGCCTGTGTATTAGGCAAGTTAGTCTCCAGAATGTCCCTTCCATCCTGGCCTCAGTCCTGTTTTCCTAGCACATTGCTAGCCATTTCTGTTGCCTTTAAAGTGCCCCCACCAGGACAGGCCTTAGGTGAGATGTGTGCTAATCATGCCTAAGTTTTTGTGCCTCACGGGGTGCTCCAGAATGAGGATGCTGCCTGTATCACGTGTAGCTGCTCCCAAATGACACACTACTTCTGGTTTCATCAGCTGCATTTGGGATGTGTGTTGTCACAGTGATGCTGTCGTGTGAAGCTTCTGCCTCCTCAGGTGCAGCAGCTGTGGGAACAGATGCTGTTTTCACAGCCTCATTTGTCACTGAAGTGTCCACCTGGGCCCCTTGATCACCTGGGGGTGTTGCAGCTCTTGCTGACTGGATTCTTCTACATAAAACTCTCCATTAATGTTGGTAATTAGTACTTAATGCTCAGGATATCTGAGGTGTCTGTGGCCAAAGGCAGGAAGCAGAGGAGCCCAGGTTCTCATGCCTGTTCTATGCATGCTGCATGCAGAGGAATTCAGGGCTGCGACAGGCACTTGAGAAAGGGATCTTGCATACCTATGGCATGTGTAGAGGCAATGTCCGAGCAACTGAGGGTGCAGAGCCCCTTGAGTGTCTTCTGAGCACCAGTGTCTGTCTTAGAGTGAGGGTTTGGAGAGCTTGCCTTACACCATGTGTGTTACTATCACTCCTCGATCTCAGCTGCACTGTGCTGTGGTCTGAATGGGCAGTACTGACAAATGAGGCAAGATGCTGTGTACTTTAAATAGCTTTGTACTGTAGGCAGTTGAAAGGTTGTGAAGGTGCTTGCCCTGTTGTTTACCTGGCTGCTGACCTGGACTTTGGCTTCCTGCACCTCCGTTGGGTGCAGTCCTGAGCTCTGTGGAACAGGCCAGGCTGAACTGGACCTTGGTGCTTTTACCCAGACTCCTGTCAGTCCCGCTGTTGCAGATATCAGCTGCCAGCTCTTCCCTAGAAGCAGTGGTTTGAAGCACAGCTCATGATGGGGGACTGAGATGAAGAATCTGTGTGTCTGGCTGTTTGCCCCAAAGGGTGGGCAGGAGGGCACCACTGGCAACTCTCCAGCCCAGCTCAGCAGTACTGGTATCACAGGAACCTGTTCTTACTGGGCAGGGCTGTATGGCTTAGCACCATAGTGGTGGTTGTGCTGAGCACTGAGGCTCTCCTGGGACAGGGAGTGTCTGAGATAGACTCTGCTGCAGGGAGAAAGGCTGTGAATAAGCCCACGGAGGAGGTTTTTATTTCTTGGGTTTATAGGGAAGGAGGAGATAAAGCCTGGAAGACATTGCAGAGTGAGATGGTTACCTGGGCTTTTCTGCTCGCAGAGATGTGACAGACTTCTCAGAGAAATATACTATGTTCCTGCTGCTATTGTGAAGGGCAGGAGAGCTGTGGTCTGTCCTGCCTGGAGGAGGAGGCCCTAATCTTATCCAGCTCATGCTCTGTAGCAGGAGTCCGTGGGATGCAATAATGGGTGTCTGTAGCCGTCTGTCCCATCGCAATGGAACAAACATGCCTCGGGTTGGCTGCACGGCGGAGCCAAGCCTGTCTCTGGGCTGTGCATTCACAGCAGTGAGCGCTCATCACTACCAGACTATGCAGAGGAAGCTCTGTCTGGAAGGGAAGGAAGCTGCAGAGGCCCCTTTGCCTTCCCCTTCCAGCTGCTGAGCAGCTTTTTGTATTGCACTTTTCACATTAAGTGTCCCTGTCCCCACCCCACATTTCAAGTCACTTTGTCCCGTAGAGAACTAACAATCCTTGTTACTCAGAAAATATTGTAAAAGAAACTACAGCAGCTGGAGTAGCCCAAATGATAGTTCCTGCCCACAGCAGCACATGTGCCTTTCCCCAGCATCACTCATAACTGCTCCTTGTCTTTCAAGCTGTGCTAGAGCCTGACACTTGTCAGAAGCTGCTAAGACAGCTGCAAATACACATTCTGTACAGTTTGGCCCAGGGTGTTCCACATATAGTTTAAAATGCTGATGGTCCAGGCCCTTCCATGGCCTTCACACCTGTCCACCAAGGACAGAATTGCCCCTAAAGTCCTTCTAGGCTGCTGCTGCCCACCCTGCCAACATGCCCCTGGCACACTTGAGTTGTTTTTGGCTTTCATGGCACCTTAGCGCCAGGGAGGGTCTGCTCAGAGAGAGAGAGACACGGGGGAGCTGGCTGGGCTGCCCTGAGGCAGAGAGATGTTTGTAGATAAGTGCTGACCCCTCACTATAACCCCCAGTATATGGCTGTATTAACATGTAACCGATGCAGTGTATCTAAAGCCTTAGAACTAGTCAGGTGCTCCCCTCCAACTTTGTCCCTGCCCCTTTCCTCCTTCCTGATCTTTAACAAAGCATTAATAATTCTAAGGATAATCTCTATTTTGTTGTGCTTTTTTTGTAACTGTTTTAAATAAATCAATTTGTACTGTATATTTGTACTTTGGTGAGATCCTTTTTCCTGTTTTACCATTTTAAGTCTGTACTTGCCTACAAACAGATTGTATTTTTATTGTTAATGCTTTTATGAATATTGCATTTAACTTGTTGACTCTGTAAACACAGTATATATCTATATACATATATATATATATATATATATAAACCAATAGCTTTTCCTTTGGTGTTTGAGACTTTTTGCTTGTCTGCAGTATCAGCGGTCATTAGCATGTGGCTTCTCTGGATTTACAGAGTGATCTGGAGAGTGATGTCAAGGGCAAGATACAGGGTGACAGATGGATTATAAGCCATAATCCTGTATTTTCAGATACTTATGTGGTCTCTCCTGAACCCCTTGGAATAAAGATGAGGTGACAGGGATGCTACAGGGAAAGTTCCAGCTGCAGGTTCCAGAGTAAATGTACATCTCTGCTGGGCAAGCAAAACATGAGGCAGAGCAAAAGCAGATACTGCCAGAAGCAAACTGGGGGTTTGAGTATGAAAACGAACAGAAGTAAGGATAAAAGTGAGAGATGAGAGAACAAAGGAGGGTATGAACAAAGGAACATGGAACTGAACGGCTCCTTACAGTGCCTTTTCCCAAAGAGAGAGGAGCAGGGGTGGCTCCGGGGTGTCAGTTCTACATGATGAATGCACTTCATGTTAAAACAGCTTCTGTACAGGGAGGAAACTAAATGTTGCAGTGGCAGGTGGAGAAAACTTGCACTGAAAAGGTTCAGTGCTGTTTCCTAGCAGCATCCCCAGGGCTGGCTGTGAGAGTGGTTCATTATTGCCAGAAAAATGCAACATTATGCATTTGAAGGTAACTATTTTAACTAGGGCTTTAAGGGACTGCAATCAAACGTTTTTCAAACTGAGAAATGAGGAGGAAATGAGGGGTTTAAGTAGTTTGATCAAAAGGTTTTGCTTCATGTTTTAACTTTTCTGATCTCAAGTAGTGTTCTTGTAGTCACCATTTCTGACTTAAAGAAGAGAAACAGCCATCAGAGAGAAGACAGTACTTCCCAAGGTGTTTGAGCCACTGTGTTACTCTAGACCTTAACTGGAAATGCTGTGGAGCTAATAGAGATTTTCAGGCTACAAAACACAGAAGTGTGGCACACTGGCTTTTGGTGGGCTAATGTCTAAAAACCACAGAGCTACACCATGCATTTCAGGTGGTCATTCTTAAAGAAGCCAAATAATAGAGAGTGTACTTCTTTGCCTGCCATTAGTCCTTCTGTGCCACTGCTTTGCCTTCTGCAGTTTAAAGACGCCTAGATATAATTTCCATAGTTGCATAGTTTTAATAGTGATTTCTATTAGCAAATAGAGTATTATTTACTCTATTATTTACCATTCAATCAACTCTTTCACTTGCAAACGTAAAATGCTGTTTAAGTGAAAATTAACTTTTGAGTAAAGCAGCAAACTTGTTTGCTATTATTTGACCTTGGCCAGCCTTTCTTTCACTGTTTCTATGGGGTATCTTAAAACAGGACCTCAGGTTCCTTAGTTTTTCCATGGATGCTATTGCAACTAAATATGTAATAATGATGTTTAAAAAAAGAGCGTGCACAGGCATTTCCAGAAGTACACCCTCCTTTGTTTCCTTTTTATGGGCACAAACTGCAAAGGATTTCTTCCTGGAGGACTTGTGGACTGTCTGTCTTCAGCTCTGTAATTCATGCTGCAATAAACAAGATCCTTTTTTATTGAGGTGGGTTTCACCTACAGAACTGCAGCAGCCTAGATCCATTTATGGGGCAAGGGCCCAAAACCAGGACAAAGCACAAAAAGAAAGGAAGGGGACTAATACATGTGAACATTAATTAATGTTAATTAATACATTAATTTATTTTTGTTCTGTCACAGGCTGTGACTTGGCCCCCAGAGCAGACTGTATAGTCAGAATCTGCTCCCACCAGAGTTGCTTTGGCAGGCAATCTCTCAGCTCTGTTCTCCTCTTGGGTTCAGAGGAAAACCAGAACCACGTGTCAGGGAGGGTCAGGCAGGGACCCACAGCAGCCTCCTGAGTGCAGAAGCCTGCTAGTGCACATGTGGCAGGTGCAGCAAAGGCAGCACAAATTGTTGGCTGTGGTTTAGTGCAACGCACTGTTGCTCTGCTCATCAAAGGTCATTTTGCCCAGCAGCTGGTTCTCCAGCTCCACGTTGCTCACTGGCAGTTGAAAAAAGTTCATCTCAGCTGCCAAAGCGGCCATGGCAGAGGGGTCCTGGCCAAACTGGGCCCGGAGCATCATATCCATTTTCTCCAGGCGCCGCTTGAGCCTCTTGGCCTCGCGCTCCCGGATGAGCCGGGCTTGTCGCTTCTCGGGGGTCTCGTTGGCGCGTTTCAGGCGCATGGCCTCCCGGTCCCTCTGCAGCCGCCGCGCCCGCTGCTCGTCCGTCTCCTGCATGCGCTGCAGCCGCTTGGCTTCCCGGTCCCGCATGCGCCTCACCTCCCGCTCCTCGGGCGTCTCGTTGTCCCGCCGGCTCTTCTTGGCTGTGCGCTCGCGCTCCAGGCGCTGCAGCCGCACCTCCAGGGGCTCGTTCTGGCGCCGCAGGGCCCACTTGCGCATGCCGGGGGTCTGTGCCTCAAGCAGCTTACGGTACGCCGCGCAGTTGTTGCACACCAGGAGGATGCCAGCAGGATACACAGGGGTGCAAAAGGCAACATCCTTACCCTCAGCGCTGGAGGGGCCCTGGCTCTGCGGTGCTGGCAGCCGGTCCACACTGAGCACCTCTGGCAGCTTCTCACTGCAAAGCGGAAGAACAGAGTTAGAGGTTTGGTGCTGTGGGCAGAGTCCCCATCTCTGAGTGCCCATGGACTGCCATGAACAATGCTCCCACTACAGCCCACAGAGGGCTCTGCTAGAGCCCTCTGCTAAATCATTTGCTCACAGATATGTCTCAGTATCTCAAATAAAGCAGTATCCTATCCAGGGTAAGGAAGTGGATTAGCCCAGAGCAGTATCTGGGTTGGAAGAGTGCAAAGAATGGGAATAAAGCAGCAAGCTGCTCCACCCCATCATCTCTGAATTTCTCCTTTTAGCCCTGTTCCACTGGTCAGTGGATAATCTCCCACTAGGCAGGACACAAAGAAAGAACATTTTGGTCTCTGCCTGTAGTCCTGCTCTGGACATGATGAACACATCTGCATAGTGCAGCCTTACACCAATGGATTGCTGGGCAAGGGAAGGGGTGGATTGTTCTCCAGTGACTACAGCCCACAGTGCTTTCTGCACTTCTCTAGCTCTTGCACAGTGCTAAGAAAGATTCTTCTACCAGCACAGCCTGCAGATGTCTTGGCAGAGGATGCAGAGCTGCAGACAGGAAGGGATCAAGAGAATCCCACTCACAGGGGGTGTTAAGCACTGTCCTACAGGCCTCAGTGGGTCCAGAGCCACAACTTCTGAGTCATCCAAGGCAACCCACCTAATCTTTAATGTGCTGCCCTAGCCCACTCACTGGCCAGGGTGACCCTGACCTGTTGAAGGTGGCGTGGCTGGTGAAGCGTGCTCCACAAACTGCACAGTTGGACAGCTGGTCCTCTGAGTGGATCAGGAGATGTCTCCCAAGGGATCCTGGGGAGCTGAGGGCTCTGCCACACACAGGACATAGGTAGCTCTTGGCACTCACCACCGCTCCAGTGTGCTGCAAAACAAGCACTCCAGTGGTAGTTACACATTGCCCAGCTCCCTGCCCAATCCAAGGCAAGCTCAAACCATTCTGTTCAGCCTCTTGGAATGGGAACCCTTTACCACTAAAACTCTGTCTACAAGCTCAAGACACAAGTAATTTGGTGTGACAGGTCAAACAAGGAGGAAACCCCTTTATGGCTCAACTCCAGTGCAGGAGAAAAAATTAAGGCCAAAACACTTGGATTGTAAGACCTGACCCTTGTTTTCAGGAATGCATTTGAGGAGCTGCTGGTGCAGGACAAAGCATGACTCAACAGCAAGGCAGGAAGCTGGTGAGGAAACACTTAGATGGACACAGATGGTACAGGTAAGTGGCCAATTCAGTTCTGCTTCATACCTTCTGCTACAGACTTTGATGTGCTATGAAGAAAGCACTGACAACAAAACCTATGATTTCTCCACAGATTTCTTGCAAAACTGGAATAATTTTTAAGAAGAACAGCTATTCTCATGGGTAATTAAAGGAGCTGTAAAGAAGTATAAAATAAATGATCAAAAGGAAGGTTTCTTATCTTACTGAATGATGTAAAAATTGCTTCCATGTTTAGTTTGAGGGAACTGCCTGGTTTCAGCCTGAAATACTTGCAGAGACTGCCTTGACATAGAGTTATGTTTTCCAGATCTGTAGACTAGGGCCTTGCTAATTCGTTCCCCCAAACACCCCCTGGACACATTTTACAGCTGTAAACTTCAGTCACATCCTAGCTAGAAACTCAGTTCTTTGTGGTTGCAAAGACCAGAACAAAGTTACCCTGTGCTTTGACTTGTTTCTGGCTTTGAGGCTTCAGGCCAGAGACACTCCACAGTTTGGAACTATCCCTACCTGGTACACGTGTGCAATGAGTTGATCTCTGCTTCCACACTCCAGCTGGCAGAGGGGGCATTGTGACAGTCCCAGCATGGGCTCAGTGTTCAAACTCTCAGGCACCTAGGGGCAGAACAGTCACTTTGGTGTAAGGCACACAGACCCCCTGCAGGCACACTGCCCTTCCTCAGCTCTTCCCAATGCTGCCATATCAAGTGCTGTGTGCTCAGTCCTGCCAGGGCTGGTTTGGTGCTTGACATCTGAAAGAAACCTCCTTCATGCAGCTTCTGAGCAAAATTCCTGCATCTCACGGAGAGGAGGCAGAGGCCTCACACCCTCACTTGCACCCAGGTTCTTGCTAGCACAGTGACTCTAGAAGGCAGGGCCTGTTTTATGGCAAGGGGAAACCAATCAGAGAGTGGCACCAGAACCAAGGGAAGGGGATGCACTCTGCAAACATCTTGGCCAGTTTGTGCCTGCTGTCTCCTGTTCCAGGCCGCCAAAAAGCTCTTCATACCCTTTCCTCCTGCCGGGAGACATTGTTTGGAGGAGGTGGGAGGGAGAGAAAGATAAAGAAACATGATGGGGAGAGGAAATATTTAGACAGTACCCTTGTCTCTCCCCAGAGGCTACGGTGAGTGCAGAGCCAGTACACACTTGCCTCATTTTCTCTCATCAGTGGGGTTCCAGCCACAGCTCGTTCAGCATTTTCTAATTCCTTCTTCACTTTCACCATTGAGCCATCTTCCTCAGATGTGTGGGAAGAAACTTCATCCTGAGTGGTTTCCTCATCATCACTGCCACCTGAAATGGGCAGAACAGTTATACCAAGTGCCAGGACCCTGAGGGCACTCAGAGGCATTAACTGTCCCAACCAGCATTACAAGGGGTCTCTACCCACCCCCTCCAACTAGGGGTTCCATTTAAACTCAGTCTAGGGCACTTGAGTCCCTGGGCATGGCCTCTTACACTGCCTTGCTTGACAATTACCAGACCTTCAGCCAGAGCTGCTGCTGTTCCCACCCTGGGACTGGGTCCCACGGCATTGCCCAGTCTGTGCTGGTCTGGTCCTCAGGACAAAGTCCTGCACCGGAGCAAAGGGATGACCCAGAGGAGGAGTTGGGTAAGATGGTCCTCAGGGGACACACTGTGCAGCCCTCAGCCTCACCCCTTCCCAGAGTCTCCCCAGTCTACTACCTTGGTTTTACTGGAAGGGACAGAACTCACTGCTGCTGGAGTCAGGCTCTTGCAGTGGACGAATTGTTGGTCTTTGGTCCCCAAGAGTTCCAGGAAAGTTGTTTTTCATCATGGCTTGGCGGGCTTGCTCCTCCAGCCCTGCAAAGACTTGCTCCCCTAGCAGCCACAAAGACAAAGAGTCAGACTGGTGCTGTTCCACTGCTTCCACCACCAAGGCTTGCCAAAAATACAACAGGCATGGGGCTGCTCACCTGCACTGTGCAGAACCTCTGGAGTCACCTCTTGGAAAGCACTTAGGTCACTTCTCTGCTTGCCTACCCTGCCACACCAGCCTCTGGCACCTGCTGATGTGAGTCCAGTGCCTGGATGTAGAAGATTCTCACTAGTGGCAACGTGCAGCACTGGGCTGCCCTCTGCATACTATGTATATGGTATTCCAGCCACAAAATACCTGTGACCCCATATATCTGCCATAAATAGCCAGGTGAGACTTGCTGCTGCCAAGCTATCCACCAATATCCTACAGCACAGTTCAGGGTGGAGGGAAGCCCATGGGGACTGTGACAGTGTCCCAGATCAGGGATAGTACTGTATAGCTCTTCTCAATTATTAAGTCTTATTTCCAGCTATAGTAGGCATTTTGCACAAAAATAGCACCTCCCTAAGTGCCTAGTACCTCACCTGCCCTACACAGTGAAAACTAGGGGTTGTCCCTGGTATGCTCTGTCACCTTCTTCTATCCCAGGAGGGATGAGGACAAGCTGCCTTTACAGGCAGGTTCTTGCTAAAATAAACCTCATTGGCATTTCATGTGCTCAAAACAGAAACCTAAGAGAATGAACCCAGAGAGCTGAGATGCATGTTTAGGACAAAACAATTTGTTTTGTTGAAAGCAGCAACCACTAGTACCTCAGCCCAATAGGAGATGGCAAACACCTTGAAAGAAAGTAGTTATTTGTGCTCTGAATGAAAACTTCTTACAGCAATCCCTGCTCAAAGAAGTTTTGGTTCCAGAGAATAACAATAAAAGGCAACCATTAATTTTCATATTAAAGAAAACAAATTACATTGTTCCAGGTGTAGTCGTGATTTACCTTTTCCAGTGGATGAGCTGGGAGGCTTGGGAAAGGTGCTGAGCTTCCCAGCAGGCTGGCTTTTGGATTGTATTTATCAACTGATTTGTAAGTGCTCAAGGACCATTCAAAGCACAAATGTGAAAATGCCAAGGACACAGTGCATTTTTCACATAAAATCAAAATCCAGCTTCCAGAAGACAATGTTACCTTGTAGTAAAGGGCCACAGCTGGCACGAGTATAACCAGGAAATTGAACTCCCGAGAGAGAGCACCAGTCCTGTTACAAGGACAGGTACATTCCCATGTGCTGAACTGTTTCAGTGTTGTTCCATGTTCTCACTCACACTGCCTTCTCCTTGGGGCTCACCTTGCAATTTTGGAAGGACTTTAAAAAGCTGTAATTTATTGGAAGATTTCAAAGACCTTCAGAAGTTTCACTGAGACTGTGAGAGAAGAGTTTTAGTTCCCAATGTGCCCATGTAGGTTTCCAAAAGTATTTGAAGGCTTTTATCATTCTGTTTCAGAAATATGAGAAGGGTGCTGTAGAGAAGATTTGAGAACACAATCCATGTGCCTGAGGAGAGGTGCTGAGGAGCACCAAGTCTATCTGTCATTGAAACCAGCAGGGACCATCATGACTGCTGTGACACCCCTTCAGAAGCCATCCCACCACTGAATGGTTTTCATGACCTGCCTGGAGTGCGGTTTTTATGTCTGGACCACAGCCTTACATTGATGGGACTGAGATACAGACTGTACAAGCAGCAGACACCACAGAATTCCAGTGCCTCTCCAAGAAGCAGAAACCCACAAACCACCAGGATAAAAGTCCATAGACCAAAAAAGCATTGCAAGAAAAAGAGAAAGCATGGTGAAATGAGGAAACCTACAGAACACAGGACAGATGTAAAAGTATGATGGGAGATGTGCTGCTACCTTTGACAGAGTTCCAAAACAGAATTCCCAAATGCCACTGAGGCTGCTCATGGAAGCAATTACGTGTTTGTTTTCTTCTCCCTTTTCCCTCTCAGACAGATTATATGCCCACTGAGTGGCAGCTGGGAGTCCAAAGTCAGGGCAGGTTCCTGCTCAGCTAAACAAACCACATAGACAGTCTGAAGGATTTAAGAGCTGGGATCTTTAGTTAAGGTGACAGAAGAAGGAACTCCTCCCATAAGGAACACTGGCATCGGTCTCAGTAACTGAGAGCAATTGTGTGTGCCTTTAGCCTCTGTACAACTCCCCCAGAGCCCAGTGAGCATTGACTCAGCACAGTGCAGAGAACAACCAGCTTACTGCCAGCAATGCAAGCTGTTAACCAAACCCGTGCTGTTAGCAGGTCATGTCCTGTGCATCCTCCCCGGTCTGTATCTAAAAACATCATGGGACTGTGAAAGGCAAATGTGGAAAAATATGGTCTTCCAATTGTACAAAATCTCTTATCTATTATAATAACAGTGTACAACTTAACTTAGGAAAGAATGTCCTCATCATCTACTGACGGGCTAAGTCCTACTTTGATGAAGCTGCAATGTTTGATAGGTCCAGGGTTATACTTTTGATGTTTTTGCACACACATGCCCACAAACAGACACACCCCCACCTCCACCCCACTTTAGGTACACTTCTATTCATTTGGAAGAGGAGTCAGACAGGCAACAGCTTTAGGATCACTGCCATAAGTAAAGGATATTATGCTCAATAGTGAATTCACAGACTCTTCTCCAGAAGTTTCTTTATTAAATACAACAAGGGCTGCAGGCTGACCACAACACCAAAACCAGTCACTGTAGTTGTTTACAAACAGCTATTGATGTAGGACAAGAGAGATCACACAAATGCCTCTGCTTTGTATTCCATTCTCCTTTCCATACTGGTGTGAATGAGTGGGATGCCTGGTGAGCAGTGGTGGAGGTGGGGGACAGCCCTGTGGTACTCTGTAACATAGACAGGCATGACTGCTAGGGTCTGCTGGGGTATCAGCCCTGAGCACTTCCCTTCTTGAACTGTATGAATGCAGGATAACTCTCAGGTGTTCTGGAAAATAAACACAGAAACAAACAACTCCCACCCCAAAATCCACAAAACAAAATCCAAAGGGACTGCATCATTCTCCTGCCTTCCTTCCTAAACAGAAAGTTATCTCAGAGATGAGTCAGTTTATTCCCTCATTGTACATCAATTAAAAGTCCCTGTTCATGTAGGTCTTCTCTGTGTTCCTGGACCTGAAATTTGCAAGTCTTTCCACCACTGTGGATCTATTCCACCTGCCCCATGGCTATTCTGGGTTGTCCACACTGCTGTAGTGGTTACTGAAATGAAAAACAACACAATTGAAAGAGTTAACAATGGCAGTCCATGGAGCCTTTCAGAACCAAGGGATTTGATGCAAGTGACATTTCTGCTCGGTTGTGAATGCTGGATGCTATTTCTTGCAAGATACTTTTCCTTCAAAATGGGAATATAGACAGGAGAATCCAAGGAACACCAAAGAGCACAGAACATGTGTGTGTTAGAGAGAGGGGGAAGGAAATAGAGGATTAATGGGATATTGGAACCATGATAAATAAAGCTCGGAAGTAGGAATTAATCTGACTAACAAAAGCTCTTCTCCAGAGTTCTAAAATAAGCATCAGTTGCAGAGGGCACAAGCAATAGAAAGCAAAGCAGCTTGTGGACAGAAGGGAGAGAGAATTGCATGCTAATACCTGCAACAAATTTTGGCAAGCACAAAGACAGCAAGTGGTCCATGACTGATGGGGTGACAGTGCAGTAACAGATGAATGCAAGAACAGATGAATTGCTTAAGAGTTTTTATACTTTTATACTGCTTACTCTGGAGAAAATAAAGACCAAATTGAATCAATTAAGGTATCTCCACACAAACAATCTAACTGCATTTTATTTTTCAACAAGTATATTCCCCTATTACTGCTGTTTGTTAGCACTTTGTTGGGTGTGTTTTTCATGCACCCCATGGCAAAATAAAATTTTATTTTTAAGAGCTATTTATGTGCTGCAGGAGAAATGACTACAATTAAAACTGGCTATCATGCATAGGAAGACTTTTGTGATAAATTTTACCACAATTCTTATCGTTGTTTCAGTATTATATTGAATTTCCTTACATATCAACTGTTTAAAACTGTTTTGATTTGTATCTATACAATCTCCTAGCTGGTTGCTCTGCTTGCCAAGCAAAGTGATTCTGTCCTAAGGGGGGACAGCAAACCATGTTGTTGTGAGAGCAAGGTGAAATGAGGGCCATGCCAAGCCTGGAAAGTAATCCTGGAAAGAGGAGACACCAAGCAAGCCCAAGGAGAGGAGATTGGCAGCTGTCACTCGCCCTAATCAGTCCAAGAAGGAAGAGAAGATGGAGTGGCCATGCAAGGAAGAAGGCACCATCCTCCCATCAAATTTGTCCAGTCATATATGCACAGTCGTATTTATGCAAATCCAAAAGGCAGTTCCCCAGCCCCGTAGCCTGCCAAATCAGACCCCAGCGGCAGGCAACTGCGTAAAAAGCTGCATACCTGCTGTCCCTTCCATTCCTCTCCTCCCAACCACTGCAGTCCCTGTGAAGAAGTCCCAGTAACGTGTCTGCTATGTCTCAGCCTGACTTCTCATTCTGCTGGCTCACCCCGTTCTTGGAGCCGGTGTTTTCTCCGATTATCCTCGTCAGGGCACTGCACGGCATTTCTGGGCCCTCCAGACACACAGCAGGCTAGGTAGACAGAGAAGTCCCAACGATTTTGTGGCGTTCATCATAAGACAGACAAGATTTTCCATCCCAAGGTGAAGACATCACCATTGACAAGTTCCTGGTATCTCTTGGTCCCCTTATTTTCTTGTGGTCCTACTTGCTGCTCTCGATGGCTCCTGCTGAATAGTTGCTCTGTAGCAACATACTGCATGTAAAGGAGATGAACAGGTCCCAGAACTCCACTCCATGGCACACCTGATGCTATAACCTCCTGCCCCCCGGTAGCGTGTTTGTCAGACGGCTTCCTCCGAAACCAAGACTGGAGATACAATCGTTTGTATTGCAGATAAAAAAGCAACGTTCACTGTGAAAACAGTGCACAGCTGAATTTTGTGATATGTAGAGTTTTGTATATGATAGTAGAAGCTTCTGAAGAACATAACCCTTATGCAGTGAAGTGGAGAAAAGCACCCAGCTAAACACCATGGAAACTCTATCTGCACCATTAGAGCTGCTGTAGTGCTTGGTTTCCATGCTCAAGAGATCCTGACTCCGGCCCATGGGAGACAGCTTAAGTGCATACATGACACAAACCTGAGCTCAACAGCAGCAGTTATACCTGGCCACTCTCAGAAACAGAAGTGTGTGGACACAAGGCACGTTACTGGCATCACAGAACAAAGTACCGGACACACCAAATTTCTCTAAGAATGACAACTCCAAAGTCATTAATGTACTATCCCACAAATTACACCTATACTCTGCCCACTGTAGAACCCAGCAACCAGAAGCAGGAATTGGAGAGCACAAGGCAATGCAGGTGCCACAAGCCACACCCCTTGAGAACCTCACTCTGGCCAACATGAACAGCTCAGCTGGCTTTGCCAAGCTGCCCAGCCAGTGGGGCTGCGAGTCACAGGCAGAGGCAGCTCCTCCCAGTGCACCCACCAAGGGTGCAAGGTGTCAGCTCCAGCCCCGTGTTTCCCCTTGCACAGAGAGCAGCATGCACAGATGCCTGTTGTGTACCTGTGCACAGCAGCAGCACACAAACACACAGACATGCAAGCCAGCAGCACCAGCAGTGAGGCAGTGTTAGGGCTGCAGCACACAGCTCTGTCTCATACTCCTGACAGCTACTGCAGCCAAAAAACCACAGGGCCTTCTCAGCAGCCTTGCTCTCACAGATCTACAGAAGTGGAAACCTGTTTTCCTAATTGCAGCCCAAATTCCAAGCATGTTTCCAGTCACAAACCTGGGTATGAACAAGGGCATAGTTTCAGGCCCCTCAAATTCCCTCTGCTACCAAACAAAAGCTATATATGTGTGGTTTCCCCTCTGCAGCCAAACCTCCATCTGTGTCTCCCAGCTCCACTGGTGCCTGGCTATAGCCTGCCCACAAGAAGTGCTGATGCACAGCATTTTCAGCACTTCTGCTGTCCAACAAATGCTGAGGTCTTGGCAATGGATGGAGAAACAGAGATCCATCTTACCACCTCAACTCAATAATAATCTGGCAGGCAGAATTTATTTGTCCTGCAAATTAATTTGCCATCACCCGCTCCTTGACAGGAAAGAGCAAATGGGTTTATTTCATTATCTAGTAGGAAACTGAGGTACAGTGAGCTTAAGTAAGGTGCCCGAGGCCAGTCAGCTAAGTCTGTGGTAGGATGAAGATCAAAACCCAGGACTTGCTGGCTTTTAGCCAGCATGCTCCAACCACCTTGCATAGAACTTCCTCTGCCACCTAAGAAAGGCCAGAGACTCAAGCCACATTTTCTAGTATTCTAACTTGTACTTTTGACAGTGAGAATGCAAAGCCCAGCTACAGGACCTGCACATACACACCTACCTTTACAGCATTAGCTGTTTGTTCAAGCCTATCCCTGTCCTGCTATGCCAGGACACAGACAGCTTCCCTGGCACACAGAGCTCAGTTCCTCTCCTTATACATCCTAAGACAAAACACGAGTAACCACCATTCCCCACAAGCTGTCCCTTCCTATCAGTCCCATCATTCCACTCCTCCCCACCTCACTCCACAACCCCGCCAGAGCAAGGGTCCCACAATGCTGCATAACATCATACTCACAGTGAACTTTGTTAGGAGTGGTCTGTTTCCGACGGGACATGTTTCCCTGACCTGGGAGCACAGAGTGTTCCTCCCCTCTGCAGAGGGCTCATCTGAGAAGAGAAGAGTCTGTCATACACCTCACTGAAACCCTCCAAGTCCCTGGCCAAGCTCTGCTGGCCATCCCAGGGTCATTCCCCACCCTTCTGCCTACAGCTGGCATCGCTCTGCATCATCACAGCTGGATTCCAGGCCAGCATCCAACACAGCCCACAAGCATGTCACAGAGCACTGTGTATGGGCAGTCCTACCCAGTTCTCAGGCAAAGGTTGAAGCAATCATGACCACCCCCCACAAAAGATGAGTGTCCCCTTCAAAAATTACTGCAACTTCAGCCCCAACACCCTTCTCCCTCCTGCCCATTCCTTCAGCCGAACAATCATCCTTGTCGTTGGACTGACAGAGGAAGGTGGCATTTCCAGCAGTCCTCTCAGAGAGACAGACAAAAGGAGGAGCTGAACCCATTTCCCACAAGACACATGGACACAGAGATCCTGTCAGCCTCTTTAGAGTGACAAACACACGGATCTCATCAGCCTTTCGCTGACAAAGAGACACAGACATCCCATCAGCCTTCTCAGACAGACGGACAAAAGGATCCTGCCAGCCTCGCACTGCCAGATGGACACAGAGATCCCATTGGTCTTCTGAGACGGACGGACACGAAGATCTCGGCCACCTCCTCAGCCGGCGGGGTCCAGCCAGCAGTGCCAGCACAGGGGAGACGGCAGGCCGGGCCGGGCCCGCGAGCGGCCGGACAGACANCATCAGCCTTTCGCTGACAAAGAGACACAGACATCCCATCAGCCTTCTCAGACAGACGGACAAAAGGATCCTGCCAGCCTCGCACTGCCAGATGGACACAGAGATCCCATTGGTCTTCTGAGACGGACGGACACGAAGATCTCGGCCACCTCCTCAGCCGGCGGGGTCCAGCCAGCAGTGCCAGCACAGGGGAGACGGCAGGCCGGGCCGGGCCCGCGAGCGGCCGGACAGACA
>VWZU01010908.1:184545-200159 GCA_013397095.1 Sterrhoptilus dennistouni
GGGGCACTGCGGGCACTGTGGGGCTCTGTGGGCTCTGTGGGCACTGCGGGGCTCTGTGGGGCACTGCGGGCACTGCGGGGCTCTGTGGGCACTGCGGGCACTGCGGGGCACTGTGGGGCTCTGTGGGCTCTGTGGCAGAGGCTGCAACTGGAGCTGTCCGAGAGCAGCCAAAGGGCAGCTGTTGCTCAGCACTTCTGAGCATTTCTTCCCTCTGCTCTGCCCGCCCAGACATTACCGTTCTGTCCACGTGGAGACACCTTCCTACACAGGGGGTGTCAGCGAGGAGTTCTTGGAACGCAGCCGGCAGCGGGAGCGGGAGCGCCGCGAACACGGAGTCTTTGCCTCCTCCAAGGAGGAGAAGGAGCGGAAGAAGGAACGCAGCAGGGATCGGGACCACGATCGTAAACGAGACCGGGGTAATTGCTCAGAGATCTTTGTGATGCTTCTTGGTTTAGGTCTGGGCTTGTCCTTTGCCGTTTTTGTAGTCTTTACTAATGTTTATGGTGATTCTTGCAGCAGATAATAGGCACTTGATCCCGTTTTGTTTTTTGCAGAGGAGCGGGACAGGAGTCATCACAGCAGATCAGAGAGGGATGGCTCCTCAGAGCGGAGTAGCAGGAGGAGTGAACCTGAGAGCCCCCGACATCGCCCTAAAGGTGGGAGGGGGACCCAGTAGAGCTCTAGTGTGAGACCTAATAGGGAGGAGCTTGGAGTTTTTTATGCTTCCTCCTGTTTTCGCAGGACAGGGGTGGTAGAAGAGCTTGTACCTTGTAATGTTTGTGGTTAAGGCAAGCATAAAACTCGCAGCTCAACTTGGGTCTGGGAGCACTGTGCCAGCTGTGTGTGTTTGAAACTCTGGCAGATCTCTGCAAAATGGGGTCTGTTCTGGGTCTGTGTGATGGAAATATGATCCTTTGGAAATTCCTTGGAATCACTGGGTCAGCCCCTTCTTTCAGAGGGAGGGCCAGTGGGTACCCTCTCTCCGTGCTCCTTTCTTAGAAGGTGTCAGGTGGCTCCAGGTGCCCAGGGCCGCTGTTTGAACAGCAGGTGTCAAACCCCATCTCTTCTGCCAGACGCAGCCACGCCATCCCGCTCCAGCTGGGAGGAGGACGATGGTGGCTACAGCAGTGCCCACCGCTCGCAGTGGGAGTCTCCGTCTCCCACGCCTTCCTACCGCGACTCGGAGCGCAGCCACAGGCCGTCGTCGCTGCGGGACACGGACCGGCGGGAGCGGGACAGGTACCGTGCCTGGGGCTGTGCTGGGGGCTCTGCAGCTGCAGGAAGGGGGCTCTGTATGTATGGGAAGGGTCTGGCTGTGGGCAGATGGGTCCCATCTGCTGTGTTTGCAGGTCTGTGAGGAGCCGATACTCTGATAAGACACCACTGCCAACCCCGTCATACAAATACAATGAGTGGGCTGATGACCGGAGGCACCTGGGCGCCACACCACGCCTGTCCCGGGGGAGAGGTGAGGAATCCGGGCTGAGCGGCCTGGGGTGGGCAGTGTGGAATCCCCTTTCCTGTGGCACAGAGTTGGGGTTTCCTTGGGAACGTTCTGGACCATCTGGCTCACCCCAGGGCGGCGCACAGAAGGAGAGGAGGGCATTGCCTTTGAGACGGAAGAGGAGCGGCAGCAGTGGGAGGATGACCAGCGGGTGAGAGTCTGGGATGGGCCGGGGGCTTGGGGCCACCGGGCTGTGAGGGATGGGCAGAACTCAGTGCTGCACCTCTCCCTTCCCAGCAAGCTGACCGGGACTGGTACATGATGGATGAAGGCTATGATGAGTTTCACAACCCTTTGGCTTACTCCTCTGAGGAGTATGTGAAGAAGCGTGAGCAGCACTTGCACAAGCAGAGGCAGAAGCGGATCTCGGCTCAGCGGCGGCAGATCAATGAGGTAAGGCTAAGACTCAAGGTTGGCTGCTCTGAACATGCGGGGTTTGCTGCCTCTTGAAAAATCCGTTTGTTGAGCCCTTGCTCTCTGGTGGAGAAGGACGCTCTCAGGCCAGGCTGAAGGAGTGTTCACAGGGAAACTATGGTTGAGTTCCCCTGGAAGATCCAGCCCTGCAACTCCTGCACGGGCAGAATTCCCATGTTGGAGTGGCTGATTGATTGTACTGTCCAGGGCAGCAGGAGTGCAGAGAACATGCTCCTGCTGTTCTGAATGCAAGGTGCATTACTGGGGCTGTCCACTGTTGTCCCAGTGGATGCTGGGGGCAGCTGCTCTCTTGACATGACTGTGTTCAGGCTTCCTGATGTATTCTGAGTGCCTTGCAGGCAATGTCCATTGTGCATTTCCTTTGAGGCAGTCCTGTTGACCATGTGCTCCACATGGGCGGTTTCCTGTACTCTGTTGTTTCCAATTACTGTCCCTTCTCTTGTGCTTATTTTCAGGCTCACTAGTTTTGAATGATCCCGTTGCCAGTGCAGAGCCCAGGCCCAAGCTTGGTGTTTTGATGTGATCTCTGTGACTTTCTGGTGTGCTCTCTGTGGCTTCATTTCTGATATGTTGTTTCCTGCAGGATAATGAGCGCTGGGAGACAAATCGCATGCTGACCAGTGGTGTGGTCCATCGGATTGAAGTGGATGAAGATTTTGAGGAGGATAACTCTGCTAAAGTGCATTTGTTGGTGCACAATCTAGTGCCCCCTTTCCTAGATGGAAGGATCGTCTTCACCAAGCAGGTAGAGACTGTGGCTGAAGGCACTTATGGCAGGGAGTCCCGTACATGTGAGGCCTTTTTAAGTGAAGCAATGCCTTTAATGCCTTTTCTCTCCAGCCAGAGCCAGTCATCCCTGTGAAGGATGCCACCTCAGATTTGGCCATCATAGCTCGGAAAGGCAGCCAGCTGGTGCGCAAGCACAGGGAGCAAAAGGAGCGTAAGAGGGTATGTTTGCAGCCCTTTGGCTTACTGCCCACCATACACATTTTATAGTTCTTCACAGCCTTGTTTGGACTCTGCAGCATTCAGGCTTTGGCAGCAGTGATGATAAGGAGTTCATATTTTTGTGACCTGGGATATCCTGGCAGCCCAGATAACTGCATTTCCTAATAGCAGTTGCTGTGGTGTGATTTTCTTGGGTGCTGCCTTGGGACATGAATCACTGTGCATTTCGACACTTGGATTATGGGAGAAGGAAGCAGGTGGAAGAATGCCAGGTAGCTTAGGGACTGTCAGCAGGCAGTATGGCAGCAGGATGTACCTTGTTATATCTCAGCAGAAAAATTGTGAGGAGGAGGAGTATGTGGTAAGGTAGCAGATTAGTTTTTGGGGGTGTTTTCTAGGGACTCTCTCTAAAGCTCACATTATAGCTGTAAGGAAAGTACAAATGTGTTCCTTGTACATTGAAACTGGGCTGGATTTAACCTACTTACAGTATGAGTGGAATGGTGGTGGTAGGTAACTGATAGCAGAGGTGGGAGGAAAGTCTTTGAGTGCTTGGCAAGGGCAAAATATTATCTCTGGTTCACATCTGTGTATGTTTAAGTTCAAATTTAAGCAGCTGGAACTATTTTCTTAAAAGGCACGTGTCAAACTGCCCAGGAGCTCAGACTTTGCCTGAAGTTTCTGTATTTATCCCAGTGTCTTAAAACTCTGCTTCAGTTCATTTGGAAGAGGGGAACCTGATGTAGGAGTCTAGTGTGCATACTGCATTGGGGAACTGTGGTACTAATATCCTTTTTGTAGTCTTAGGAGTAGGATTGTAGGAGAATTTTGTCTGTGCTTGCTGTGGCAAAGTTATGCTGTTCTCTGTCCTCCCAGGCTCAGCACAAGCACTGGGAACTGGCAGGTACCAAACTGGGAGACATTATGGGGATCAAGAAAGAGGAGGAGAAGGACGAGATGGTAACAGAAGATGGCAAAGTGGATTACAAGTAGGGGCTTGCTCTGAGTTACTCTGATAACAGGGGCTGCGGGCACAGCAAAGTGTGTGGAGAGGCAGTTTCCTTACTTGTGCTGTTTCCTTAGAACAGAGCAGAAGTTTGCTGAACACATGAAAGAAAAAAGTGAAGCCAGCAGTGAGTTTGCCAAGAAGAAATCAATCCTGGAGCAGAGACAATACCTACCTATCTTTGCTGTGCAGCAGGAACTGCTCTCCATCCTCAGGTATGACTGCCAGGGCATCCTCAGGGCATTGGCCTGTGTTTGGGAACTCAGTTGCAGAATTGTATAATCATGACCATTGGGAAGCTGTACTCTCAGGAAACAAACCTGTTGCTTTGTGTTGGCTCAGCTGTCCTGCCTGAGTAGGATGATGCTTAGCTAGAGAACACAAATGCCCTTTGAAGGTGTATGAAGAAAAACCTTTTCCTTTTCCTCAGAGACAACAGCATTGTGATTGTGGTGGGGGAGACAGGGAGTGGGAAGACAACTCAGCTGACACAGTATCTCCATGAGGATGGCTACACTGATTACGGCATGATCGGCTGCACGCAGCCCCGCAGAGTGGCTGCCATGTCGGTGGCCAAGCGGGTCAGTGAAGAGATGGGGGTGCGTCTGGGGGAGGAGGTGAGTGTGCTCTGGAGTGCCAGGTGCCACCCAATGACAGTGAGTGCATGGGACTGCTGCAAGACTTCTGGTACCTCTGCCCTCCCAGGTCGGCTATGCCATCCGCTTTGAGGACTGCACATCTGAGAACACGGTGATCAAGTACATGACAGATGGGATCCTGCTCCGTGAGTCTCTGCGGGAGGCTGACCTGGACAACTACAGTGCTATCATCATGGACGAGGCACACGAGCGCTCGCTCAACACGGATGTGCTGTTCGGGCTGCTGCGGGAGGTGTGTGTGAGCCTGGGCTGGGGGACAGCAGCACGGGGCACCTGGTCTGGGACAGCCCTTCTCTGCCAGGCCTAGGAGAGGGAAGCAGAGCTGACACATCTCTCTGCGCTTGACTGCTCCAACATCCTGGTCCTTGGTTCTGGGGGGTTAAGTCTCCTGTAATGCTACCAGAGTCTTGCTGGCTGAATGTCAGAACTGCTGACACAGAGGTCTTTGCTGGATTAAGTTTTCCTGAACTGAGGTTGGCGGGTCTTTTTAACTGCACTGACTAGAGAGCATCAGTGTTCCCTGGCATGCACAGCCACTGCTTCTGGAGTACAGCAGAAGCTCTGTCCTGTGCCGTTGTCTCAGTAAGAATGAAAACAGCCCCACAGCCGTGCATGAATGTGCCTTCCATATTGTTCCTTTCATCTGCTTTGTAGGTGGTTGCCCGACGCTCGGATCTGAAGCTTGTTGTCACTTCGGCCACCATGGATGCAGATAAATTTGCCTCCTTCTTTGGGAATGTCCCCATTTTCCACATTCCAGGACGCACTTTCCCTGTGGATATTCTTTTCAGCAAGGTATAGTTAAGCTTGTGGTGCTATAGTCTTGCACACAGGACGGGGCAGGTAAGGGTATTGGTCCAGATTAACCTGGGCTGTGCTGTTCAGACCCCACAGGAGGATTATGTGGAGGCTGCAGTGAAACAAGCCTTGCAGGTCCACTTGTCTGGTGCTCCTGGAGACATCCTCGTCTTCATGCCTGGCCAGGAGGATATCGAGGTCAGTTGGAAGGACAGGCACTGTCCTACCCCCTTGTTTCAGTCGGATGTTTTCACCCCTTTTTGTGTCTAGGTGACCTCAGAGCAAATTGTGGAGCACCTTGAGGAGCTGGAGAAGGCGCCTGCTCTTGCTGTACTGCCAATCTACTCTCAGCTACCCTCGGACTTGCAGGCCAAGATCTTCCAGAAGGTGCTGATGTGTGCTTTGTGAATTGGGTGGGGACAGGGAAAACTGGAGCAGGAGACAGTACAGAGCAGAAGTGAGAGGTATAGATATACCTCAGTATTGCATGTGGAGGGTGAGAGAAAGCATGTACCCCACCCCACTTCCCAAGTTACCCCTGTCTCTCTGCTCTGCACTCCTCCTCAGTGGAGCAGAGCCATGCCCAGGGGCATGACTGATGTGTAGTGTGCTTGCAGGCTCCTGATGGGGTCAGGAAGTGTATCGTTGCCACTAACATTGCAGAGACTTCACTGACAGTGGATGGTATCATGTTTGTGATTGACTCTGGCTACTGCAAACTGAAGGTGAGCTAGGGTTTTCTGTACTGTCTGTCTTCTGATTTCTAGGGTAGGTTGAGGGAGTTCTGAGGTCATGATCCAGCCTTCCTTTTACTTCTGTCTGATTTTCTTGTGCCCTGAAGGTTTTCAACCCCCGTATAGGCATGGATGCGCTGCAGATCTACCCCATCAGTCAGGCCAATGCCAATCAGAGGGCTGGCCGAGCTGGCCGGACAGGCCCAGGCCACTGTTTCAGGTAGGCATGTCACTGGTGTTCCTGTTGTATCCTCAGCTTGGCATCAGGTTATGTTGATTTTTTTTTTCTCAATGGAGCTGTTCATTATCTTGAACTTTGGGGGTATGTGGGCAGTAGGCAGGCCTGAAGGCCTTCTTTGGACCCAGTGCTTCTGCAGAGAAAAGGATGTGCTCCACTTTGTTCCTGTACCCACCTTCACTTGTTGCTGGTCTGCCCTGGATGCCATCAGGATAAGAGCCAAGCCAAAGGCCTTTCCCAGGCTGTGCTGTAAGACCAGGGAAGGGCTGTTCTTGGTCATGTGCTGTGCTGCAGCCCAAACACCCCAGTGTGCTGGGGAGACCACACTTGGGCTGGACTATGAGTGCCTCCCCAGGGTCGTGCTGCTGGGTGCTGAGTTGATGGGCTCTGCCGTGCTGGGCTGGGATTGGCAGAGGCTGGGGAGTCTGTAAGGAACACAGTGGCCAGAACAGGAGAACCATGCTCTTGGCATCTCTTCCCAGGCTCTACACCCAGAGTGCCTACAAGAATGAGCTGCTGACAACCACAGTGCCCGAGATCCAGCGCACCAACCTCGCCAATGTAGTACTCTTGCTCAAGTCCCTGGGTGTGCAGGACCTGCTGCAGTTCCACTTCATGGATCCACCTCCTGAGGACAATATGCTGAACTCCATGTACCAGCTGTGGATCCTGGGGGCCCTGGATAACACAGGTATTGGCTGCTGGGGTAAGCTGCCAGCCTGTCGAACTGGGGTCTGCCCAGCTGCTGATCACTGATCCCTGTTCTGTTCCTACAGGTGGTCTGACCTCTACAGGACGTCTCATGGTGGAGTTCCCACTGGACCCTGCACTCTCCAAAATGCTCATTGTCTCCTGTGACATGGGTTGCAGCTCTGAGATCTTGCTGGTTGTCTCCATGTTGTCTGTACCTGCCATCTTTTACCGGCCTAAGGTACAAGATGTTGCTGTTCCAGCAGCTCAGGGCCCTTCCCTGCCTTTTGTTCCCTAACCCATGTTCTTTGCTTACCCTTCAGGGCCGAGAGGAGGAGAGTGACCAAGTGCGGGAGAAATTTGCTGTTCCGGAGAGCGATCACTTGACTTACCTGAATGTTTACCTGCAGTGGAAAAACAACAGCTATTCTACCCTGTGGTGCAATCAGCACTTCATCCACGCCAAGGCCATGCGGAAGGTGAGGCTGTGGCCATGAGGCTGGGGCAGACAGAGCTATGCAGGAGAGGGATGTGACCAGCACACACCTTTGCAGGTGCGGGAGGTGCGTGCCCAGCTCAAGGACATTATGGTGCAGCAGCGAATGAGCCTGGCATCCTGTGGTACAGACTGGGACGTTGTCAGGAAGTGCATCTGTGCTGCATATTTCCATCAGGCTGCAAAGCTGAAGGTGAGAGGTGTCTGAGCTGCCTGGGGGCTGCAAGGCCCTGCTTGAGAGCAGGTAGACTAAGCACAGTTGTCTTTGCAGGGCATTGGGGAGTATGTGAACATCCGCACAGGCATGCCCTGCCACCTGCACCCCACGAGCTCTCTGTTTGGCATGGGCTACACACCTGACTACATTGTGTACCATGAATTGGTTATGACTACCAAGGTGAGGTTGAGCTGAGGGCTAGCAGGAAGAGTGCTCCAAGGGAGGTGGGAGGACTTTGCTGTGAGACTGAGATCTGTCTGAGTGGCAGATTATCAGCCTTTCCCATCTATACCAGCTAGGCATGTTTGTGTCATCTGTTTGTCCCTTCCCCCATTATTTTTCTCTGGCTTCTGTGGGATATGTTTGATCCTCCTTGTGGTCTCGTCAAATCCAACCCATAGCAGCTTCTGAGGCTGGAAAGGGTATGGTCCCAGCCTGAGAAGTGCCATCAGGAACTGAGGGAGGAAGGGAGCTGCCGTGGCTCTGGGAATGGTGCCCAGGCCCCAAGGATGCCATCCTGCTACCATGGTCTTTCTGTCCCTGCAGGAGTATATGCAGTGTGTCACTGCTGTGGATGGAGAGTGGCTGGCAGAGCTGGGCCCCATGTTCTACAGTATCAAACATGCTGGCAAGTCACGCCAGGTAAGTATTCTGTCTGCAGGGCCTCTGCATTCTGCTGCTGTATGTGTGTGTTTTGACATAAAGGGAGCAAGCTTGTGGGCCTGCAGGGAGTCTGTTGCCCCTGACCTGCTGCTGCCTTGCTCCAGGAGAACCGCCGCCGTGCCAAGGAGGAAGTGTCTGCCATGGAGGAGGAAATGGCTTTGGCAGAGGAGCAGCTGCGTGCCCGCCGGGAGGAGCAGGAGCGCCGTAACCCACTGGGCAGTGCAAGGTGGGTGGTGGCCCTGCCTGCCCATGGCTCGCCTGTGTGGCGGATCCCAGGTTGCCTGTGGGAGATCTGGTGCAGGAAAAGGTTGCATTTTCCATTAATTGCCTGTGTCCTCTTTGACAGATCTACTAAAATCTATACCCCTGGGCGAAAGGAGCAGGGGGAGCCCCTGACGCCACGACGCACCCCAGCCCGTTTTGGTCTCTAAGAAGGCACGACCTGTTGCTTTGAGACTTAAGGTAGTGCCCGGCTACTCTGATCACTGTATTCTGAGGTCTCTACAGCTTGTGGCCCTGGAAGGCTTTGGTGCTTGGCACTAATTTTGCTACAGAACAGAAAGAATTTTATTTGTTTAAAGGTTGTCAGTCTAATCTTTGCTTTGTTTTGCACTGCTTCTTGTCCTGTAGGTGGGTGTTGGATGGAGAATCATGCAGGGCTGGTGCTGTCAAGTTGTTGCCCTGTAGAGCCTGGAACAGGGCACAAAATTAAAGTGACCTGGAGGATAAATACAACCTGTCCCTGTTTCAAGCCTGGCCCATACTCCTGCCAAGGCAGTTCTCCCACAGCCCGTGCCCTGGGCAGGCAGCTGGTGCCCAGCTCTCCCTGCACACCTGGGACCATCAGCCCAGCCCTGTTTCAGGCCAGGCTGTGCCAGGAATTCTGCTCACTTTTTCAGCTGCTCACACTTGTGGGGCTGCTGAGGTTTTCTGAACATTAGGTATGAGTTCTCTTCCTGCATCCTGCGTAGTGTGTCTCGAATGCCTGTTTGTGTCCTCCTGTACCTTCTCTGTCATCTTGCTGAGCTCTTCCTTAAGGAAAGCCAACTCCACCTTGCAGACAACCAGCTCTTCTTCTCGCAGAGCCAGAGTTTGCTCACTGTCCAGGTGTAGCTGCTGCCAGTGTTGGACTAGGCTGCTCAGCTCCTGCAGCCTCTCCTGGAGAGAGCAGATCTGCCCATGGCACAGTGAGAGACACAGGCTGAGCACAGACTCCTGTTTTTTCACAGGAAGACCTGAGACCTCTTTACCTCCTGTTTGCTCTGCTCCTTGAAGCTCTGCATCTTCCTTATCTTCCGAAGCAGCCGTTGCTTGTGTGTCTTGTAAGCTGCAATCTTATCCTGGTTGGTGCTCTCTTGCAGGGTTTTGGCCAGCTCTTCCTGGAGGTCCTCCACGTCCCGCACCTGCCAGCAGAGCTGTGGGGCAGGGAGGGTCGTTGGCCATGGCTGAGCCTCTCTTGGAGGCAGGAGAGGTGTCTGGGACTGAGGTTGCATCCCTATCCTGTCCTACTTGCCCTCACCTGTTGCTGCAGCTCTTCCACTTTTCGGTGTAGGCCTTGAATGGCCTCTTTGGCTTGGCTCAGCTGCTGCACACTCTGCTGCTCCTGGGCCTGGGTGGCTCCCAGTTGCTCCTGCAGCTGGGCTGGGCTGTGCTGCAGGCCCTGACTCAGCTTCTGTGCCCCCAGCTGCAGAGAAGGCAGTGGTTGGTGGGTTGGCCTTGTGCTGTGTGCCCTTCACTGAGCAGAGGCACAGCTGCCCTCTGTGTGCCACCACACACTCAGGGCTGGCCAGTGCCCAGCTGTGAGGTGGTAGGGGCAGGCTGACATTGTTGCCTCCCACCCTGTCCCAGGGCTTCTGGGGAAGGTGGAGCAGGGCTCAGTCCTGTAGTGTGATTGTCACGGTTCCTGTGCCTCCCTGGCTGCTTGCCCCTAGGCTTGGTGCCCAGTGGCTGGGGGGCTGCTGGCACTGACCTGCTTGAGCAGCTCTCTGCTCCCCTTTGCGATATCGTGGCTGGTGTCAACATCACTGTGGCCAGCGAAGTAGGAGGTGACCTCTGTCTGCACTGCCTGGTCCTTCAGGTGGAGGGGTGTATCACTAACCTGTGAGTACCCAGCAAGGCGTGGGGTCACCCTATGCCCCTGCTGTATAGAGCTGAGGCTGCAGAAGGAGTCTTTTTGGGACAACCCATGGACAATAGGCTGGTGGGCAGGGCCTGTGACAGAGGAATGTGGCCTGCACCAGGTGGGAGGCAGGAAGGCTGCTGGCTTCTGGCCCACTCATCTCTGTGCAGTCCCCACAGTGCCCTCCCTGTTGGACACCCAGCAGCCCTGGAAAGACATACATCCCTGTGGGCCCAGACCAGTGGCAGAGCATGGACACAGGCAGAGTGGTGATCCCAGTTCACTGGCAAGGCTGTGGGCTGCAGCAGTGCCACCAGCCCTGGGACAGTGCCCAGGGTGTCAGTGGGGCTATTAGGGTCTGCATTCTTCCAGCTCTGCTCAGCTGGGTGGACTGGGCTGTGCCAGCCAGGCTTGCCTTGTAGCTAGGCTGCTCTGTACAGGCGGCCCTGTAGAGCCACGTGTGGCTGGCAGGATGTTCTCCACCCTCCCCTGGTGGGTCACCCACAGATGTTTGCACAGGCTTTGGGGCAGGCGTGGTGCCTGGCCTGTGGTGGAGTGGCAGTGGGGGACACATGCAGCTTGATCTGTGGCCACTGTGCCCAGCACTGGTACCTTGCCCATCAGTGCCTGGAACTGCTGCATCAGAATGACCAAGTCCTGGTGTTCCTGCTCCACTGCACACTCCTGCTCCTGCAGCTGGACCAGTTGTTTGTGGTTTGTGCCCCTGCAGAAGTCCAGCTCCAGCTGCAGTTCCTGTATCGTGGCCAGCACCTGAGCTGGGTCCAGATCTTCCTGCTGTGTGTCCTGGCATGCTCTGGGCCCCCCATGCTGTGGCTCCTGCACCAGTGCTTGCCTTTGGCCCTAGGATATGGCATGAGCACCATCTGTCCACCTCGCCACTGTAGCCAGCCCATCTTGCAGCTCCTGTCCGGGCAGGCACTGGGGCTGGACAGTGCTGGCTGTCCTAGTTTTGTGCAGACCAGCAATGGACTGTGTTGCCAATGGGTAGGGGCAGCCCTTCCCCACCAGGCAGCACTGCCCCATGTATGTGCATGTTCAGACAGTTCCTTTGGGCTCATGAATAGACACCACTGGCCTTCCACACTGAAGTGAACAGTGACTACTGTGGGAGATGGTGGCAGTGGGACCAGTGCAGCCACATCAGGACTGGATACAACCTAAACTCTTGTGCTCTCCCCAGCCCTGGGAAAGAGGTGTCTGGTGGTACAGACAAGGGCTGGCCAGGGCCTCCTGTACCACCTGGCCACTAATCTGTGACTATGCAAACAGTGCCTGGGTTGAGCATGCTCACCTTGGGCTGCCAGGCCTCTGTTTCCTGCTGAAGCTGGTGGATGCAGCTGGTCAGCTCTGGTGTTGTGTCCTTTGCTCCTGGCAGACCTCTACAGGAGCCTTCAGGCTGATCCTGAAGTGCAGGAACCTCCTCAGATGTGCCAAATTTTGGCCACTCTCTCACTGTTGGAAGGACCATAACCTTTCCTGTGGCCCCAGACAACCCTTAGTCCCATGGATGTCACTCAGCCCTGCCTAGGGCAGCCCCACCATCCCACAGTATTGGCACTGCCACTCCCTGTCTGAGGAGCACCTGATGACAGCAGGAGAGGCCTGGCCTGGGGCTCCTGGAAAAGCAGGGCAGAGCTGTGCAGGGCTCTCTCCTCAGCAGCACTCGGTCCTGCTGCTGCCCACAGTCCTCACCGCAGCCTTCCTGTGCCATGCTCCTCACCATCTTGTGTCCCTGGCATGCTGTGTGACACTACCCTGTGTGCCACTGTGAGGTCACCACGTCCTTGGCATTATCCTCAGAACTGGCCCAGGACATGGCAGCACCCCTGTGTCAGGGCAGGGTCTTGCCATCCTCATGCTGCCCCTGTCTGTGGCCAGTCACAGAACACACTGCTGGGCTGTGGCCAGGGCCAGGTGACAGTGGAGTGGCAGCAGTGCTGTGCTCAGGGCTGTGCCCTGTGGTCCACCACCCACACAAGGGACAGGGCTGGAGGGGACTTGCTGCAGAGGGACATTCTGACAGGGCCATGGGCCACAGGCTCCTGGAGAGGCTGAGCATGTGCAGGGGAGGCCAAGAGGCCGAGTGTGGACAGGGGAGGCTGAGTGCATGTGTCCTGTTGTCACGCCCTGCCTGGGGCCACCCCACAGAGCCCAGGTACTCAGGTCAGTGACGTGGGTCTCTGGGTGCTGGTGGTGCCTTGACTGTGGATGCACAGTGATGGTGTGAGCACAGACCTGCCGCTGGCCTGTGCTGGTGACAGGGGACTCCCAGGGCTGTGTGTGATCCCTTGGCAATGCTCAGTGCAGTTTTACAGGTATGTGTTTTAACTGGAAATTTCCAAGGCTGAACTGGGCCCAGAAGGTGAACGCAGATGTATCATAGGAGAAATCATCAGTTGCCATGACGACCTGCTCCACCAGCAGGACACAGTCACGGGTGATGGGAGCAGGCACAGCACCAACAGTCCTGTGAGCAGGGCTGCTGAACCCCCGGCTTCCAGAACACAACTGAATTTGGCCACAACTTCTGCCACTGCAAGGAAATAAAATTTCTGTGCAGACTTCAGTCTCATTCAGGCAGTGACAGCCAGGACACAGAGCATCCACAGTGCACAGAGCCTTTATAGGACAGAGCCTCATGTCATGTGTGCTGTGCCATGAAATGTTGCATGGTGCCACAGGCAATGCTGCTCTTTACCACAGCTATGCCACACCATGCCGAGCTGCAGGCAGTGCCTGCCTTGAAGGGCTCAGCACTGCTCCAGCTCCTTGTAAATATGTGGGGCAGCCCCACAGCCCTGACCCACAACTGCCTGCCCATACTCAGCCAGTCCTGGGAGGATGGGGGGGTCAAACTGGCACCTCTGCTGTGTGAGCACAGTCCTGGGGGTGGGAGTTGTCTCACTTTAATTACTGCCGTAATGTTACTCTTTTCAGTGCCACCTTAATTGAAATTAAACAGCTGCCGTGTTCAGGCTAGGACAAAAGTGAATCCTTTTTCATTCTCCTCCAGTTTAATGAAGACTGACATGCTGGGAGAAAACAAAGGCGATCCAGCTGCTGCCTCTTGCTGGCACATGCATCAGCAGTTACCAGTGACCCTGTGGGCTGGCAGAGACACCCCAGAGCACCCCGCAGCCATCAGCCCCAGGCAGCCCAGTCCTGTGTCTTGGAGAGCTCCCGCCCAAAAAGTCTGGCTGGGGGTGTGCAGGGAATGGGGTGCCCACAACACTGGGCAGGGCAGCACGGGGGTCCCAGTGCCCAGGTTCTGTGTCCAGGCTTTCATTCCATCTGTTAGGAAGTGTCTGGCCACCAACATGACCCAGCGTGGCCCCTCGAACCCCCACGCTGCCAGGGTCCCACCATCCCTGTGGGCTCAACCAGCTTCAGCCTCACAATGTTCACAGTCACCAACTAGCCCACACAGTGCCTCAGCCTCAAGCCAGGGCAGCAATGTCAGCCCAGGAGTCTTCTCCAGTCTTAAGGTTTTTTTTCTGTTTTAGGACAAGGAGTTTGCTCCACGCCATTCAGTACTTTAAAATATGCAAAATGAGGTGCTGCTACAAACCTCATTAACACCCGCCTCCAACATCATTAAGATGTTTCCAAGAAAATTAATTGAGAGACTCATTAAAAATAAATTAAGAAAAATGTGTTGCAGAGCGCCTGCTCCGAGCTCGTAAATCACGGCTCAGAGCTCCAGGCCGCTGCACAGGCAATTAACGCCAGCCAATTTGTTTTATCCTGGCTGCGAAAATTAGAAAGCAGACATGGAGATTAGATTAGGCATGTCTGTCAAGCGGAACTTGGAGTGAATATTTTAGGATACAAAATGGAAATCAGAAAAACAAAGCTGGGACTTCATTCAGGAGAGCTGGCAGGCAGAGGGGGTGGGGAGGAAGGAGGTTTGCATGTTCTCCGTGCCAGCTCTGTCCTCCCCTGCACATTGCCCAGCCTCGATGGCTGCACAGACACCAATCCCCCCTCTTGGGGAGCCTGAGCCCGCAGTGAGAGTGTTCTGAGCTGATGTGTGTGACACAGCCCAAGCCAACACATTGCCCGCATGTGCTGATTACATACCTGATTAGCAAACACAGTGCAGCTGGGTGAGACCACTGCTTGGGCCTCCATCAGCTTTAGGCTGTTGGTGCCCCTTTGTCCATCTCCAGTACCTTCCACCACAGGAGTTCAAACCACTTGATATTCGTGAACCAAACTGCAGGGTCCCTCTGCAAAACAAGTGCTGTTATCCCTGTTTCACACAGACAAGCTGAAAAAGAGATGACTTAATGTCTCGCTTGTACTTACACGAATGTACAAGCAGCTCATGCAGCAGCTGCTGCAGTGGCACATCCCAGTAGTGTGTGACACACTGGTGGCTGCTTGTGCAGACAAATGCAGCTGCAGCGGTGGCAGGGCCCTTTGTGGCAGGGGGAACCTGTGTGCTGCCAGCTCTCGTGGTGCAGGGGGGCCATGGAGCTCTAGGAAAGGCTCCAGAAGGAGCCTGGGCACTGTGTCACCCTGCACAATTCGTGGAGTTGTGTGAGGGGTTTAGTGCAGAGCAAGCAGTAATTTGGTCACACATCAGAATGCAAGAGGAAAGTGGGACAGAGCAGAAGGAGGCTCTTGCATCAGCAGGTACAAGTGCACCCCGGTCTGATGTCTGTGAGATGACAAACCAAGCTGAAACCGGAGTTCAGCACACACAGGAATGGTCATCTCTGGGCAGAGCAAATTGAACGCTGCGGATGGGCCATCCATGGCCACTGGGAACCAAGTCTGGAGGGCTCATTTCCAGCTCTGCCTATCAGTCCCTGACCCCAAAGCAGACACTGATGCTGGTCCTGTGGTTGGAGACACTGAGGCCTTCACTGCCCCGCTGGTGCCCTGAGCCAGGATTCCCCACCTGCTCATGTCGTTCCACGCCCTGCCACGGGGCAGGGACACCTTCCACCCTCCAGACTGCCCCGTCCAGGCTGGCCTTGGACACTCCCAGGGCTCCAGGGGCAGCCACGGCTCCCCTGGGCACCCTGTGGCGGCGGTGGGCGAGGGCCGAGGGGTCCCGGGCGGGCAGCGCCGGGGGCTG
>VWZU01010908.1:200435-225197 GCA_013397095.1 Sterrhoptilus dennistouni
GGGGCTGCCCAGAGAGGGGTGCCCGGTGCTGGGAGGACCCGGACAGGGGTGCCCGGTGCTGGGAGGGCCCGTCCCGGGCGCCCCCGGAGCTCCCGCCGCAGCTCGGCCTCAGCCCGCGGAAGGCGGAGGGCTGGCAGGTCCTGAACTGGGAATGGCAATTCATGAACGGCGAAACGGAATCGATGTCTCCGTCGGTAGAATCTCAATAAGCCCTAAAGGGTATTTGTGAGCGGTTCCAGTGGCAGTTCCCGGCCCCTGGTGTCGGCAGGAGCCGTACCCCGATCCCATCCCGTGCTGCCCGGGGCGCGCCGCTGTTTGCGGTGCGGAGCGGCCACACAAACACCGGCGGCGTGGGCACGGGCACCGGCACCGACAGCAATCGGGACTCGCCGGGTTTTGCATTCCGCGGGGCGAATGATCTCGTTATCCTTGCGGGGGTCCCGGCCAGCTGCTTGAAAAATACTTACTAAAAAACCACAGCAGCTGTAGGGAGAGGGCCCCCGCCAGAGAAGGGAGAGAGAACAAACTGGGTGTGTAAAAACACAAGGGGGAAACAGCCACAACAGCGATAATGGGCCGGGACCTGCTCTGCCCTGCCTTCCTAGTGGAGGCTGAAAGGCCATGACACATCCCAGAGGGCACGAGGGGTTTGTTTCTGCTCTATTCCTCTGGCTACCACACGTTCCCATGAAACCTCTAGTGGGGAGTGCTGGTGCCTGAGGAGTCCCCCCAGCCCCATCACACAGGAGCCAACCTCTGTCATTCCCACTGCCCAGACACCGGGTCACCCGGCTCACCCTTGTCCTGCCCAGGCAGCGTCAGCCAGAACAGACCACCCAGGGCTAAACCCAACCCTGCTCGGGTTTAAACATCTCCCCCCAGGCTCACGGGGAAGCTGCACATGGGCCCAGGAATGACCCCACAGGTGTGCAGCAGTCCCTGGGGCTGCCTCCTGCCCGCTGCTGGTGCTGCTGTGAATTCACACCATCATGGCATCATTTCCACTGCTGCTTCTGCTAACTGCGTCCCAGTTTTTTAATCTGTGGCTTAAGGATATACACAAACTCTGTAGGAGCTGTCATGTGTTCCTCTAAGGAAGCAAGAGATGGGAATCAGCAGAAAGTAGAAATTCTGTTGAAGAATGGAAGGCACAAATGAAAGGAAAGCAGTGCTGCTTGGCTCTGGTCACAGGACAAGAAGAATTGGTGGTTCTTGCAGATGCAGTCACTAAGTTGCTGGAAGAGGGATAGTGCCCCTGGACAGCCAGATCAGCAGTTCTGGGGCCTCCTTCCAAGCCAGCAGTGATGGCAGCACTGCGTGAGAGGTCAAGAAAAAGCAAGGGGGCTGAGGGGAGAGAAAAACCAGAGGGAACATGGTAAATGGAGACTCTGGTAGTGGGGAGCACAGGGAGAACCTCATAATGGCAGGAGGACATGAAGATACAGAAGCAGATGAAGGGGCAGAAAGAGAGGATCTTCCCCTCCCTTCCCTTCCCTTCCCTTCCCATCCCATGGTTAACCTTAAGTCTGGCCAAAAAGAAAGGAGTATTCTAAGACAAAGGATAAAACCCAAGGGAAACAAAGTTGAGACCATATTGCTGCTGCACAGAAAGCTTCATTAGCCCTGTTGGCATAGCTGTCATGAGAGGAAAAAAAAAAAGGCAAAACAGTAGGAGTGAAGGGACTGACTGCCAGGGGAGGATGCATTTGCCATTTCTTGATGTCTTCAAGCCCAGCCAAACGCTTGTCTGAAGCTATCTTAGACAAGTTACTGATTTCAGAGTAACAGGGTGAAATTTCCACAGGTACAGGAGGCCAGGCAGCCCAATCCCTTCCTGCTCACCCTGGGAATCTGCAGGAAGGAAATGCAAAGGAAGATCACAAGAATATGTTGCTATTTGTGCTCTTGGATGTGACTTCACGCCAGCACCGATTCATCTGGCTACATCAGCATTCCACAGCATTACTCAGCCCCTCAGGTGGGCAGACACTAGAGGTATATCTGTATGGAAGAGGCCAGGTCTACTGACCTTATATAACTTCTTTTTTTTTTTCAGATGTTTAGCAGCTGTCCCCAGTCTCCAAGGTATGACACAGGTAGGTGGTCCTAACCTTGCTGAAGCTCTGGGGTATTTGCACCATCTTTCTCACAACATCTCATTGCAGTCTCAGGTGCTGTAGCTCTGTTCCTCCTCAGGAATTAGGGCTTGCGGCTGTGCTGGAATAAAATCAGATGAAGATGGAGAGATGGATCTGTGGAAACGTCTGTTTAGTGCCCAGGAGCAGCCCAAAAGGCAAACTGATGGTTAACAATTATCAGGAAAATAATGGAGAGCAGAGCACAGTTCTGTCAATGAACAGATTCATAGTGAAAGCTGCACTGTGATTTCTATATGCAGCTCTGTCTGCCTCTCTCAAGAAAAAGATCTGGAAGTGTTTCAGAGAAGACCAACAAGGATGATCAAATACAAAGAGTATTTTCCATGTGAGGAAAAAGTGGATAGTCTCTTTAGGCTGGAAAAGAATAGACTGAAGAGGATTATAGTATCAAGTTTAGCAAATAGAGGTTGCCTGCAGTATGATTTCTCGTCATCCCTTCAATATAAGAAGCGGCAGCACCCTGTAAATTAGCAGGTAATAACAAAAACCCAAAAACCAGATCTTATTTTGAATGTCACGTGCTGTGTTGGACTGCTTCACATGGGGCGTGGTGTGCCCCCAAAGCTCATATGCATTCAAAAATAAATTAAACATTTTAATGGGGGAAAAATATCCACTCACACTGATGGAAGGCAAGACCCCGTTTCTGCTTCAGGAGCCCGTGAGCTGCGGGTGGCTGAGGCTGGCAGAGTGTTCCAGGAAGCACCACGGGATCTGTGGCCTCTCTACCCCAGCATGGATGCACCAACCAGACTCCAGGAATCAATCACCAGATTGCACTGTCTTCTCCTGGAACAAGCTACCAGTGGAGAAATAGAAAACAGGGTTTTTGTAGCTGTACTGAAACTTCACAGTTGATTTTAAGCCTCTTAGACAGCATAATACTGACTGCAATTTCCTGCTGAGGGCTATGGACTCCAGCCTGTGCCAAGCTGCAGGGAACACCCCGTGCCATGCCTGCCTGTCATGAGCGTGTCTCTGCACCAACAGCGTGACTGACTCAGATCAGAAACCAGCTTCCTGGGATTTCCCACCAGCATCCTTTCAGACTGCCATCCAGCAGCAGAGATCTGTGCATCCACGAGGTCGCAGGCACCAGAAGACAGCATCATCTTCAAACCACATGGAGGGATTAGTGCAGGCTGGAAGCAGTCCCCTGCTGCCCTCTGTCCAGGGTGGGACACACTGCCTGGTGGGCTCTGGGGGAGGAGGAGGCTTGCACTTCAGAAGTGGCTTTCCCGGGTCGTGTGCTTGTAAGCAGACACCGTGGCAAACAAATTGCATGTTCTTGTGATGTAAATCCTAATCTGGTTCTTTTGAAGCACCTGCTGTTGTGGTGCTGCAGTCCTAAGGAATGTCTGCATGATGGAATGCAAGGCTATACCTTAAGTACTTCAAATTAATTGAGAGCAGTAGTGTTTTGTGCTGTGGGACCACATTGAGGCCACTGACTATTTACAGTCCTGTAGGTTAGAGCTGCAGGCAGCATGGATTGTGTGGGCAGGATGGACAGTTTGGCCAGGGTAGGCCATGCAGACAGGGCACCAGAGCAGCAGATGACAAAGGTCAGCTGTGTGGTGTTGTTATTACTTCAGGCAGTGTCTCTGTTTTGTCACACTTCCTATTCTGTGACACACTGCTCTCAGCAGCGATCCAGCAGTCACAGATCCTCCATCTTTTTATCAAGGTAACTCCCCATCACCATTATTTTTGTATATCTACTACCTCAAGAAAGAAGAGGCCAATACTGAGCTGCAGTGAATGCTCAGCCAGCATGGTAACCAGCCAAATTCAATATTAGCAGCATTGTTTAAATACCCAGCCTGCTTCTACATGATGATCCAGAACACAAAGAGTGGAAGGGGCCCCTGCTCCAGTTTGGTAATGCTCCCCTGTTTCTGGAGTTTGTTAGCACAATATCAAAATTACAAACCACAACACTCTCCATTTCTTACTTTCATTTTGAATTAAAGACCTTCTATTGAAGACTCTCACTTCAAAAACCAACCAGGCACTTGCTAATATCAAGCAAAATGCCTGAAGAATAAATTGCTCCTATCAGAAATAAAGGATTTTAGTTCTGCCAGAAGCAGAGAGATCTGTGTTTCTAAGTCCCTCCAAAGGCAACTCCATCTTTCCTGTTTTCCTCTCATTTTCTTTTGATGCACAAAGCCTGCACATTGCAGTGCTGTGATTGGATTCAGCTTTGGAGCAGTGTAATTGTAAATATTCATTGGAATCCAAGCTAGTTTTCCCAAGTCTCTCTTAAAAGCTTTGCAGTTATACAAACAGCCATGGCTCTGCATTAGCCTCACAGCCTGGAGGCTGCCTATTCCTCCCCAGCCCCAAAGTCTGCTCCATCAGAGGCTGCATGGAGAGAAATCAGCCTTACCAACCATTCTAATCAATGCTCTATTATTTTCTTTATTCCCTCTTTAATGACTGTGCTGTAGAACTGGCTCTCAGATAGAGGTACCCAGTGGGACTCCTCACTGATGTCTACACAAATAACACGGCTCACCTTGGCTCACAGTTCACCTGACTGTCCTGGCCATGTGTTTCAGTCCCTGTCTCTCTGCTGATGTTGACAGGGTGTCTGTGAATGGCTCTGAGTCCTGGTATATGGTACACAGTACATGGTATATGGCATAGGGCATTATGCCTGTGGCCATTCCTCCCTCCTCTGTGAACACCCTGTGGCTGCTCTCCTACAGTAGGGCAAGGCAAAGGGCAGCAGACTCCTGAGCCCCTGAGGAGCTGGGGCAAGCTCTGTCCATCAGCCAGACCCTGCCCTTGCCTGTGCCAGTTAGTCCCAGCTCTTCTGCCTGCCCCAAGCGGATTGTGCTCTCCAGGTGGTCTCTGACTGCAGCCATGTCCTGCACAACTCATTTGCAGAGCAGCACATGTAATAAACTGCACACAGCTATTCTGCTGAGAAGGGAAATTGAATCCAAAAGTTCTGATAGTATATCTACCCTCCCACCTCTGCCTCATCCACTCATGTGTTCGCCACCATGGACGGGACTCTGGCCAGAGCCTGTGGCATAGCAGCACCTGTAACACAGATGGTGGTATTGGAGTCTTCATCACCCACTGACCTCCTCCAGGCACTGTTCAGCATGTGTTACAGCCTCCCAGGGAGCCTGGGGCCAGGCAGGTTGGCAGTGAAAGGGGAAACACTGAAGGGGAAACACTGTGGTGGGGCTCTGGGAAAGGCAGAGATGCTTTACAAGGCAAGAGCAGGGATAGATTTAGGAAATGAGCAATGCTGGTGTGAACGTCAAGAGGCTGATAGTCTGTCTTCCAGTTCTGAGGCAGGGGAACCTTGAAGTACCCTGCATATTGTATATCTGTCCTTAAAGTTCTCCTTTGATGCAGGATCCTCAGGCCATGGCAGTCTGCTCTGTTCTCCATCCCTTTAGAAAACTGTTCCTAACCCAAATCTTTCCTGATGGAGGCTCTGACCAGGAGTTCTTGAGTGTTCCTTCATGGACATGGAGAGCAGATGGTTTTTTTCCTCTTTCCAGGACTATTTTACATACAGCTGGTGTTGTGATCTCCCTCAGTCATGCAGAAGTTAAAACCAAAAACCCAAACGCCAACAAAGCAGCCAGATCAGAAATCACAAAAGAAACTCTGTCTAGTAGAACTCCCTTCCACACAGAGCAGTAGCTAGGAGAGCAGATGCCCTGTAAAAGCAGATGAAGTATTGAGGCCTTTATAAAGATGACAGGTCCCAAAGTCAAACCAGCTCATGGAGAAAAATTCCCAGCTCCTGTAGATCCATATCTCCTGTTGGCAGCCACCAACGTGTCCTCTTCATCTCTTTTCCCAGCTCAAGGCCAGCTGCCTTCAGAATGTCGTGTAGGAGACATCCCTGGGGAAAGTCCAGCCCCCAGCTGAAGGGAAGGAATGTGGAAAACCACATGGTCACAAAGAAGGGCTGGATGTTGAAATGTGCCTGATGGCAGGAGCAGAAGGAATCTGTCCCTGGGGTCCCTGTTGGAATCCATCCTCTCTTCTGCAGATACAACATGTCACCTTTTCCCACCTGTGGTGTGACATTGCGACCCCTCAGCAGCTGCCAAGGGAGGGGGTGTACCAATGGACACACAGCCTGGAGCCCCATCAGGATCTCTGGTGTAAGAACACACTGGTCCTTTTGCTGCACAGCCCTGGTGCAGAGGAGTCTTCATGGCATGACCTGGATGCACAGTCCTTCCCTTCCAACTCCATTTTCCAGAACAGCCAGAGCCCTGTTTTTCAGTGCTCCTGCTTGGATGATTTATCCAGGTCATGGTGAGGACATCTGGGTAACTGAGGTTAACAGCTTTCTCGGTTTCATTTCAAAAGGACATTAGCATGGGGCTGTATTAAAGGATGATATGCCAAATCCTAGTTCACTAGGGGAGCTCATGATCAGGTGGGGGACTAAGCTGACAAACAGGGCTGTGCTGCCAGTCTCTCTGTAAAGGGCAGGACCATAACTCATGCTCTCAATGCTAAATTACACCTGGCACTCCTTGCACAGGAATCCTGCTGCCTGCTGCAGGGACCCAGGACCACCAGCCTGGGGAGGCCCAGACCCCCACGACAGGAAATGTATCAGCAGCTGGGGCTGGCTCGGAAAAATAGATTGGAGTCCTTCTATCTGGAAGGATACTGGAAAGAAAGTATGACAAAGATCTATAAAAGCAGAAGGAAGGTGATTCAGGAGTGACTGTCGTGGCCTTTTCCAGTAAAACAGTGGAATTTTTCAGGGGACAGGTTCAAAACAAAACCAAAGGAGGTTTTGTTTTATGCAAGCATGATCAAGCAGGGGAACTCACTGCTACAGGACTTTGCAGAAGTTGGATAAGTCTGAGTTACAGAATTAGTTTGACAAGTTATAGATGAAAATTCCTCAAGGGCTGTTAAACACAAAAGCTCCCCCTTGGGCTCAGGAAGCCCCTTCACCACAGAAGGTGGATGAGCATCTTGGTGAATTTCACAAGGTTCCCCTGTTCTTCCCAGGGGAAAAGAGCTCTTTCCTGGACAGGCCCATAAGCTGCTGCCATACACAGAGCCAGGTGGAACACTGTGCTGCCACAAAATAGTGCTATATTTTTTATGTAATGGGGCTTGATGCTCAGTTCTTTAATTGGGAGGTTTGTAAGAGAAAGTTGAGAGCTAGGCTGTTTTATTTGCCACTTTCACACTGAAACCAACAGCAAGGCTCAGCTGAATTTGGTATCAATAGGTGGAGAGATGGAAAGGGAAGGGAAGGGAAGTAGGAAGAAGCAGAGTGTCATTCCCACCCTGCCATGCTGTCCTTGCACAAATCAACACACGGTCATCCATATGCATAACAAAACAAAGGCACATGCTGACCCTCTCCTGCATTCATCCATCTGCCACCATCTACAAACACAAAGGCACAAGCATCCTGCTCCCACCTTCACTGTGGGCAGTTGGAATGCAGGATTGCCACGCGCAGCTCAGCCCACATGCTGGGCTGGCTCCTCACACAGAACAATGGATGATGTGGGACTCAGTAAAACACCATCTTGTAACTTTCCTTCAAATGCAATGAATGTAAAAAGTGCGCTGTGTTTATATATATTGCAACGTATGTATCATTAGCTATATGAATATATTTATAGGAATATATTTGTCATCACCACGTTAAATGAAACAAAATGTCTCCACTTTGCCTAATAAGGGGGACAACCCCCCCCAACCTATTTTAAATGCTGCCCTCTGAGCTGCTGCTTAGAGAAACCAGTGGTGCTGAGCTCATCCTGTCATTCAATATGCTGGTACCTGGTGCTCCAATGTCAAAAGTACCTGGTTTATTCTACCAGAACCCCAAGCATATTTCACTAGCAAGTTGTTAAAATAGACACGTTTTTTTAATGGCTTATGTGGTGCTGAAAGAGATGACAAGTGGATATGAGGTTAAGCAAGTAATGCTGCAGTGTGCAGCAGCAGGAGTTCCCCAGGTTTCCAGGATCAGCTCTCCCACCTGTGTTTGCCATGTGGATCCGAATGAGACCTTGTGGTGGGAGTCCTCTGAGCCTGCCTGAGCAGACATCAGGCAGACAGCTTGATGGCTGCAGAGGTAGGAGCAATGTGCTTTCCCAAGCCAGGCTCACACACAGGGAAACACACTGAGCAAAGGGTCTGACTTAGCTTCTGAAATACAGGGGTTGGTGGTGGGGCAGGGGCAAACAGACCCAGCATGGGGTAGACTGGCATAGGCTGCCCAGCAGGCCTCCAGCAGGCAATGAGGGTGCTCCCACTCTGAGCAGGCTGAGGGTTTTGTCCACAGCAGCATGGCTGAACAGGTCTGAGCAATCCTAATCTCATGGCTCACAGCATGTAAATGTCACCACTAGCCAGGACAGCTCTGTCCTGAGGCAGTGTCTTTGTGGCCATCCTCTTCTTGTCTCTCCAAGGTCAACAGCAGGAGCAACACCCACAACATCTGTGCATGACAGCCATCACACCCCCACAGCAACTGCAATCCCACCACCCATTTTCAGCCAGCAGAGCTGAAGCCATCTCCCTGCTGCCTCCAACCTTCCCCTCCTTGTTGGGAGGTGACAGACTCAACTCTCACATCTTCAGCCCTTCCTTATGCTGCCATGTAAACAAGAGCAGCAGATTATCATTATTGCTGTGAATGCATCAAATAGAGTTCCCTTCTCAGCCTGGGCTGCTGAGCTCGAGTGGACTGGTATCTTCTCCTACCTGCTCCAAGCTCCCTTCCGTAGCTGGTGGCTGGCCCCCACGTCCTGGCTGAGCTGCTGCTCTGGCTGCATTTCTGCTCCAGGTCTGCCTGCCTCTCCCTCTGCTTGGTCTGCAGTTGATAGATCCTCTGCTCTTGAGCATCCAGCTATTGACCCGCCCAGGGAAAGAAAGAAAAAATGGAAAAAAAAATCAATTAATACTAAACAGCTTAACAAAACCCCGAACAGCACAGACCTGATGCTGCTGGGGGTGGGGATTGGCAGGAGGAGACACCCCCCACACATTAGCTGCAAAAATCTGATGTTCTGGGGACAGGAAGCCAATATGGTAGGTGTGATTTGACATGCTTGCCTGCAGCAGGCAGACATGTCCAGCTCGGGAAAGCAGAGACTCTGCTGACTGGGGCACCTGCCTCTGCTCACAGAAGGGGTGTCAGACTCCCACAGTGAGAGAAGCAAAGAGCAGCTGAGCAAGACCAAAATTATTCTAACCAGTAACCAAACACCCAGCTCCTGTTGCAGCTGCGTGTAGAGCTCTTCAGGCATTTTCCCTGTGTCTGCTGTCCATGGAGCAGAGCAGAAGGGGCTCAGGTACCCACAGCCTGTCCATGTCCCTCCCGTTCTGCCTGAACAGCAGCAGCTCTAAGGGTTCAGTGTGTTCACTTCTTGGTGTCCCAGCTCTAAGGTGTTTGCACAAGGCAGAAGCAGAGAAGAATCATAAATGTCAACCAAGGAGCATTAGCATGACAAGACTCAAGTATCGACCCCAGCCCAGAGTCACTCTCCCTGCTGCCTTGGCCATTTACTCCTCAAGGATGCTGCTCATCTTCTTGTCATGGGCCAGAGAATCCACAGTCATCAAGCACTGGTGCTGCCCTGCTGAGGATGGGGAGGCAAGTGAAAACGTTGGCCACGCAGCTTAGGAGTTGGTCTGCTTGGTGGTTTAAATTCAGCATCAGAACTCCTCTGCACTGCTGGCTGGGCATTGTGCCATGCCCTGCCATAACCAAGGGCCCTGTGTGCAGTGACGTGGTCACTGCAGGTGAGAACAGCATCCTGCTTCTGCTGCTCAGATATACCTGGGAGCAGCCCTGGAGGAAGGAGTTTCCAGAGCTTTTTGCAAGCACTGCCTGGCCACCACCACCTTGGCTCAAGCTGGCAGCCCTCCTGCCCTCAGGTGGGCCCTGATGCATGGGGGGCTCTCCCAAGAGCAGTGTTTCCTAGAGGCTTGTCCCTCTGGGCATGTGTCCATCCAGCACTGCCACTGCCCTTGGACTCCCTGGCCCCACTTGTGCTCCACACTGCTGCCAGGAGCAGCTGAGTGCTGCCAGCAATACTGCCAACATCCAGCAACACTGGCAGCAACAGAGGGGCCTCATCAATGTTCACTGACTTGCTAAACCTAGAGAGGATTTTGTTATTAATTAATGCTAACTGATTAGTAAAACATATTTATTGAAGACTGTCACCCAGCTGTCAACATTCAATAAATATACTAACAATCAATTTGCATGTAGTTAACACAAAATCATCTTAATGTCTACATTAAAGATGTATTTCAGCACATAGAGGCAGTGCACAGCCCATGGTGCCAGGTCCTGGCTTCCACTGATGGGGGGCTGAGTGGTGTGCCAGGTCACAGAGGAGGCACTGGGAGGTCCTTGGCAGAAGGGTGAGTATCCACTAGCAGCAGCAGACTGTACAGATTCCAAAACCATAGGCTCACAAAGCTTTGTCAACAGGGATAATGAGAGATACATTAGAGATGGAGCAGAGCTGATGTCTCCTCATCATCCCCCTTCCCCCAGCTGCCAGGCAGGTGAGTGGGTTCGGGAGGCAGAGTGGTTCTAGGATTTTCAGTGCAATGAAGCTCCTTGCCACTGCAGTGCCTGTGACAACAGGGCATGTCACATGGCTCCATGGAGCAGCATCTGCCTGTGGGTACAAGGTCTCCAAGGGGTGCATCCTGCCCAAAGCAGCACTGCCTGCCCTAGCTTCCCTCCTTCCCGTGCCACTCAGGCAAGCCCACCTTTCTTCTGTCCCAGAGCAGCCCCACGCAGTGATGTGCTTGCAGCAGGAAAGAAGGTGGCATGTTTAGGGTGAGCATCCCCCACCCCCACCCCTTCTCCTCTCATTTAAGTGGAATCAATTGTGCCATTTCTGCTTTGCTTTTCAAAAGCAATTACTTTCATGTCATTTTTACAGACATGCACGGAGAGCGAGAGAGTGAGGGCTTGATTATGCCCCCTCCCATCCCCATCGTATGGCTTCCGCAGTGGTGGTGAAGTATTAAATTAAATGAGGTATCTATGGAGCGGCGATGGTTTCAGGTCAGAGGCGCTATGGAAAGCTGTATGCTGCACTGCTCCTGTATATGTAAATGGATATATTAAAACCACTGATGTCAACTTGCAGCACTCATCTCTTCTGCTCTCGGGTGATCAAAGCTGATTGCAGAGGCAATTACTGCGAAGGAAAAGAAAATCACGGCCTCCTGCTCATCCCTGAGCTACTGGAGTTTAATTGCTTAGTGTAGCTGAAGCTGCCTCTCCATCTCCCTGGTATGCACACACACATGTGGGAGCATCGCACGCCTAGAGACAAACAGGAATGGGCATTTCTGGGGATGGGTGGGGAGAAGCCCCTGAAGAAGGGGGAGACCACAACATGAAAAATAATGATGCTTAAAAATGAATTAGACCACTACAGCAGGCAGGGCTGTATCTTAGCAAGCCGCTGGATCGATAGCAGAGGGAAACAGGGCAGCATAAATACATGCCTGTAAGGCAGCCTCTCCTGTTCTGTGGTCTCTGGTCCAGGATTTACAGTAAGGCTGCTTCAGTCTTCTACAGGATGTGGCTAATCAGACTCCCAAATTCTGGTGACACAGATAAGAATCATGATCCCTGTTTACAGCTGAAATCACTTGAAGGGAAGGTGTCAGTGCTGTTGTGAGGAGTCAGTCCCAGCTCTTCACCCTGGTCTTGCCATTGTGTTTCATGTGGGATTCTGCAGGTGTACCACAAAGGCAGAGGACAATTTTTAGGCAGGGAACACTGTAATGCAAACAACAGCACTTGGCCAAGTTGCCATCAGCCCTGTGCCACACACCTGTCCAGGTTGCCCAGCTGCACCACGGGATCACCTCAGCGCTGGTCAGGCTTTGGCTGTGAAGTCTGACCTGTGCTGAAGCAGGGCTGAGTATGTGCTCTTTGTGTGCACACATGTACCTGGCCTGAAGCAGGGCTGAGCAAAGTGTAAGGCATCAGATCTGCCACTAACATGTTACAAGGGAGCAGAGGGGCAATAAAGAAGATGGGGAGGGGGGCAAACAAAAGACCTGCCTTCCCACCTGGAGGAGGCCACAGCCACCCCTGTGGCATGGCAGAGGCCTTGGCAAGACACTCACACGAGGCAGGAGAGACCCCAAGGATGTACTGTCACCCAATTCTCTCTGGTGGCTGTTGCTCTCATCCCAGCCTTGGCCAGGATGGGTGCTCCTGTGAAACCATCTCACCTGACACCTGGGGAATAGGACAGATCCAGAGAAATCCAGTGCTGCAGTGCATAGCCAGAGCAGCCACCAGCAGCAATTCCCTCAAAGGCAGAGGAACAAAAATGCCTAATGGTGAGAACAGTTCTACCATCCCACAGCTATATTTAGGAACAATGAATCTGGCCCCCAATAGAAAGCGTTTACAAAATTGTAAGTGCTAAATAACTTGTTCTTCTGATTTTTTGGCCCTTGAGGGTTTTGCTTTTGTACTTTTCTCCTGGAGCACTGCAGAGTGAAGGATAGGGTTTTTCTTTTTAATTACAACCAAAGCCTGGGATTCTGTTCTTCCTGCTTGATTTTACAACAGGAGCAAAAAATCAACAGAAAATCAGGAAACCCAGAAATGATCTTTGTGATCTGCACTGGAGGCAGGAGTGCCAGAAGCCCTCAGCAGTGCTGCCTGGCCCCTGCCCATGGGTGGGCTCTGCCACACAGCCTCCTCCCTGCCCTGTGAATCCAGATTTTCAACTCAAGGATGCAATTCCTTTTTTATGAGCTGCCTGTCTCTTTTTGTTTAGCTGAGAGTGCTTGGAGCCCTTCCCCCACCTCCTTTTCCACCGCTGCTCTGGTTTTATTCAATTCAACACTTGAGGGAACTGCAGATGAAATGTCTCTGAATCTAAATTGCCAGCGATAGATCTAACAGCCTTTTTCCCTCTCCCCTCCCTGAACTCCCCTCAGACAGAATGCTCCAGCACATTGTCTCTGCCGTGCTTGGCTCCAGCTGCAGAACAGCAGCTCCAGGAAGGGAACACGGCAGTGAGGGGTGACAGCCCCTCCTGCCCCAGGGGCTGCAGGGGAAGGGACAGGAGGTGCAGGATTCTCTCACTGCTGGTCGTGCCCGTGTGCCCAAGCACTGCCAGGCTTGGTATGGTGCTTGTGATGCCAGGTGGGCAAATGGTGTAGGAAAGGCTAAACTTTTTCTTTCCATAGGGAAAATCCGTGACCTTTGAGCACAGAAAAGTAGTCAAAAGAAAAAAAAAAAAAAAAAAGGCAAAGGGAAAGGAGGAGTCAGAGCTGGGTGACACAGAGGAATTAAGAGCCCTAAGGAGTCTGTACATGGGGAAGAGGCTCTTGAGCAGTCCTGCGGAGCAGCTCCCTCCACAGAGCTGGGATTCATGGCATTATTTTCAGCTGGGGAAATAAAATTATTTTTGTCCTTTGGCTGCAGAGAAAAATAATAAAATATTGTCAGAATATTAACTGAAACAATAAATATTTTTTTCTGACTGTAGACACAGAAAATGAAGCATTAAGTGTAATGAGAAATGAAATACTTTGGACTCTAAAGCCTGGTAATACTGAAACCTAAAGACAGCTGCTTAAAAATATCAACTTTGCACTGTCAATATTATTCTATGGAAAAGACCAGTTAGTGTGTTAATCCATGCTGCAAATGGTGCCCATTTCCACTCAGATAATAAACACAACTGACCTCTGTCTTGCTCCCATAGTCCTTCAGTCCCATTCACTCCTCATACACAGATGGTACGGAAAATTCCCTCCCAATGGAAGGAGATGTTGAGAACAAAACAAAAAAATGGAGTATAAAAATAAACATACCAAGCGGCATCATGCTGACTGCATTATAGATTTTTATATTTAATTAAAAGAAATTCTGCCTTTGGGTATCTGTTAGAACAGGATCCTGCTGTAGAATCTGTGGCCTGTCCAGGGTCTGGAACAGTGCAGATTTCCACGGAAATCTGGCTCATTATTTGCAGTGAGAGCTTCCTCATCACAAGAGGTTTTCTGCTGTGGATCCAGCCTTTTTACACCTGTCATGAGGAATAATCAGACAGCCTGGCTTGGTTTGAAGCACTGGAAAGGGGACTGCTGGGAAAATGTGTGTTTTCACACACTGTGTGTGTGAAAAGGAGTGGAAAAGGGATCATATGGCAACATCTGAACACCACCAAGACACAGTCCCTCTGGCAGAGCTCTGGATTGCATCAGTGGAAAAGTCAGGGTTTTCTGATGAAACAAGAAATCTGCAACTAGGCAGCTCAGATAATATAAATCTTCCCTGCCTGACATTCCTGTGTCCTGATTCGCTGGGCAAAGGGTGCAAACATGTTCCTCCCACCACTCATTTCCCCTCACTGCAGCATCCCTCATCTCTGGCTGAAGGATCAGGTGATGACACATGAAACACCGGTTACTGGGCACTCACTGAACTGACAAGCACAGGGGTCTGGTTTTCAGGAGCAATGGATCTGAGCATCACATGGATGCTGGATGCTGAGGAAGGGGAAGCAGAAGCTGTAAAATGACTACACTCATCATTGAAGGCACATGCTCTCATGAGAGTGAGGGGAAGAAAAAAAGATGAATGCTGGACTGAATAGACAGAGGAGCACAGACAAACACAGGAATAACCAAAGACCTTAAAAATTTAGCAGCTTATTCTGAGGTCCTGGTAGCTACAGTGATGTTACTGCCAAGCTGCAAACCAGAGCAGTTTCTGATGGAAGATCATTGACACAGAAATCAACCCTCAGTTGCTCAGTGTCTGGGTGAAGAACAGCACCAAAAAGGGCCTCCACGTGCCAGCTGGTTTTCACCTCTTTACCACTGCCATGAGACAGTCCTGGTGCTCACAACTGCAGCAGCTTTGAGCACCTACCTGCTTCCACTGACTGACCATGGCTGTAGGCAAGTGTGGAAATACTGAATAACAACCAAGAACTTCACTGGAAAAACCCTCAAGGAAATTCCTGAGATTTCTTGAAGACATACATTCCTCAAGGAAACACTCGAGATGCAAATATGAGAACTTGATACACATGGTTGTATCACCCTGCTGTTTACTTTAAAGTCAGTCTATATAGGGTCACTGGAGACCAAGGACATGCAAAAAAAACCCCAACAAACCTGCAGGTGAAGGCTGTGGCTTTTTGAAGATGCTGCCAATGACTCTGTGTCTTGCTTGAGGGACAGCTGAGGCGCATGTGTCAATACTGAGAGACCCATCATCTCTGGATAAACAAATACACAGTGCTTACAAACACTGTAAGAGAAACCTTTTATGTGAACATGTTGCAGGCATGATGCAGAGCCCCAGTTCACCCATTTTCATGGCTGAGGCTTAGGAAGGAAGCAAACCTCAGCTAAGAAGGAAGCAAACCTCAGCCCCAGTCTCCTTTTCAGGCTGTATGAGCTGTCTACCCCAAATGACCCACTGCACCCCAGACACCCCTGATTCTGCAGCTCAGCATGAGCCCTCATGAAAACAGCTCTTCTGAAGAGACAGGGATTCCCAGCACTTGCTGCCACTTACTGAACTCCCCTCCGAATCCTGCATTTAAGAGAGGCCACTTGTCTGGGGCATGGCCTGTGGATGAGAGAATGCAGCTCGAGCTAAAGGAAGCAGATGGGCCCTGCAAACTCTAAGAGCAAACATGGGCAAAGGGCTCCAGGGCAGTGCAATGCAGCAGAGAGGAGACACTGATCTTATGTGGGCTAAAACCTGCGCTGCCAAACAGCAGGACTGAGCTGAGTTCTGGGAGGGAGGAGCAGCACTGTGGCCATGCCCTCGCTGCCCTGGTACGGGCAGGTCCAGCTGCAGGAGCCTGGGGAAGGGTCCCACACGACTGGGAGTCCTGTGGGCAGATTGAGGGCTGGCACTGCTGCCCCTCTCCCTCTGAAGAGCTCCCAGTGGCAGTGAGGATCTCGCAGAACCTCATCAGCCATTGCTGACAGGTTTCAAGGTGAGATGGAGAAGTATCACACACCTAAAAGGAAAAGATAGGATGAAGAACTTAACCTCACTCTATAATCATACTAGCCTTGTCAGAGTAAAAGTCAGAGCTAAATTCTGCTGCCTCACAACTTCCCACTCTGGAAAGTGCTCAGGCAGAGACATTTTCCATTGACTGCCCATTGCAGGCACAAGGCAGAGACTCCAGCACCAAGTCAGCACAGCAGCACCACCAACAAATCCTGCAGCAGTAATGGAAGCCGTGATGCAAAGCACCAAGGTCACATGATATGCCCAAGAGCCCTCAGAAAGGCAAAGGCTCTCAAGATATTGCAGAGGGAAGCTCAGAATTGCTCTCAGTTCATTAGGCTTTGCCTGAGGGGTTTTCTTCCAATATTAACTACAAACGAGCTTAAGGTTTCGTGCATGCAATGCAGAAAGGTGAAGGGGAAGGTTTGCCAAAAGCCATTTGTATATATGCTAAGGCAATTCATATTAGTTTTTAAAACTCATCAAATATCCTGTGTACTAAGTCACCTTAAACAAGAACGTTGAAAAAGATCTGTCAATACAACAGCATCTTTTTCTGCATAGAAATTTTACATCAATGCTGGCAAAGAGTCTGTGCATAAATTACACATGGCATAACACACAGTGCAATTTCCTTCCCTCCAGGCACCGACACTGTGTTCCCCTGCAGCTCGCCTGTTCCTCCGAGCTTTATGACCCCGGTGAGATGAGCTCTCGCTGTTTTTTTCCTCGTTACATTCTGATATTTCAAAGCATGGCCTGCTTCTCACTCCCATCTCCCTGCTTCACATTATTAATGAATTGGAAAGCAGACATCATTAGTTTTTGGAGACCATTTCTTTTAAAATTTACAGAACCCTTCATCTGAATCCCCAGAGCCAGTCTGCTGTTCTCATCTTGGAATCTTATTAGCATCATATCTCCTGGATCCTGCCATGCAAACTGCATTGCTATGCACTTTCCAGCACTTGACCCTTTTGCGGACGGAATTAATTTTCTCTTTGAAGCCGGAGCAGCATGCTGTTGTGCTTGTTAAAGGAATAAAACTCGTGGTGGAAGAGAGGAAATAAGCAGAGGTTATTCTCAGTTAAATATAGGCCACAATGAGTTTTATATAGGCAGGCTGAGAGAGATTGGCCAAAAGAAATAATAGATTGATGACGCTTTATTACCAGAAACATTTCCCAAAATAGCAGGCAAATAAACTGATGGATAATACTCACTGGGAATTTCTGGGTTTATAGCTTCTCCTGTTCAGCAGCATCATCTTTCCTTGCAACAACCTCAATCTGCCACCTGCTTCTGTATCCAAAATACCCCCAGACTTCTGGTGAATTAATGGTGACTTTTTGTGGAATTAATGTGAAAAATGCAAAGAATGGGAAGGTGCCCTAAGCTCCCTAGGAAATGTCTAAATTAAAGCCCTGGTAGAAAGAGGTCTTTCTCTAAAAGAGTGTAATATCTAGCACCCCAAGAACATCTGTGTCATTGCTACTATCCCCTTAAAAGGCACAACATCCTTAACACATGAAGTAGTACTAGAAAATGTAAAGTATTTGTTGCTCAGTCTGAGCCATTTGTTATTGCACAGGACCCCTGGAACTGAAAAACGTTCCCTCCCTCATCTGCAGTGTTTTTACAATTTTGCTTCTACTGTCTGGTTTTAGCAGCAATCTTTACTGTGACTGCTGTAGAGGAAATTCCTTAGATGAAGGCTTCATCCTTTCCAAAAATTCATCAGGAATACATATTCCTATGTATTTATAGTTAAAAAAAAACTGCAGAAATTTATTTAAGTAACTTCTTGTATAAGAAATTTTTAAAAGTAACTTCTTGTATAAAATACAAAGCCAAAGAGTCCAGAATAGCAGAGAAAGGCTTACAGCTTCACTATCAGTAAAGTGACCAGGCTGGAACTGAACAGGTCTTGGCATGGTTCACACAACTGGCAGTGGGGTGGGTCACCAGTTTAAATTGACAGCTGACTGGATTGCTCTTTTGTCATGGCTGGGCAGTGGTCCAAGTGAAAGGAGGAGAGAGGAATCCAGCTCATCCCAATCAGGCAAGGAAGCCACAACCCTGCAGTCCTATTCATGTCATGGAGTCTAAAGGAAGAGCTCCTGAGCCAGGCAGGACTGGAAGCAATTAATTCCTCTCTGCACACACCTGCCCTGTCCATCAGAGCCAGCCCAGAGATCAGCCCTGGAGATGGTCTTTGCTGTGAAGGTTGGTTCTACCTGATTTAGCTCACAAACAGGCAAATCTTGACAGCACCATCCAGGCACTTCCAACACTCCAGAGGCTGTGTCAGAGGCATACCCAGCACACCAATCACCTATCCCTCCCCTTCCTATCTTGTCATGACCCATAACATTGGTCTGCCTGGGAAGGAGAAGATCCCAGGCACAGGTACCTCAGGCAGTGGTAGGACAGTGCCTCACGGTGTGCAGCAAGCCCAAATGCATTTTCCAGGCTACTGTGTTAGTAACACTGGGTGAGTGAGTATCATGTCCATTACCTTATCTTTTAACCTGCCCTCCAAAGAGCAAGAGAATTGGAAAACTGAGACTCACTCTTTTCTCCTCGTTTACTCTTCACCTTCTGAAAACATGGCAGCTGGTGCAGAATTCTTCAGGCAAATGGTGTTACAGCTGCAGCACGAGTGCCAGAGACAGACTGGCAAGAACTTATGAATAGCACAGTGGATGATCTATAGCCAAAGCCATGGGCAAGTGCTAGCCATTAGTCTGGGCGCTGGTAATGCACTCCCTGAGTCCATTACTCACCAATCCATCAGGCAGCCTGCTACAGACAGAGAGATTCCAGCACTTCTAAATCTGTAAAGCGATGGCTGGCAGCCTGCACTACATGCCCTAGGTTACAAGGGCATGGAGGAAGACAATTCATTTTATGTCATAGCCACTATTTCTTCTTCTCCTTTTCTGTGTGTACTTAAGAAATGGACCTTCTATTATCTGCAGATTGATAGCCAAGAGAATGCTCTGGTGTCTCTGATCACATTTACTACTGAGAAAGCTTTCAAAGGACGATGATCCTCACAGTTCTCGTTAGGTGGACTAAGTATGGAAACATGCACAAGTGCAGATGGAATTTCTTAATTTATGAACAGTGCTTACAGTAGAACTATTTTAGAAAAACGCTACAATTACAAGACACTATTGGAACACTGGATATGACAGAATCGAGATTGCCAGCATAATCTGGGATCTTCTGCATAAGCATTTGTTATGGGCTCTGATGCACATCTCGCACTATCTGTACTTATTAATTCGTATTTGCACCGAAAAGGAATCAGTCAGTGTTTCCTACCACAGCTCAGTGTGTGGCTCCAGCTCCAACTTGCATTTAGTGCCCACTTTTGAAACCTCTCACAGAACTTTGCTATTAATCTGCTTGTGGAATTTCTATGACATTCATCACTCTCCGTTCTCCAGGGGCAGTCCCTAATCTCAACACCCCTGCAAAAAAAAAAGTTTTATCACCTGCTCTTCCCAAGTGTCAAACAGAAACAGAGAGAGACTCAAGCACAAGACTTGCCCTCTAATTTTAGGCACTTGGTCCAAAGTGTCCAGTTCTAATTTGTGGAGCACTTAACAACTTTATAGCACTTCAAATGTTTCAAGCAAAACTGTGAGTGCTCAGCAATTCTGCAAAGACATACATTCCTGTTCCAGCTGTGGAAGACAAGGAGTTATCTCCAAGGATCCTGGCTTGTCCATTGCCTCCAGTAACATAACAACCATAACAACCCTGTGACTGCATCTGTCACTAGAGGCAACTCCCCACCAAGGCAGCTCTGAAGCCTCTGCTTGCCATCCACCAACACTTTCATGTTCCACAACAGCGGGGTGAGGAATCCCTCACATGACAACATGGCACGTTTGCCACATGCTGATCCATTTCCAGTGCAGGATCTTTGCACACAGTGGGTCACCAAAGAACAGGCACTCACACCTGAGGCTGGGCTCAATCACACCACCATGGCAGGTTCTGTAGTTTGGGTGTGTAGGTCAAGAAACGGCAAGCAACCAAAAAGAGAATCTTTCCACAGAAAACGTCAATATTACTTTTATACAACAATATGAGTCAATATTTACAGGTAAATTAAACACAGGATTTTCACACATTACTATATAAACAGGAAATTAATTTTGAATACCTGGTTCTAGTCATCTTTTTAACTTTCCCTTGCCACAATCAAAGTCTGTAATGATGAACACACCAAAACCTCCCTCTACTCCAGCCTGACCCTGTTTTCCCCATCCACAGCTGACTCAATGTCTGTTTTAACTTTGTATTCAGGAGTCTGAGCATAAATAGGAAATGCCACTCATGTCCAACACAGGTGGATTCGTGTTGCAGTAAGCGCCTGAAATTTCTCATTTCATGCATTTTGAACAACCAGATTTGTAATTCAAAACCACTGACATGTTTTGGTTTGTTTTCCTTTTTGGGAGCCAGTCTGGCCATAGAAGAAAAGAGGCAGCCTGAAGCATGAGGTGTGGCCAACACAACCCATTGGAGCTCCCACTCCCTGCCCTGGCCAGAGCCAGGACTGGGAATCAGGGAAATGGAAGAATGAATGAGAAATGGAAAAACCATGCAAAGAAAGGCATATGAGCCTGGCAGAACTAAAATCAAAGCTTTGTCATCCTGAGGAACGTCACCATCCCAAAGAAGGAGGAAGAGGCACACAGCGATAAAATGGGAGCAGTAGGAATTCATTTGCCTTGGAGGCATCCCTACACATGAACTCACACAGGCACAGAGGAAACCTCACTCTGCTATTCCTGCAGGGAACCCTCACCCTCAGGCTAACCCTAAAGCAAGCATTAACCTACTTATTGTGCCCCGGGGCAGTTTGCAGGGTGAGGAAGCCGCCTGTTTGGGAGGAAGGGGAGCAGATCTCAGTGCAATGTCTGAGTACAATATCCTGTGGTCACCTGAGAGCAACAACATGAACCTCTTGTCATTTTGGCAGAGCTGGGCTAAGGCAAGGCACCCTCCCACCCTTGTTTTGAGCCACCTCCTTCCATGACTAGAGGAAGTGTAACTTCATTAGAACAGAAGTGTCACCATTTTAGGAACTTTTTCCTGGGGCAGCTTTGGAACCTTCAGCTTCTTCCTTCTGCAATTAAAGGTCTCTGACTGAGCAGTGAGGGCCCAGCCCGAGTCACCTGTGCCAGGTCTGTTCTGCTCATCTCATGGCATGGGAGAGGGACAAGGGACGTGACCACCCACCCTGCTCACAAAAACCTCCCAAATCTCAGCTGCTCTTAAAGAGCCAAAACCAAAGCAGGGGAGTGCCAAGGCCTCCATTCTCTGGGCATATGCTCATGAAGTTTGAGCAGCCTTTGTCCCTTCAGAAGATCTATCCTGCACCACCTGTTTCTCTGGCTCACCACCAAACCCTGAAAACCTGCTGTTATCCTGGACCCTCAGAATCAAACACCAGAGCTTGCATTCAAGTATATGATCTCAGCAGCAGGAGATACTGCTGCAGTTTTAGCATAGGGTCACCATGCTGCTACCTTTGAGACACACATATGTAGGTACTGGAGCAGAAAGTCCAATCAGAGCTGTCTTTACAAAGACAGATCAGCTGCAGTGACCACTGTGGAGAGGGTACCAGAGCCACAAACAGGCCCATCTGACGCTCAGGACCTTAACATCAGGATGAATCTTAGCAAGGATCCTGATTTCTGCCTGGGAATTCAGCAGCCTGTCCTGTTTTGCTGAAGATGCTGTCCACACAGCACCACTTTGCTCCCCAAGTCTGCAGCACCCTGACAAAATCTGCCTGTAGCATCTTTGATGCTTTTGAGTAGTTCTTTTGATATAGAATTGTCTGTATTGCCTCATCTCACTGAATCTTTGCCTCTACCAAACCCAGGACCAGGGGTCTGGTTGCCATCCTGCCACCCTAATTTTATCTACACCAGGAACAAGGGACCTACACATTTACACTGTGATTGTTTTAATTTTATTTATTTTCTCTGTCCTGCAAGCGATCAGCTTGCTTCTTTTTAAAGTCTGCAGTCAGCTTTAATCTACTTAGCTGGGATTAACGAGAGATTTGTTAAAGATTTAAAGATTTTACACACTTTGCTTACAACTGTTTTTATCTATAACCATCAGGTAAAAAGCCCCATGCAGGTAAGCTGTTCCTAATGCTGGGCACATCCACCAGGTGTGCCAAGGCTGGTGATGTGATGCTTTGGCTGATACTTTTTACTGGCACACTGGTGCCCTCATGGACCTGCTCAGTCAATGCTCAGAGTCTGTCTGTACATCACCCTTCTTCTGCAAGACTGAATAAGGGAGGGAAAGAGCTGCCAGCCCAGAATGTGGGTCATTGCACTGGCATCAGCAGCTGCCACTGCCACAGAGTTTGGCATTGACAGGAGTGGAAAGATCCCAACAGGGAAGCAGACATCCTTCTCTCCTTTCCAGCCTGCAGGAGCCTTTGTGACAAGTGAAGCAGGGTGGTTTGCTTTGAGGTCAAAAAGATCTCTGTCTCCTGATGTTTCAGGGCCACTGATCATGGAGCTGTGGGAAATTCCCCAGGACCACAATCCCACTTCCTCCCACTGCTCTCAGCCCTTTCTGCTCTCCACAAAGTTCCCTACCTCCAGAGGGACACACCAGTTGTTCCCCAGTGGCCCCGGTTTTGCACCTTCTCCAGGTCAGACTCAGCTACTTTTCTGTGCCAGCAAGGACCAGCATGGGGACAGTCACCCCTTGGTGCAGGGGCAGGCACCAACCCTGAGCACAAACAAGCATAAGACGCTTCAGTCTGGCTGTGCTGCTGCCTCTCACTGGCGTGTCACACAGACTACATGCTGGTTTGCCTTGCACCTGATGTGGAGGGTCTCTTCATATTCCCACACCAGAAATCTCCAGTCACAGGTAAAAGCACAGTCTATGAACTCACTGCTTTGTCCTGAGGATGCTCAGTGTGACTCTTATTGTCACAGCCTGTACCTGTGTCCACTAAACAAACCACACACACAGCTACAGCATTTTGAAACTGATGGAAAGTGTGAGATTCTTCACTTTTGAGGCATCTAATACCAAAAGTGATTTGGAACCAGGGAGATAAACATTTGGGTTTTACAACTGAAATGCAGACTCCCAAGAACAGCAAACCACACTTTCTTGCCCAAAAGCCCTTTTGGGGACTTCACAGAGCTGAGGAAGGCTGACACTGAGCTGCCCTGACCCCTGGGCTCTCCCATCCCGTTGCCTCTTGTCAGATTCTGCCCAGAGTGGCAGGCAGTGACCCACGCAGCTTTCCACGGGCCTGCACATTATTGTTTATCCTCTCCCTGTGCAGACAGCTCAAAACAGTGGATTGCCCAGCAGCAAGAGCCCAAATGCACTCTCTTGGTGCTCCCCAGATCACCAGACATGCAAAGAAGAGCGAGAAAAGAAAATGCTGTAATACCTGTCCTGATTGTCCGGATATTCCAGAGACCTTTCCAGTGCTGCGGCGTTGGGCAGGACACTCAGGGTCAGTGCCAGCCTGTGCTGGGCTTGCAGCTCTCCCCAAGGTCAGGGGCTCACATCCCAGCAGCGGCTGCAGGAGCAAAGCAGCAGGAATCCCACTGTGCAGCTCGGGAGAGGCTCCTCAACCCACATGGTGCCCACGAGCTCACTGGGCTGAGCAGTGCAGGGGCTCTGTGGCTGCTGAGAGCCCCAGGAGACACGAGGAAGCCTCGGCTGAGCCACCTGTGGGGCTGCCTGGCCATCCAGCCCCGTGCCCCGGCCCTGGCCCTGCATCCTCAGAGAAGTTCGAGGGGAGCAGGTGGGAGCTTGGCAGAGGGAGAAAAGGGAAATAAATAAAGCAAAAGGACAGGGTGGGAAGGGGGGCTCAGTTCTCGTTCCCAGATGTTTTTGCACTCCCAGACCCAAGCAGACTTTGCAAAGCGAGCGTGGACCCTCCTGGCAGGGCAGCTGCCTCCCCACACTGCAGTTTTTATAAATTCTGGGAAACACTTTTAGAAAGACACTGGCACTCATAAATTATACAACTCATTTGCATATTCCAGTCATGAGACATTATGCAAATGTGACCTGATTTGCATAATGGATTCCTCTTGTCGCTTCACTTGCTTCATGCTTTTAAAAAACAAAATGAAATAAAATGAAAGCACAGGAAGGTGAAAGCAGCAAGTTCCCAGCACCGCTGCGCCTCCTCCTGCCACACCGTCACCCTCACCGGCGGCGCGCTGGGGCAAGGGGGAGTGAAAAACCAAAGCCCCTCGTGGGTTATTTCTCTCGTAATTGCAACAAACTAACTTTCCCTTGGTTTTGATGCTTCACCCCAAGCAACAACACAGCGGAGCCGATTAGGGGAAGGGAGCTCTGGCAGAGAGGACCAGCCCGTGGCTGCCGGGGGCCTGTGATGCTGCACGCTGCCATCCGGGCAGGATGCTCGGGCAGAGCAGCCGTGCGGGGTGCGGGGTGTGATGCGAGCGCTGCGCGGGGCTTTGGGGCGCTGCGCGGGGCTTTGGGGCGCTGCACGGGGCTTTGGGGCGCTGCACGGGGCTTTGGGGCGCTGCG
>VWZU01010908.1:227339-246783 GCA_013397095.1 Sterrhoptilus dennistouni
TTTTTTTTTGTGGATTGGTGCACTTCCCTTCTGCATGGAAAATACTACCATGGGATCTACAGCCCAGCTACAGGGCTCGGGAATAACAGTGCTGGCATCTTTTGGGCATATTTTTTCTTTTAATGAATGAGCTTTCGCTGTTAATGAGGAATAATCGTTTGGCTGATGAGCTTTGAAACATTAAGAGAAAAGAGGGTTTTTTCCCGTTAATTGCCCTGGTGCGACCGCATGGATGGATTACAAAAGACAGCAGTAGGAACGCAGTACAAAGAGGGGAAATGTCTCCTGGAGTGGGATAAATGCAGAGATGGGTGATACATCCCTGCACCTCTCCTTCCTTCGCTCTCTCTTACTCCCTCTCTGCCAACTGCTATGGGTTTCCATAACTCCGCAATCAAAGTGGATGCTCGGGGAAGATTATTATAGTCAAACAGTGAAACGTCGGCGGCTAATGTCTCCAGTGTTTAATCATCATACAGTAGAATGGTTTTATGCATATTTCATTTGCATATCATTAAACCACGCTAGCGCGGGACATTCAGAGCTGGAGAGGTACAAAGTTGGGGGGAGAGAGTGGGAGAGCGAGAACGAGACAGAGGGAGGAAGGTCCCTGTGATGTCTATCTTCAAAAGCCAGGGACTTGTTCCATGATCTGTCTTCTACTTTTACTAAAATCATGATGACTTGGAAACCTTTGAAGTTGGATATAACCTTGGATTCTTCTAATTCCAGCAGAGTGATGTATTAGAAAGGGGGAAATGATGCTGCGCTAGACATTTAAAGGAATATAAGCTCCAGTGGAATGGAAATAGGAGCTCTTTGGGGAATGAACTAGCAGAGCCAGCCACAGCTTCAACATCACACTGCTGTGTTCATACTGGTGAAGGATACCAAAGTAATACAAAAGAAATGAAGACAGCATATACATTAAGATGGGGATTATATTTACTCTTTCCCTTTTCTTTTCCTTTTTAAAGGCACAAAGAAGGATGGGACCAGCGGTAATTTACACACTAATTAGCGAACTGTTGCCTCTTTTTGTGTTTGTTTTTCTTCTCTGTTTTGGAGAGGGGCGTTTTCACCGCTGAAGTGATTAATCAATTATTTGGTTGCACAGATCCTTCTCCACTGGCATTGATCAGGAAGAGAAGGTGGTGGCTGCGGGGGGACGAACACAGTGGGCTCTTTGTAGATCTTATACATGCACAACATATTAATTGGGGTCTTTATAAAGCTCACTCAATAGACTATTTCTTTCCTGGAGACCAGCAGCTGGTTAGCCACCGTTGGCGACTCTTCAAACATCCCTTTGGCTGGGGGCAGTTCTGCCGCTGTTTGTTGTTGTGCTTTATTTTCTCTCTCCACAGCGGGGGCTGCGGGTGCGACGCTCCCACTCGCCCACGCTTCTGTATGGAAGATGGACAGACAGAATCGGTACCAAGACAATCTCTTGAGCTGGATGGGGAACTTTGCTTCCAAATGAAATGCTGTTTTATATTTAAATTACCTTCCTTTTCCTCCCCACTTCTCCTCCAAGTCTTTGTGTCGGTTATGAATATTCAGATGAGCCGTGATGTGATTACACTGTACAATTACTTGTGTCCATGATAGAGGCAAAGGCACTGAGGAAAGACAGAGCCAGATGAGCTTGGAGCTCATTTGGGGTTTGTTTTCCGTATTTTCCCCCCATCTCCGTGGCACTGCGGCACATGCAGATGTCGCTGTTGTTCTTCATAAAGCCCTAATGATATGCAAAAGCATAACGACCCCATTTGGGTTGAGAGCATCAACGAAATATTATTGGGGGGGGAATCCTAACTGAAGGAATGTCCACATAAATTATTTTTATTTAAATCAAGAGGTGGCAGTGAGGCAGAGGAAGTCACATGAATACGTGCATAATGTGAGCACACAGAAAGGTTATCGCCAAGGAGAAGAGGGTTTTGCACTGTGCCTGGGACAAACAGGCTCATTTGGGGAAATCGTTCAGCCCACCATGTGATTTACTTATTTATCATCATTCATCCCTCAGCCAGGGCACTGGGCGTGCTTGCTGCTGGAGACCTGGAGTGCTGGGAGCTGCCTGGATGATTCCTAGTTATCATTCAGAAATACTGTGAAGTGTGCAGTGGAAGGGGGACAGGAGAAAAGGAACCTGAGGGAGAATGTTTTGCCGCAGCTCAGTGACAAAGGAGGGGCCTGATGACAGCTCAACGAGGGAGTGACAAGAGGCCATCCAGGCACTGGCTGATGCCAGGCTGGCATGCACTTTCCCAGGGGACAGAGCACCAACACGGTGGGTCCCCACCTCAGGTCAGTGGGACACAAGGTCTTGGGGCAGAGCAGCTCTGGCCACTGTGCCACTGGGAGGCCTGCTAGGGACAGGGAGTCCAGAGCTGGTCAGATCCACCCTCACCTGTTTTCCTCGGAGTAGTGAATGGTACCTGGACATAATAAGTACAAAAACATCTGTGGGGAACAGGAGCCCTTGGTTGCTCTGTCCAGCTGCTTTTCTGGGCCGGAACCTGCACCCATATCCATCAGTAAGGAGTGAACAAAGAGAGGCAGAGTGAATCAGCAATCAACAGCAGTGCTGTTGTGACATCAACTGTGTGACATCAGCTCAGGGATCTGTGCCTCATATGTCTGCCCTGCTCTGATCGTGGGGAGCTCTACAGCCTCCTCATACCCTTGGTGGTGGGCAGGACTTGGGCTGCAGAAAGACGTGATCCCAGGGAAGGAGCACTGTTTTCCTCTCCATGCAAAAAGGGAGAGGCAGGTGGAGAGGAAGGTCAGTTGCAGATGGGACCACTGTGATGTGAGAGAATCCTCCTCTGCTGCCATGCTCTGGGCATGCACACACCATACCTGTGGCTCCAGAAAGGCTCCTGAGCAGTCCCTTGGTGGTCAGAGCAGGGTGGCCCCACTGCCTCTAAGGGTGTGCTGCTTGTCACAGGCACAGCAGTGGTGTGAGAACCTGCCAAAGGAGGCTGTGACTCCCAGGCACAGTAACCAGGGCGCCTTGGCAGACCAGCCTCAAAGGAACACTGAGACCCCAGACAGGAGGGCTACAGTCTAGTCTGTGTGTGAGGACCAATGTGCAGAGGGTGCAGTGACCTGTAGACAAGATGTCAGATGTTCAGACCACAGGCCCATCCAGCTGTCACCTCCCTCCATCCCCTTCCCTCATCTCAACAGATGTGTCCTTTCTGCACTCCCTCTTCTGCAAGGGCACCCAGGAGACTGAGAAAAGGCTGCCAGGCCTCATCAAAACCAGGACACCAGGACGGCCTCTGGGCAATTCCAAACCTTGCTTGCCACTACAAACTGCCTGTAAAAATTTCGGACACCAAGGATAACCCAACAGGCAACCTGACCCAGCAGCTCTGTGTGAATGTCCTGCCCATGCCCACGCGGCCTCTCAGGGGCACAGCTAAGGCATGTTGCTACCCTGGTTACAAGGAACCTGCAGCCAAACCAGCCCAGACCCAACTGAGCAGTCCAAAGCCGTCTGTGAGGAACAGAGCAGCCGTGATGGGATGGAATGATCTGAGCAGCTCATAGAATCATGTCATGGAATGGTTTGGATCGGAAGGGTCCTTAATGGAAATCTGGTTCCACCCCATCCCAGCCAATGGCTTCCTGACCCCAGCATGGTGACACTGCTGGTCTGGACGCTGCAGAACACCAACCCTGAGGATGCTGCCTGGCTCTGCCTCCTCTTTCTGCTCTTCAGCCTCAAAGCAGCTCAGTACCAAGGTGTCCAGACCAAACAGAGCCTGGGAATATGGAACAACTGAAACCAACAGAAATCATTGCATGTCAGACAAGATCTGGCACTCCAAGAGGAGCGCAAAGGCTGGGGACTGGATGAAGGAGTCCAGCAGCCTGCTGCCTGCTCCTCAGGTAGAGAAACTCCCAGGGAAGATGGAATGAAGCTTAGGACCAAACCCAATCACATTCTTTCTACAAGTGTTACTAAAGAGGAGCAGGAAGGAGACTGTGCACTGTGCTGGGAAAATGAGCATAGAGCATATAGTGGGTGAGGCAGGACTGGGGGTGCAGCACACAGTGAGAGTCAGGATGTTAACCCATGACACCCCCATGGAGCATCCAGCACCCTGCTCTGCACAGTGCCCAACCTGCTCAAATGGCTCCTGCCACTTCCTGACATGCTACCAGGAATATCATCCCCAGGGTATAAGACACTCAGCTTGCAGCCATTTGGAATGGTCAGTTGACCATTTGGAAGTCTCCCCATGGAGACTTTAAGAAAGGGTAGCTCCCAGATCACTACAGGAGCCTTGTGTTGTTTGTCAATTCACCAAATACCCTGAAGAAATTGCTAGTTAGGAAAAGGAAATTCAAGCATTTATAGAATATATTGCTATTCAAAACACCAAAAGAATTGTTTTGCAAATAGTAGCACTGCTGAAGAGGGGAGAGAAGTACATCAGTCATTTGATATTACATATAAGCAGTTTATTAAAGAATTAAATATTTATAGACTATAAAGCAAGCAGGGCGATGAGTTGCAAACAGCTTGCTGAGAAGTATGTTATAAACATTGAGTCTGTCAGGGACTAATAAAGTATGGAGGACCCAAATGTTTTATAAAATCGCCAGGCCAGTGATGAATCTCCACAGCTGAGATGCTACAGACCCCAGGAAGGTTCTTGCTGCAGCATGACCCCAGAGCCAGCACAGGAGGGGTGGAGTCAGATGTGGCTGCAGACACGCCGAGCACTCCTGGGAATGCACATGGTCCAGTGCTTGGAGAAACTCGATGTTTCACGTTATTCTAAACAGAGATCTATTAATAGGAAGTTCAGGAATTTTCAGAGAGTTCAAGGCACTTCCCTTTTTTAGCTTTTTATTGCAGCTAATCTTCCATTTCCAACAAAATTAAAGTTTGTGATCCAGATTAAGGTCCCCTCCCTGCAAAGCCCTTGCCTCCCTTTCCCTTCCCTAAAGAGACAGCCCCAGGCACCAGCTTCCCTGTCCCCAGCAGCTTCCCTGTCCCCAGGAGTCCTCTGGAGCATCCAGACTCATATTTGGAGATCAGCAGCTCTCTCCAACACAGACACAGCACATTTGCAAGGAACAACTAAGATTTTCAGAGACTGTACAAGAGGAACAAATAGGTCGTGGCAGACTCCAAGGATCAGGAATACCTTTTTGTTGGCAACACTGGGGGAAATGGCAGCTGATGGTCATAATGGGCACTTTTCCTGCATGAAGCAGGTTTCATTTTCCAACAGACATCTGTCACAGCAATCGTGAGGAGACTGCTGTTCTGTTTCTAGTGGAGATGAAAGACTCTCCAGACTACTTTATGTTTTTGTGCAGTCAAGCCCAGGCCCAGAAGTGATTTTTAATATAGGGTGAACTTACACCTTTGGTCATGTCCAGGCAGATTCCTAATAGCTGTCCCCACAATTTCAAGCCTGGTGGGATGGATGAGACTCCCAAAGGGTCCAGGCATTCCTGACTGTTTGGAATTCACTCTCTTTGCAAGCCATCAGGACTCAGTCAGAGCTGATCCCGTTCCTCAGGCGGGCACTGCAGTGACCACCACCCTGCCGAGGCACAGGCAGAGGGTGATCTGACACACAGGGGTGGGGTCTGCCCAGAGGTGGGGAAGGAGCAAGGCTGTTGCCTCCTTCCTGACTCAGGTAAGTCCTTATGAGATGCCAAGGTTAATTAACACAAGAATAAGCAGGGTAGGAACTGTCTGGGGTTGGTGAAGACAGATTCCGTTTAGTAGACAGAGGGAAACCTCCATTTGCCAGCTGCTCTTTCTGCACTTACACAAGGTGGGAGATTTTCATCCTCTGAGATGTAATTAAGACAGATTTTTTTTACCCAATAATTTGCAGTAATTATTCACGCTTATTTCCCAGGGAGGGTATATCAGACTAAATTTTGGGTTAAATAGCAACCTTTGTTGTCCTGTGTGGAAATGATTATAACAAGGTTCAGGTCTCACATGCTCAAAGGCTACAGAAGGTGTATTGAAAGGCACATCCCTATCAAAGGCACAAACCCCATTAGTTACAGATGGATTGCTTGAGTGGTTTCACTCTCTTGAGCCCAGAGCCTGTTAGCTTCAGGGGTTTCTACAGGAAAGTGTGGCACCTCCCAGAGAGCATCATAACCAAATTCTGCTGTTTCTGTGCTGCTAGAGCTGCTGCTGTCAGCACAAGCTCCACCACTGACTAAGCCCTGCAAGGATCCCTAAGCACAACCCCAAACCAGGACAATATCTGCTGAGCTTCACTGTTCCTTTCTCCCTATTCTCCCTTCCTCCAGCCCAGCTCTCACCTCTCCCCACATAAGCACAACATGACATTTTGCACCCTCAAATATTTCTATACCCCAGTGATTTTACCAAATATTATTCTAACCCTCTCCATGACCAACTTCCTCTCTTCCACCTAGGTGTTTCAGTGGGTTTTTGTGTTGCTGGAACCGGAAGTTCCTTCTTCCTTGTCTGTCACAGTGCCAGTTCCACACTGCCATCCATTTCTAATGTTGATACCTTAGCCAACCTCATTCCTAGAGCCACTTTGGACACAGCTGTGGCTCTCTCTGCTTCCCAGGTGTGGATGCAAGAACCCCACCCTACTTTCAGACCAGGAGAAGTTACTAACACATTGTTTGTACTCTCTCTTCCCAGTCCCATCCCGCTGGAGGCCTTTCTGGGACCTGCTTGAACTGCTGTAAGGTCAGCAGTTCCCCAGCCCCTTAGCTCTCACCTTGCCTTCTTTGTGAGGACATGGATAACAAGGAAGAGACAAACTGCTCGGAGAGAATGCGGCAGGATGAGAATTACCAGCACATTTTATTGGCATATTCCCACCTGCTAGCATTATGACCTGCAGGATGGAGGTAAGGAGTTCCAGTGGAGTATGGATTAAATACCTGTGTGCCCAAACAGGCATCAGACTCACAGGCCCAGTCATAAAGAGGAGATATATAAAGGTGTGCTTGCTGTTCCTGTAAGCATTTTGCAGGTCTCTGTATGGTGCCAAGAATTAGTCAGGCAGCTAATGTGCCTCGCTCAGGCCAGGAAATCCCAGGAGAAAGGTAATGACAAACACTGTGACACACAGCTCTGTGTGAGCCCAGCGGTTTCAATCAGCACCAAGGGAGCTGACTGTCCTCTCAGGCATTCAGGGGGTCACATCTGAGCCGTTCCACACTTCCCAGGCATATCTACCCACCCACACGTATCTGCAGAGCCTGCTTGTGGGCCATGGCTGGAGCCAGAACTTTGTGAATGGAGAACTAACTGTTCACACTTGGAGAGCAGCTGCTGCAGGGCTGTAGTGATGCAGGGCAGAGCTGCCCCAGGGCTGTGGGGGGACAGTGTGCCTCTGAAAGCTGAAAACACTCTCATATGCTGCCACGACAGACTCATCTCCAGCAGCATGAAGTGCACATTTCAAAGGAGGGGGTCTGCAGCAAAGACAGACAGATTTAAACATTTGCATTGTGCTGACAGAAATGAGATAACCTGAAAAACCCACAACTACTTCCCATACCACCTGGTCACTCCTTGGATGGCATCACTGTAAAGGCTTGTGCTACAGAATGTCAGATAGCCTTTTTTTTTTCTCTCTTTTTTTTTTTCTTTAATGAGAGAATTAGAAGGGACATTTGGCAGTGGACCTACTGCCTCATGACTGCCTTCAGAGGAATATTTCTGCATCTTGTTAAAAAGATCATGATTAAGTCAACATCTGATTTATCACAATCTCTTTTTTCCTGTATTCCCCTTCTCTCAGAGTGCCCGTGCCTGCTGGAAGCCCTGAACACTCTGGGCAGGGGCTCAGAGAGCTGTGCCTGGCACAGCCCCAGTGGCACTGGGGAGTGGAAGGTGCACATGCAAGAGGATGCTTGGATGACAGAGCCGTGGATGCTCAGCATGACAGAAAAGGGTTTTGCAGGTCTTCCAACAGACAGTAACACCCTCAAACTTGTCTGCTATAACAAAACAGTTTTATTACAGAAAATCTTCCAAACTGAAAATGTTCAATGTGCTTTTAGGAGCCTGTGGAGAGAGATCACCTGTACTCACTGAAAGAAGAGAGGTGATTTTAGAAACTCCTGTTAGAATCTGCTCTCTCCTCCCTTTTCAACCAAGGAAAAACATAAGAAAGAGGGGCAGAAGGAAAACAATAGCACAGGAATTCCACAACTTCGCTCTCCTGACAGCATCTTACCAAAATTATGCTACTGTTTGCCATTCCATTGTTTATCTTCATCACTGTGGGCTTAGGGTTTTCTGTGTCCAGGTTTATTCATGAAATACTAAGCAAAAGAACATGATTGTTCATGTCTCACCATGCAGGGATCTAAATAATGATCAGACAATGACAGAATTTGCATCCAATGCCGTGGGCCACACAATCCCCATTCCTTTGGGGTAAAACATGCAGATCACAGACTCACAGCACAATGTTTGGGCTGGAAGGGACCTTCCAAGGTCCCACCCCTGACATGAGCAGGAATGAGGGACCAAAGTTGGCCTTTTCCTGTTATTTTGCAGAAAGGTGTCTCTGAGCTCCCAGAAAACAGGTAATACTATATGAATAGTTACACTGAACACTTAGAGACAGACTGACCAGAGTGCTTTCAAAAGAACACAAGTGGTCCACAGACTTCAGGTTCCAGGCTGCTGATCTAACCTATTTAAGCCATTAAGTCTTAAACACAGGAATCAAACTATTCCTTTTCCCTTGGCAGCAGCATCTTCATGTTTGAAAGCCATTGTCATATCAACTTCCTTTGCTGTTACCATAAAATTTGTACCTAGGAGCCAAAAGACAGGACAGACCAGAGCTGGAACGCTGCCTCTGTACTTCTGCTGACTCATCTGTTCAGAAGTATGAGCAACCATTCTAGAAGCAATATCACATTAGCACCAAAAGCTTCCCAAAGCTGATTCCCAGCCTACATTTACCTTCATAATAAAATGTAGAGAATCAAGTTGTTATCTTATCAAACACCACAAAAGACTGACCCAAAATAGCACTTTCCTCTAGCAGAGGGTTCCCACTGGTTCATTGTTCATTCATTCCTGTAGGAATAATCCATTCTGTTTGTGTGAGTGTGCTGGAATGGCTTGAGGGGTGAGATGGATTGCTAAAATGTCCAACCCTGTGTAATTCATAGTCAGTGCTCTTGAGCAGAAACAGGTCAGGTGCTAATCCTTTCTGTTTTGTCTGCCACAAAAAGCAGCATTTGACACATCAAGGGTTTGCACTGAATTTCTGCAGCAGATGTGCAGCCACCTCCAGCTGGACATGAGCTGGGCACCCCTGGAGAGTCCAGTCAGAGCAGGGGGTGGTGAGGTGGGCACCACGTCAGACACAGACACGCCACCAGCCTGCTAACTGTGACATAAATCCGCCCATCTCCACTGATCACTGTTTAATTCAAAGGCTGTTTTAAAGGATGTGATTTTAATGAGCACACAGCTCAGACCAGGAATACTGTATTTCTTTCTCCTGAGTGATGAAGTGGCACTTGGACTCTTTGCATTGATTTCTAATCTGCTATTTCATACTCTGAGAGTGAGCCCTGGAAACCACGTTCTCTCAGCTGCTCTTTGAGGGTTTCTGTAAGTAAGAGCAGCTGAGGCTGGCTGGGCCACAAGGAAGGACCCAAATATCAGAGCTCCAGACTTTACTCAGCCCACAGCTCTTCAGCCTGGCCGACCAGAGTAATAATAATAATAACAATAATAACAATAACAGTAATAATCATAGTAGTAATGAGTAAAGATGTGCAGACTTTGAGGGAAAGGAGCTCAAAATGGAGCTCTGATCCTTGGGGTGTAGGCAAGTTCCACCTTCCCAGGGTGGGCAAAATGTTTGGAAGGCAAGGGAGTTAAGAGCACATGGATCTACTAATGAGAAAGGCAAAGGCACACACAGCCCACCCTCACATCCATTCCTGAGCAGACTTGGATTTTGTCTCATTCCCTGCAGGCACCAGAGCCGTGGCTGGGCAGGAGCCTATTCTTGGTTCCCAAGAGCTTGACTTGCAGGAAACCCCCCAACACAGTCTCACTCCTTTCCCATTAAACCTGGGTTGGGTTTCTGCCAAGGAATACCTGTAATTAAAGTGACAAAAATCTTCTTTCCAGATGCAAATGAGACCTTTATTATTTGTTACTATAAAGCAAAGGTTTATAGTTTTTTTTTTTTTCATTGCAGTCACTTTTGTTTCAGAGGTCTCAAGACACACCCTCCTCTCCTTAAACACCAGCACTGGGGATTTAATTCCTGTGCATCCTGACAAACTGCAGCCCACAGATGTCGGTGCCTACTGCCTGCAGGTCCTCTGACCAGGTCCCAGCCACCTTCACACCACCCACTACTGTAATTTCTGTGGAGCAAAAAAATATTCTTTAGACTCATCAGCTGCTGTGAAGCCAGAGCTGTAAAGTCAGATCTTTTCCTCCTTTAAATGTGACTGGCTATTTACTCCCTAACAATTCTGCTTCAGAGCTGATTTAGCATTTTTATTGGAATGTGAAAGCTCTTAAAAGAAGAAAAAAAAATCTAATCAGGCAGAAGAGATAGAAAACTTGCTGAATTTTTTCTCCCCCCTTTGCACCCCTTCAATCCTATCAAAAGCACATCTTCCATTCATTGCTTCCCCATGTCATTATGACAAGCGGCTACAAATCAATAGCAGCAGCAGAGGCGGCCCCGGCCCGCGCCCGCCCGTGATAAAGATTCACTCTCAACCCCGATTTGCTAATAGCACATAATAGCAGCCATTGGCGCCCCGCATTAAATCATACATTTCACTCGGCGTTTATTATGGGATTTTTAAAACTCCTCACCAAATTGGATTTTCTCGACGGTCTCTAATTTCCACATTTATCATTTAACATTAAACTCCTCTGTGGGGAGGGGGTTGGGAAGTGGAGAAGGAAGAGAGGAGCCATGCAATTCTGTATTTCCTCTTTCTTTTTTATGAAAACCCATAAATAATCCCAGGTATAGGTACCATCAGCCCTTAAGTTCTATATATATAAAATACCAGAATTTAGGATGGAATAGCTTTGGGACTCAGCTTACCTTCCTGAAGCCCTGATAAAGAAGAGGAAATTAAAGAGAATTAAAGAAGAAAAATTTAAAAAATTAAACAAATCCAATAAACAAAATAGTCAACAAAGTAAGTGGGTATGAAAAGCACTAGGGAAAATGACTGTGAATTTCCCCATTTGAAAGAGACAGTAGCAAGGAAAGATGGACTAAAAATTTTTTTAAAACCCCAACAAAACATACACAAATAAAACCTTATTGTCTCTTTTCAGTTCACAGAAAATTAATTTAGAAAATAAAGTGAAAACTTAACAACAGAAGAGCTTTGTGGAGGCAGAGAACAAGAATCCTGTGATCTGGGTGACCAGAGGAGTGCATCAGAGGACAAGGGATCAGGGAACTCTCCCCAGTCCATCCCAGTATCAGACACTCATTCAGAGAACACAGGTGACTGTCCCTGCTCTTACACCAAACAGAGCTGCTCAGCTCACGAGTATCAAGGCCCAGATCCTTCATCATCTCGGCCTTGAAAGAAGCATCCACATCCCGGGCTACTGGAAGCACTCTCCATTCAGTCATGGATTTGATTGTGGCATTAACAAAGACTGTGATTCCTAAAAGAGGAGGTGATGTGATAAAGGCATGGTGAATTAAACTTTCAGTGTTTGTGATTTCCAGCCATGAGACACGATCTCAATCAGCCTCTGTCCAACATCCAATTAGTACAATCACCTCAATTCACAAACTACTGAGCAGTTTAACCAGGACTCTGCTTAAAGGTGCTGGGAGATTTCTGTTCTGGTATAGTTTGGTTTCAGTAAATAGCTCTTAGAGATAAAATTCCTCGGTTCAGCTTCTGAGTCAACCACATCACAGGCCACACTCCAACAGCTCTGGGCCTTTTGCAGCTGCATCAACATTGTTCTGAATCCAGCTGAATGCAGGGGCAGCAACTCTAATTATCTTCTCTCAAACTTACAGTAAAAGTCACAACATTCCAGGTCCTCTCTTTTGAACTGTTACCTGATGCCCTGAGCACTGGCAGCAGTAGCAAAGGCTGGCAGGTGTAAATACTCCTTGGAATCAGTCACCTCTCACAAAGCCAAAGACCATCCCAGCGTGGTTTCTCCCTCCTTGCAAGGGCTGGTAACTTTCAGGGAATACAACTGTTACAGTTATTGAACCTGAGCATTGGCCATATCAATCTAATGAATCACAGAATGAGCTCTGATGCCTTCAAAGGAAGCAATGTGTTTCCCTCCTATCTACAACCAGAACATGAACTTGGCCAAGGCAAAACTGAACCACCATTTACTTACTAGAGACATCTGCTCAAAATTAGAACATCAATAAGCTAGGAACACAGCAGAGGGAAAGAATGTCATACTTTAGGGTAAGAGTTTTTTTACTTTAATCATCCCACACAGTAAAGGACAAAGACTCCACAGACAAACATCTTGCTGCACAGCAAGTTTAAGGATGTGCTGGGGTCCCATTTCCTGCTTTTCCCTACTTTTTCTGTGGCATTGCCAATTCAGTTTGAGGCTTCCTGCTACCATTTCCTACTTCTTAGTTTCATACCTGCATTCAGGCATGGGAGCAGTCCCTAGGTGCTGGTGAATACACACTTTCCAATGCCTCCCACTGTTCCTTACAGCTCCAGGATCCAAAACATCCTGTGGTTTATTGATCCATGTAACCACACTTTGCCACCAATCTTTGCATTCTTTCTTACTTGTGCATCAGAGTGGAAAGTGTGTGACACACTTTCCAACTGACCTGAAGGGTTTTCCCATCGTGTAGTCACAATTCCCTGACAGCCACTCTTTCTCCTTCAGTTGCATCTGACAGAAAAATATCCAGTATTACCAGAGTAATTCTGCAGTTCTTGAGCAGACCAAGTGTGGCGGTGATAAATGTGGTCAAGTCCTGGCAGAGATTGCTCAGAGCAGCTGTAGCTGCCCCATCCCTGGAATGTCCAAGGCCAGGCTGGTCGGGGCTTGGAGCAACCTGGGCTAGTGGAAGGTGTCCCTGCCCAGGGCAGAGGGGCTGAACTAGGTCCTGTTTAAATGCCCCTTCCAACTTAACCCAGTCTGTGATTCTGTGACTTTCAGAACATAATTGCTTCTATCCTGCCCCAAAAGAGATCTATTTGTGGAGGGTGAATGTCTGAGAAAAAACAGTGGGTTATCTGTGGATGCCACACAGGTCTCCAGGACACCCTGGAATGAAAATGAATCAGAAAAGATTTCTTAAGAGCAATGCCACCCAAACATGGTTCCAGCCATGATCAGGAAATCACATCCTGGGTTATCATGTTTGTGGTAAGAACATGGGATCTCATTTCTCTGTCATAATCACCCAGATTTGAATATCCATCTACAGGAGAAAATCAATCTCTCCACGTGCAAACAAAAGCATGGATCTTCTCTGTTCTAGCTGAAAGGGGCTGCTGATGCACCAGGTCTAAGCTCTACCTGACCTGGCCTTGTACAGGTTCCCCCAGTTCCTGCTGGGAGGGATCTCTGATCACTGCAACCTTTTCTCTGCAGGAATTACTTCCCCCATGAAAATTCCCTGTAGAGCAGGTTGTCTGAAACTCATTTGTGAATTCTGATCTCTTTCCATGAGAGATCTCCAGCACTCAAGCCTGTGAGCACTCAGCCACAGAGAGGATAAAAGGATGCTGATATCCTGCAGCCTCTCCTGTGGGACCAGGACAGGGTGGAACTCATGCTGACAAACCCAGGCTCCAACCACGCCAGGATTTAGACACAGGGCACTCTTACAGCATCGTGGCCTCAGCATTATAATTTGTTTCTTTTATTCTATCAGTGCTCAAACTTGTTGACCTTTCAATCACCATTGTCCTCTCCACCCTTATCATGGCTTTCAGGGAGGAAGGCAGGTTTATTACAGGGCAATTGGGAGTGTTCTCAGTAGAGTCATTTGTCCAAGGTAGTTCTTGCATCACTGTTCCTGATCAAACAGGATCAGAGAGCTAGGACTTGGGTTAAGTGGCCTTCCTACTCCTGGAATGCTGAAGGCCAGAGGCACATTAGTAGAGCTATGAACAAATGTCAGGAAATGGGCAGCAGCAGCAGCTCTGTGTACAATGGGCTGGGGCAAACCTCAGTGCTAAACACAGTTATACCGAAATGGGAAAAGCTAAAGTGGTGTTTGCATTTTCTGAGGATGGTAAGAAGGCAAATGATGTAAGGAACAGTGCTAAAGTGGGTGAGGGTCTGCCCAAGGGAGATCTACAGCAAGGCAGGATTTTATATTGACCAACTTCCACCTTCCTAATATAAAGGAAGATTTTTCAGTATTATCCAGTGCTGAAGTTCTGGCACTGGAAGGCAGCAGTTCCATCCTTCAAACCAAAGCTGCAGATGACCTCAAAGAGCTTAAGATAGGTCTGCTTTAAATCCATCCAGACCTGCTTCTGGCCAGTGCAAAACACAGACTCTAACTAGAAGTGTTTTGGGTGTTTTGCTTTTAATTGTGTGAAGATGCGCCAGGCACTAAAGATACATTGCAAACAAACAGGTATGAAAGGTCTCTTCCAAAACCCGTGTCAGGGTGAATGCTGTGCCCACAACAAGCCTTGCCCAGCAGGCAGTCACCCTCTCTCGCACTGTGGGAATTCCTCCAGGCACCCCAAGAACAGCAGGGGCTGCCCAAGTCCTCCTGCAAGGTCCCAGGCACTGCCAGAGGTGCCCAGGAGCTGCTCTCACTCTGCAGTAACACACGGATAGAAATGGGGACCTGCACCTTTAAAGATCTCCAGCATTAAATCAGTGATGCAGAGCGGCAATAATATCAAGCTATTCTGCTGACATGAATCCTGGAGATACAGACCCAAACCAGCAGAGCTGATTAGTAGTGTGGGAGCTCCTTGCATGGTCCTCCAAAATACAATTAAAAGAGTTTTATTCTGAGTAACAAGAGGGTTAGAGGGTCAGAAGAGTTTCCATTTCAAAAGGCAGCAGGATACAAGCTAGCAGGAAGAGGAAAGCAAATTGCACAGATTTTGTGCTAGAAATATTAAGTAGCTGGGCTTCAATTTCTCACCAGAATTTTATCCCACCATTCCTAAGAAAAATAGGAAAATCAGTAAAATGACAAAGCTTTTCGATATTGTGATGGCAACAACCCTGCTTCAACCTGCAGCAAATACAGGTTCTTTCACCTTGGTTCAACTTTGGGCTTCCCCATTGAGTCTTGCAAAGAACCAGTAAAAATCCTTTTAACTTTCTCCATTTTAAAGTTTTTTAATATTAAAACAGAAAAATATTTTAAAATTGTAGAGAAACCTCCAGCAAACAGTCTCTCATCCAGCACTGGCTTTAAGGAGCTAAAAATGCATTCTCCCAAAAATATAGAAATATTGTCCAGTGTCTGGCAGTCTGCAGTTTACCTTGTTCCACAGCTTGTTCTGTGGCCCAGTCTGGTTGCAGTCAGCTGCCTACCTGCAGGCTCCACAGAAGATTGCTTTTAGGAGATCTTCTATCTACACATTTTAACTGAATCAATGTAAAGTGTTTCTGTGAAATTAATGCTGCAGAGATGACAAAAACTGTGTAGATTTCCTTAGTTAGAGCCTGGAGTAGCAGAGCTCTAGATTTCACAGAAACCAGCCAATACCAAACAATAACAAAAAAATCTTAAACATCAGTGAAAGCAGCGTGGACAGTGACTTCATCTAAATCTGAATGGTGGACAGATCTTGCATTGTTGGCCTGATTTGGGATTTCCAGAAGTTACTTGGCTTTCCTCAGATCAGTGTGATCTTGTCTCCAGCTCTCTGAGGACACAGGAAACGGGAGATCTTTTCTCAAATGCTGCCAAACCAACAGGCTGCTCCCTCATTCCTGCCTTTTCTGCTAACATAAAGGTAGCAGCAGAGAAGTGATTTACTCTGTAGCTTCTCTAGATACACCCAGACAAATACAACAACGTTTTTCTGAATAAATCAAATTCCAAATATTTGTTGTATTATGGGAACCCAAAGAAATATTTTTATATTAAATTTTTTAAAATTCTAAGATTAAACAGATTCCAAGTTTGTGGAAGAAAAGTCAAACTGAGTTGGAATCTTACATTCAAGCTTTTCTGTTCATTCCCTCTCCTGACCCCACATGCCACAGAAAAGCCTTAGGAGCACAACTTGAAGGATGCTCATTTGCTTTTACAGTCAGTAAAAATAGTTTTGTACATAATTAAGCATTTTCTGCTTTATGAAAAGCCTTTTTCTTCATAAGGAAAATATAGCCTAGATAACAGTAATTAGACCTGTCCATGAAAAAAAGGGAGAACTATTACAATGGCTGTAGAAAATCCTGCATATCTCTAGATTAGGAACAATAGGACAATTCAGCATCAGGCACTGCTGAATTTTTGATCAGATAAAACCTTAAGCAGTGGTTACATCATTGCAATTCGTTCATTTAGGAGCAGGAAGGTGAATCCTGGGATATGTTTGCACAAAAAAAAGAGGTTTTAGTTTTCCTTTTTATGACAACATTAAAGAATTGTCTTTGTTCCTAAAGTCCTCAATCTACATACACATTCGAAACTACAAATGAGTAATTCTATATACTCACATATATAATATTATATAGAAGGTTTCTTATTGCTTTCTATATTGTATATATTTAATGTACATTATTCTATTCCAGAACCTTCTATGGAGTAATTTTTATATCACAGCATTATCTGATCCTGTGCTGTTTAGGATTAGCACTGCAAATATTCTAAAAGCCAAGCCGAAGTTGTTAGTGGGAGTTCAATGCCCTTACACTTGGTTTATAAACAAATGTTAATAAACTGAACACATCAATGCAGCATTAATTGCTCATCTCACTGTTCACCTAATCACACACACTGGTTCCTGCAGCCAGGAACAGTTCACTCCCTGGATTTAGATGTCTCAGCTCTAAATGCTCATCTCTTTTTTGAGAAAAACAACAGAATTTTAACCGGGCTTCAGAACTCCAGTTTTTGTCTGTACTATGATTAGACATTAGTGGTAGTGAGACTTCAGGCACTGTATTACTGTTAGTGCTTCCATATGACTGGGAACATTCTGAGCCTGGGGACACAGGGACGTCGTGAGTTATGGGCCTCCTGCCCAAACCCCCAAACAGACTTTTCCCCTCTCCTGCACGCCTGTCCCCACATCTGGTCCAAGGGTTTGGTTGGTCTCGAAAGAACCACCTCCCACTCCTGAATCTAGCTTCTAGACATTTCTGCAATCTGCTTCAGGGCAGTTTTTACTGCTCTGTAAAACATCTCACATTCACAGTGACTGGGGGATGCTGACTCAGAGAAAACCAGTAGTGTTTGCCACAATCCTGTAGGGAGAATACTGCTTGGCCTAAATATTACTTTTATATATATTAAATGTATTATTTTACATATATTGTTAAATATCACTTCATGTAATTCTTTCTCAAAATGCAGAACACATAAATCTATGTGCTGTTCTTTAAAGAACTGGCCTCCTAAAGCAAAGTTCCATGTCAGTAGCATCTATAAGCCTGTATCCACACTACAAAATGTGACATTCTCAGCTGAGGCTGCAAACCCCCACCACCATGCCCTTTTCCTGAGTCTCTCAGCCCAGCAAACCCACATACTCTGCTGCTTCCCGGTGCCAGCAAGACCTGCCACATGCAGTGCCAGAGCTCAGCTGAGCTCAGGTGTCAGCCTTTGTTCCCGATTTCTCGGAATTCCTCAGCCGAAGTGAGATGACCCAGGGTTTTTGTACTTAATTCCACAGAGCCTTCCCCCACCTCCCGTTCTGTGGCCTGCAACGAATGCTTTTCACATGCTTCCTTCCTCAGCCTGGCCCTTGGGAAAGAACAAGAGGCAAAATGTTTACAAGAGACAGACTGGTCACATTGCACCCTGCTAAGGGTTTGGCTGTGCCATTTCTCCTCCTGGTCTAACAAACACTGAAGATCTCTAGAAGTTTCCATTTTTAATCATCCTAAATCAGCTTGTTTTTCAGCCCAGCTAGCTGAGACCCCCTCATTCAGAGGATGTCAGTAGGGCAACGTGCTGGTTTTCACCCAGAGAGCAGAGCCCGTGATAAATAACACTCAGAGCTCTGCGAGGATGAGTGTCCTCTACAGCTCACAGCCCACAGGCTTCATTATTGCATCGCCCATAATTCAATTCACCCTTCCTAAAAGGTCTCTTGCTGCACCCAACCCCCACCTCTGCAAACACGTCCCACTAATAATTCCCGATTAATGCCGTCAATTACCAACTCTCCCCCAGCCCCTCTCCATCCCCTGATTGGGTTGGAATGAAAGGGAAGCAGCATCTAACCGGGGAGGAATAGAAGTAGGGTAAAATAGCAATAAAAAGTAATTACATAAAAATGCTAAACATATTACATCTGTTAGTTTGCTGAGCCCAGTGGGCTTGACAATTCCAGATTTTTGCCTTTGTCCGTGCTCAGACAGACAAGAATAAGAGAAACCGGGAAAGGATCTTTCAATAAGATTATTAAATCAGTGCATGAAAAATAAGTCGTCATTACATTGCAAAAGGGAGAGAGAAACTCGCTGAAATGTCTTTCTGCAGCTTTGCCTTTGTGATCTGCAAGGTGCTGTGCTCCTGCTTACACTCCGTTGCCCTGGCAACATACTCCTGTAAAATAAAGATTATTAAAGCGCATATGATTATTTGGCCGCACAGTGAATGAGGCAGCCGCTTCTGAAATTCCTTATCAGAGAAATTCAATTTTAGGCCAAATTGTGTTTTCACTGCCTCTCAGCTTCTCCCTCCCCCCCTGCAATACCAATAAAACCATCATCTCCCCAGCTGTACATGATATTTTGTCACTAACTCTTTCACGCCTTTCCTTTCCCATTCCAGGTTTTATTTTTACTCTGTCAAAGGAGAATGCTCTCCCCAATTTGTAGGCTTTTATACCTTACAGTTTTTTTTCTGGCAGCCTCAGCCTTTTCTCCCCTGCAGCAGAGCAGCCTCCTCGCCCACTGTGGCATCAATAAGGGACTTTTCCCTCCAGCCCAGGCCGGGGCCGGGTCACAGCCCAGCCGGGAGCCCTGGGAGGTGAGGGATGAGCACAGAGGGGTCACAGCACACAGCTGCCCTTCACACCTTGTGGAACCTCATCTGCTGTGGGCCTTCCGAGGCCTCTGCTGGCAGCTCATCCCTGGGGAGCTGCTGCCCAGCGCACGGAGGTCTGACCAGCTGTTCAGGGTGCCAGTTCTATGGGTCACAACTGCCCCCGGCCCTCTGAGTGTTCCCTGCGTGACAGAGCCCCTGCCAGCGCTGCCGGCACGCCCGAAGCTCGGCGGTGCCTCCGCCGCCCAGTGTCACCGCCACCGCCACAGCCCACG